>JABCPU010000023.1:0-368440 GCA_016800925.1 Suillus spraguei
TGTAAGTGCCTGTAACAGGTCCAATACCTGTGTATACCATCCTACCCAAAGTGATAGCATCCAGTGACCTTGCATGCAGGGTCATTATGGGGCGAATAAAGGTATGGGTTAGCTTCTGTGTGCCCCGAATGTCAGACTCGAGACTAGTATGCATTCCTGTGCTAATCCCAAAGTGGAATAAAGTTAAAATATGATATATCCAGCTCATTTTGGCCAATTACAGTGGTTGTACTAGAAGAAGTATGCAATCACCCGCACAAGGGACCACCAGGAAGCACAACTGTTACAAGAGTTGTATCAGTTTGTATTGGATATGACAAAAGGCAAGGATCTACCGAGTGACACAAGCACAACAAGGCTTGTAGGAAGTTGCATAGAAATTCATCACCGATACATGCAACACGCCAGGAATTACAAATGCTACAAGAGTGATAATAGTATACATCAAACATGATACAAACATAGGTCTGCCGAGCGATACAAATACAGCAAGGCTTGTAGGAACGTGCATTGAAGTTCATGGCTCAAACATAGGTCTGCCGAGTGAGACAAACATAACAAGGCTTGTAGAAACATGCATCAAATTCATCACTCATGCAAGGGACTACCAGCAAACACAATTGTCCCAACAGTTGTAGTAGCATCCATCAAATATTGCCAGAACAAGGGTCCACCGAGTGATACAAATCTAACAAGGCTGGTAAGAGTATGCCTAGACCTCGCTGCATGCTCAGCCATGCATCGTAACTTGCAAGCCCAACATAAGTCTGTCATGTGTTTGTGGGAATGGCAGCAATTGCACACCTTGCACTGGCCATTACTAGACTGTCACGTGATATGCACGATTTTGGTTTTTTTACTGATGCAATATCGAGAACTTTTGGATTCACTGATGTGCGTGAGTCACTTGCGTCTCATAATTGTGTTATTGAACACTATCCTTGACGATCAGACTGGATGTTTGGGCTTTCGTTCAGCATGCATACCTCCGCACATGACAGGGAACTATTAATGCTGCTAGTACTCATGTACACTGCCCAGGTTTGCACTCATTGCCCATGTAAAAGTCCTATGACATCCTCACCCTCATGCAGATCTGGAACTTATGCATAGCACTATTTATATTAGCCTGTTTCTTCACTTTTGTTGCACTGCGCCAACCGCGTGGCCCCCAGCCAGCTGCATACGGCCACATCCAGACACTTGCCAACCTTGTGGATGAGTGGTCGCCTGTGATGTGGTGGGGGCATAAGGAGGACAGAGTTCCATACTGTCATGCTGGTAGAACTTGTGTGATCACAATGATACTACTCTAACATTTTTTATAAAGGCATGAGCAATCACCTGCTCCCGGATGTGAAGATGGACCACACTTATGCTGGTTCCAGTGCCAGGTCTCAGGTACCCCTCTCGTGAGAGGTACTTGTTCTACTTTTCAAGATGCATTACTTGCTTTCTCTCTAAACAGGAGCTATATCTATGTCAGGCTAGTGATGCATTTATGGTACACACAACCAGGTATGCCGTTGAACACAAGCAAATGGACATATATTTGTACATCGCTCTCAAACACTCACTGTACTACATGTACTATCTATCTATACAACATATTTCACTTTGGTCACCCCATTTTAGACACCTCTTAGGTTGATTGTCACCTACAGAGGTTTTCACCTAAGAGGTACTTTTCTGCTGGTCTGCCCGAGTGTTCTGTGGTCTTTCCCTGAAATTTGTAATATACTTGGAATGGTCTATGGACCATTTTAGAAATTTGATGGGAAAGACCACAACTGCGGTGGGAAGACCACAGGTATATAGGGAAGACCTTCATCTAATAAGGAAGAATATATATAATATTGTTTATACTATGTTTCGCATTTTAGCACCTACTGTGGGAATATTTCCACATCATTCCCCACAATCTCATTACCTCATGTATCAGGTACATTGCCATAATTTATATAATTTCCCAATTTTGACTATTACTATTTATAGTAATCTATTTTTGTCATCTTCCCCAAGATCATTACCTTATACTAATCAGGAACATTACCATAATTTATATAATTTCGCAATTTTGACTACTTACTGGGAGAATTTCCCCACAACACCCAAAACATCAGCTCTTTTTGGTGATCCTCTAAAATATCAATCATTCTATGTCATTTCTGCTCTCCACTACACTACCAACACCTGTCCTTCATATATAAGTAGTAGTTTGGTATATATATGTACAATATAATATAATAGACCGCTTTTTTTGTTCATTTGTATGCCTGCTCCTCCTCCAGGGCCCTTTCAACATAGCCTGAGGCCCAGAACATTTTCGCACTTTTTCCCCTTTGATAGGGAAGTGTTCTAGGGTATTCAGGACATGTTTAAGAGTATATATGAAGAGATTCCTTCACTTTTTTTTTACCCCCTGGAGCGCCCTACATCAATAAATACAGTATATATATAGAAAACACAAAATATGTTCCCATGTATTTATTTCTAGGTAAATACAGTTGCAAAATTTATTCTCACTATCTATTCAACAGTAGGAACAACGTATCAGGAGTCCAGGACCATAGGACAAGACCCTGTGATGCAGTCTACCTACCCTCTCCTGGTGGTTTACCCCCTGTGAAATTTTTTCCTGTAAGACCGGACCTTCAGGATGGTAAGTGGTCTATTCCTATGCACATTTAGAGTATATTCATCACCTATCTACCATAGGAAACTTATAGGGTCCTTCAACAGAAACAAAAATATGAAAAATCGCATTTTTGACATTTTGATCTTTTTTGATATCTTACTCTTGCACACATGGTGCAATCTGCTCATATATCATCAGTGGCACATGCATATATATGTACTACACCAAAGATTAGTTATATATGGGGCGGAAATTTGAGATCTAATGTGAAGAGGGTATTTCTACTGATAAGGGGCCCATACCTGCAAAACATAGGCTGTTGACAATCAGACGCCTGGAATACATTCAAAATATATTCAGTATCATATAGATTAATTTATAGACTAATCCGATAAGAATTGAGTGCTGAGGAAGTTCAATAGATAAAAAATTAAGTGTGGGAAACTTCAAAGACCCAAATCGAAAATGGTCAGTCAGTGGTAGACTTTAATGCTGAGTCCAGTCATATTTGCACACTACATCCCTTGCACCCACCCTCCACTCTCAGGGCAGTAGGTAGCATAGTGTCCTTATGTAGTTTATCATCTATCCTATATATTTTTAATGAAATCCTGGACCTGTATCATATATAAATATGACTTTATGTGAAAAGTTGTGAACTGTCTCTTTTCACACATATGTCATTTTGCCTGTCATTCAGTCAATCCTTCATGGATCCTTCTACATTTCTAGGGTTATCATTAGGTACACATATGAGAGATATCCCAGTGTCTGATTGTCAACAGCCTATGTTTTGCAGGTATGGGCCCCTTATCAGTAGAAATACCCCTTCACATTAGATCTCAAATTTCCGCCCCATATATAACTAATCTTTGGTGTAGTACATATATATGCATGTGCCACTGATGATATATGAGCAGATTGCACCATGTGTGCAAGAGTAAGATATCAAAAAAGATCAAAATGTCAAAAATGCGATTTTTCATATTTTTGTTTCTGTTGAAGGACCCTATAAGTTTCCTATGGTAGATAGGTGATGAATATACTCTAAATGTGCATAGGAATAGACCACTTACCATCCTGAAGGTCCGGTCTTACAGGAAAAAATTTCACAGGGGGTAAACCACCAGGAGAGGGTAGGTAGACTGCATCACAGGGTCTTGTCCTATGGTCCTGGACTCCTGATACGTTGTTCCTACTGTTGAATAGATAGTGAGAATAAATTTTGCAACTGTATTTACCTAGAAATAAATACATGGGAACATATTTTGTGTTTTCTATATATATACTGTATTTATTGATGTAGGGCGCTCCAGGGGGTAAAAAAAAAGTGAAGGAATCTCTTCATATATACTCTTAAACATGTCCTGAATACCCTAGAACACTTCCCTATCAAAGGGGAAAAAGTGCGAAAATGTTCTGGGCCTCAGGCTATGTTGAAAGGGCCCTGGAGGAGGAGCAGGCATACAAATGAACAAAAAAAGCGGTCTATTATATTATATTGTACATATATATACCAAACTACTACTTATATATGAAGGACAGGTGTTGGTAGTGTAGTGGAGAGCAGAAATGACATAGAATGATTGATATTTTAGAGGATCACCAAAAAGAGCTGATGTTTTGGGTGTTGTGGGGAAATTCTCCCAGTAAGTAGTCAAAATTGCGAAATTATATAAATTATGGTAATGTTCCTGATTAGTATAAGGTAATGATCTTGGGGAAGATGACAAAAATAGATTACTATAAATAGTAATAGTCAAAATTGGGAAATTATATAAATTATGGCAATGTACCTGATACATGAGGTAATGAGATTGTGGGGAATGATGTGGAAATATTCCCACAGTAGGTGCTAAAAATGCGAAACATAGTATAAACAATATTATATAAGGGCTGCTCAATTCTAAAATGTCATTGTCAATGTTGACTTGACCTTACGGCTGTCTTCTTGTAAATTACTTATATGTGCCCTAACCCTTTCCTGATTTGGCCACCACCACTTCAGTTGAACCTTCACATGGGAAATGTTCTACACCTTGTCGCAAAGTGTTCTCGTCTACTAAGCCTTGCTGTATAGAGCCCAAGCTAGCTATCTGGGAGCAACAATACATGAAATTTTTTAGCTAGCTTGGGCTCTATACAGCAACTTAGGCTTAGTAGACGAAAATACTTTGCGACAAGGTGTAAAACATTTCCAATGCGAAGGTTTAACTGAAGTGGTGGTGGCCAAATCAGGAAAGGGTTAGGGCATGCGTAAGTAATTTACAAGAGGACAGCCATAAGGTCAAGTCAACATTGACAACAACATTTTAGAATTGAGCAGCCCTATATATTCTTCCTTATTACTGTAGAGATATGCACCTAGGTTCGTCACACCATCACATGCCTGGCGAATCGAACCTATTTTGTGTGACGGTCACACCAATTTTAGGGCCGTCGAACCTAAAGTGTGACAAGCGGTAAAAATACAAAAAAACTGTCTAATGCATCCAAAAAATTTTGTACTGAGTGTTGCAACATGCCTGCGCTTGCCACGACCCTTGGCCTCAACCTCCTTATACCCATCAGCCATAGATTGAAGCCCGTCATGTCATCTAGTACTTCTTCTCGCTCATAGCTCTCTGACTCGTTGTCTACCAGCAAATTGCCCAATTCATCAGCGCTATAGCCATGAGGGACAGATGATTCACCCAATGCAATGTGTTGCAGAACAGTATCCACAGAAACATCACTAGGATCAAGCTCGACATCTGCGGCATGTGGGAAAGGTGGCTCTACTTCTTCGTCAGCCTTGGGAGTCTTATATTGAGCTGTTTTAATAAGCTCCCAAGTCATGGTGTCGTTTTTCTGCACATCACGCAGTGCATGAAGTGCTTTGCGACTGGTGAGGCTCTCAAAAGAGAGGTTGAATGCTGTGCCAGCCTTGCACTGAAAAAACGACTGAAAAAATTGGAGGATCCACACTGAAAAGACCTTGCAATAACATAGACAGAAGACATTCTGTTGCCAGACAGAAGTAAAATTAGAGATGAAGGTGCATCTCCAGCCACGGGTCATGAGGATCACCACACTTGGCAGCTGCATGTGTACAAGGCAATGTGTCTACCCAACTTGAACATTGGTTGTCACCAAACCTAAGTGTAGCATGTCACAGGTCACACCCCCCCTGCAAACCTTCGAACCTAACATTCATTTGGTCACACCCAAATAGGGTCAAACCTAAGTCCATGTCATGAATTCCAAATACAAATCATTACTCTTTTCTCAATTTCCCTAAAGTGTCTAAACCCAGCGCTAAGACAAAGCCAAACCATATCGAAATCTCCACATCCGCTTCTATAACTGAACTTCCTGATGAAGATGAAGAGATCTTTTATGATGCTATCGGATAAGATAAGATAAGATAGTATCACATGATCTTAGAACCTTCTAGAATATGATGTCATAACAATGTCACAATTATCACCTCGTACGATTCTCATTTCTATTTTATGATTGGCTAGTAGTTTCAAACTCAGTTTACATCTCAGTTTCAATATGTGTATATAGTTAGCTAGTTTCGCTGTAGTAGTTCTTTAGTTCAAACCTCTTGTATCTACATAGTAGCAATCCAAGACATCCTTGCTCCTCTCTCTTCTCTTGTGATAACCTTAGTTTGAGTCCTAGTCTCTGCCCTTGCGTTAATTCATTTGTGGGTTGTGACAGTCCATATCTCTACAGTAGATGTAGGTCTTCCCTATATACCTGTGGTCTTCCCACTGCAGTTGTGGTCTTTCCCATCAAATTTCTAAAATGGTCTATAGACCATTCCAAGTATATTACAAATTTCAGGGAAAGACCACAGAACACTCAGGCAGACCAGCAGAAAAGTACCTCTTAGGTGAAAACCTCTGTAGGTGACAATCAACCTAAGAGGTGTCTAAAATGGGGTGACCAAAGTGCATATTTAAGCATGAATAACTGCCAGCATATTGTCTATGATGTCATATACTATTGGGTTCTGTCTCTTTTGCGGCTCTTTTCATTTTGTTACAAGAACACCTTCTTGCGCCCCTACTATCATTTTTCCTCCTATGCGTCGCCGTCTACTCTTGTCCCGACAAGGCCTCCATCCTCATCCTCCGCTACCTCGTCTGGCTTGCTGTCGTCACTCCTTATCTCACCTATGCCCGTCTCCTCCATCATCGCTGAACACGCCCTCTTCACGCACCTTCCATCTCATTCGCGCCTATACGTGCCTCTCTCACTTCGCATGCTTCAAGCACCTCCTCTGCGCTTGTCGCATCACCTTGCGCTTCAACACGCGCATCCTCTTGGTTCACGGGAATCCCTGGTCAGCCCTCAAGGACATCTTGGTATCGTCTTATGCTTTATCCTTTTATCGTTTACCTTTCTTGACTCGTGCATTGCCTCATTGGCTCGTACCTTTTATACCTTCAGCTCTGCACTTATGACTCCATTTCGCACATGCGTGCATTCATTGGTTCATACGCCTCTGACTTGTTCACAAGCATGCGTCCTCTTATTGGCTATCTAACTTCATACTTAATTCAGTGGTACTTACGCATTCACGCTCCACTTCAATCTTACGTATAAATACGTGCAGATAGCCTTTGTACTTCTTTAACTTGAATCTACTTGATCTTTGACCCTGAACTTCCTTTTGATAAGCTTTTGATAAGCTTATTGTCTATATTCAAACTTCATAGAAGCTCATCGCTTCTACGTCTTTGATCGTCGTCAAGAACCTCGTCTCTGTGATGTAGGTCATGAGACAGCGTGTAGCACCCACCTCCGACCAACGCAACTAGCACACTCCATGCTAGGAGACCGATACATGCGGGCCGCCGCTCTTGACAGAGCGCCCATCACAGACACACCACTCAAGTTCCTTAGCGCCTGGCTAGGTCGCTAACACATTTATTGTGTCATGTGTGTTGTTGCATGGTCATATTTCCATATCCTTTTTATGCCTCTTTGCTGAACTGGTAGCACACTGTGTGCGACTGCATATGGTCATGGACACACAGCACATCGCATATTTGGCATCCCAATAACTGATGACAATGACAATTTATGCAGTTCCATTCACCCTCACTCCCCTCATGCAGATCTCATTCAAAATGCCAGTGGCCACAGCAATCATTTGGATGAAATTCCTACTATCAACAGAGCTGCATGGGAGAGTCATCAGGAAATTCACACATTCCTTAACATGCTTAATCAGCTTAACTCACTTATCTCAAAACTTGTTTGCTCTCTCTCACATCATTCACCTGGCATATCTTATATTTTTTGAGTGCGAAATACAATAAAACATGTATATTAATATATCTCAACTTTTTTTTTCTGAATTCATTCACATTGAAATTTTGGACAAGTAGATTCAATTTCACCAAGGCAGTTAAGTGTAAATAAGTCCGCATAAGGGCACGTCAAGGAATGTGTGAATTTCCTGATGGTGTCAGTGACCTTTGCCGTACGATCTGCAATGACCCACAAATACCATTCAGAGGAATCACCTTCATAGGTTTAGGAGATGTTCTGCAGGCAGGTCCCATTGTCGGCGGAGCAGAAGAGACTCCGATTCTCATGGTGTCTGTAAAGTCATTGATGTCATGGCATAGTAGCATTCATCTGCCATCACCAAAAGGCCAGAAAACAGGTATTACCTTATTAGGCTGACGGTCACGAGATTTTCTGTGCTTGATCATTATGACATCAAGTAGTTTCAAAGCTTACTGTTGTTCAATACATGTCATTTATCCAGCTATTTTGTGTTGGATTATCAGGGGTCGAGGTACGAGCTCAACACTTATTGGGAATCTTCGGGATTGATGGCGCAATATTACTGGGCGTCGGCAGCATGGTTTTAGCGTTGGCTGGCATATATAAGTAGGAATTTTTCTGTACGAGTACGCTATGTGTTTGTCAGCGGGTTCACTGTAAAACCTGAGTTGGTATTACTCTGCAGAACGTGTCCGAGACTTGCATGCAACTCAACATTTTGTAGGTTCGTCGAGAGCAGTCGGATGTTGACGCTAATCTCTTGACCTGCTCTATCCTTTATTCCAACAACTCCAACTCTTTGACATCTGTAATGTACCATGCACGCAGACTCGGATGCAGGACAGGGTAAACAACAATGATAAATATACCGCCTATTGATGCACAAAAGAAATATCCTATAGTACTAGACGCAAACTCGCACACAATTCACTTCGACAAGACGACCCGCGCTCACTTGTATTGCTAGTTACCTCCATAGTCTATTCAAGAAGAGTCCGTATGACCTTCAAATCCGTATGCTGCTTTGCGTCTGCAAAACGATGCTTCGTATACCTTGCCAATTCCATATTAGTTGTATTCGCTGTAAGTGAACATGTTTCGGGCAAACCCGACTTTGCGCTTGTCGCCATCGAACGCAGTGTAAAAGCGCTGGAGGAATACGTAGCCATTGATAAAGTCCAACCCTGCGCCAGTGAGTGATTCAAGGGCTTTAACGACGAGATATATCTCATCGGCACCGCCCCCAATCCTCTCATTGAGAGAACGAGGCCAGATTTGCGCATTAGGAATGAGTTTGCATGCCATCTGTGCAAATGGTTAACAAGGGATGTGAGAGCCGACAGAATTGACGTACACGGCCAATATGGAATTTCAAGTCATGTAGTCCGTTGAACTGTTGAGGGGAAATCTGGAGAAGACCATTCGCCGGATTCACAACACCACCGGTTACATCCCGGTACCTGTCATAGGCATCTGTCGAACGCTGATGAGACCATGATTACTCGCTGCACTCTGCATACACACCGACGGCAAGGTAAATAAAGGTAGTACCACAGTCCACGATGCCAGCGGTGTAGTCCAAGATAGCGATAGTTTTTGTAGTACCGTAGGTGATCTTCTGATTGATACCCCAAAACAACGATGAGGGGGGGGTGGTGGTGATATCACTGGAACAAAACCATTACTATCAGTCTGGATTGATCCAGAAGCTGAGGTGCCTTACTTGTACTCAACCTTTTGGTAGTACAGGCTAGGGTTGGTTCCACCAAAGGTAAGCTCTCCATGGTTGACTTTATTTACAGTGATGGGCTGGAAAAAGACGCCAATAATGGACAGACGAATGGTGCCTTGCTGAAACAGGCGGTCAATGATACTCGGCATCGTCTGGGCCTCGAGGCCTGACGATGTAGGTCCGATGCCAAAGACACCATCAGCGTCGATGCCCCTCGCAGTAGAAGCAACACCGAATCGCATCCCGCGGACGGTGACGCCCTCAGTGATAAATATGTCATCTTCCGATATAGTTCCTATAGATTCTAATCGTAGGTATTTTCAACTTATAATATTGTTGTATGTCATACCTTCGAAGGAGCCATAACGGTAATTGACCGCCACACGCTCTTCAGTGTCCTCGCCGCTGAAGCTGAGGTACGGAGTGCCGGCACCAATCCATGTGATCGCGCTAGCGCTGTCGACAATCAAGTGGTCTTCGATAATATATTAGAAGCCGCATGTTTTCTCAGTGTTGAACTCACAGGTTGTGCGGGGATCACCAATGACAACCTGCACGGTGTAGCCCGAAAATGTGTTTCCCAAATTGGCGTGTGACAAAGGAACGCTAGGATGAGGATGACTATCAGCATCACGTCGGCCATGCGTGCTGTATTCCCCAAAGGCCGCCAAGCGAGCTTCATCGTGCCGCAAAAGGTCGGTAACATTGGAGAATGCTAGCGTCCTGGTCATGGGGAGGGTGATGGGGGAATTGTGAACTTCAACGGGCAATCCCGTGACTGAGAAAGCCAGGAGTGCCAACGAGAATACAACGGAGAACATGACTTACTGGAAAGTCATATCATACTCGGTTATATACCCAATAGCGAACACGATGGCAATATCGAGTACCTTAACCACGTCAGTCCCCCTCGAAAAAGATAGTTGCGATGCGAGTGCAAGGATTCAACTCGATAAAATGTGGCAAGAAATGATTTGCTTTTGATCCTGGCATGTTCAATTCCTGAATCTCAGTGTTGTCATGCGTCAGTCAGCACTGACTAACTTAATTTAATTTGACCTGGCAACTAGTCGGCATGAGAGAAGGGTGATATTCACTGCGGAAACGAGAATTTGATCAGTCCTGCACATAGGTTACCAGTATATGATCGGCAAATCCCGAGGTGATAGAACAGTGGACGTAGGAACACTGACTATTGCAGAGTTTGAATGTGGATTGCTATTACTATTCCGATAACTGAATTATATCTGGTTTGTAGGGTCCGCACGTCTTATTTCAGTCTTGGATAGCATCTGAATACGAAGCTATCATATGACTATATGCTCTCCTATGGATCTGCCCCACTTCCAGTCGTTGCTCCCCTCGTTCCCACCACCACAATGTATGGTTCCCATTTCAACTTTCTAGAAGACAGCGAGTGCGTGCCACATAACACATGCGTGATATGGAAACACGCGCCATCTGGCGGGGCAATGAGAAAAGTTGGATTTAGCTGTTCACCTGGGAAGATAACATCACATACTGTGTGAGGGCGAAACGTGACTTGGTTGGGTTGGGCCGTGGCAGAGAGACTCATTCTGGCGTTGTCAAGGTCGGAAAAATAGTAAAGATTTTCACAGATGACATTACACACCGTATGAGAATGGGTGTCACCCAAGCACCACCAGCACTGAAACCATGCACTTCTTCGTTGTTGGACAGCGAGAGATTGTGACAAGCCGTCAGCATCAGGCAAGCAAGCCAGAAGACGAGAAAGTGAGAACCTGCACCAACTGAGAGCGGGATACAGCTAGAGCATCATTCAACATCGAGCCAAAAGACTGGAACACGGCACTCTCTGAGAGCAGGACACAGCCAGAGCATCATTAGCGTCAGACAAACAGACCAAAAACATACTCTGAGAGCGGGACATAACAAGAGAGCTGTCAGGGTTGGATATTAAGCGGGCCAATAGATGAGAACACGCACTGGCTGGGAGTGGGATGTGACCAGCGCATCATCAGGGTTGAGTAAGTGAGTCACCAGACGAGAAAAGGCACTGCCTGAGAGTGGGACATGGCCAAAGTATCATCAGGGTTGCCTGGGCAAGCGAGCCAACAAACGAGAAACACACTGGCTGAGAGCGGGACGCGGTCAGAGGATCATCAGCGTCGGGTAAGCGAGCCAAAAGACAAGAACAGCTTACTACAGGACCTGGTTTCGTCGCTTCGAAGGTGAAACCAAATGCCTCGAATGCGAAGGCAACTCTAAGTTGATGGCGAGGCTGCTCTCGTCTGACATGTATTTGAGTGGAAGATGGAATTAGCGAAATATTTAAACAAACTCAGCTTCAGATAAGCAGAGTGTATTCAGACAGTCGAGAACACCATATACACAGGCTAATTTGTGTTGGGACAATATATATTTCACGAGCAAATATGAAGATCTGGAAATTGTTTAAAAATGTTCTGTTTGCGACTACTTATGAGCTCTTACATTCTCCAACGTCTAATTTACGTCTGATTATGAGGTAGGTACGTTTTTCCCCTGATTATTCTTCCTGTCTCCCTTGGAATATCCTACGCCTGGGTCTATAACAATCAATACAAGTCATGCATGAGGCTACGTCCCTTATTTTCGTCATGATTTCACGGTAAGGTCGAACGAGGCGGATGCAATGAAGAAGCCATCAGAAGAGTGAGTGGACGTAATAGAAAGTGTGACCAGGCCAATGTTGGGTCCAGTCCCAGAACGTGATTTTTTCATCGCCTAACCATCGGACGTCCACACAACACAATCGACGTGAGCGTTGATGTCGAGCAGAAGGTTAGCGTTATAACTTATCGGTGACCCGACTCTGCATCAGTAAATTCCCACAGACCCTAATTAGTGTTCACTAAATACATACAAACACATTGCACAGCAATGTGCGATGTGATCGACAGTGACTACTTAGATACCGCATCATACGACCACTTTTTCATCACCAATATTTAATCTGTATGTCATGATGCGCTAGCTATTGGCAGCCGCAGAACGCATTCGTCGTACATATGTATTTTACTTTACACACACAATTTACTCCAATTTTCTATCTTGAAAGCCTGGTCCAGACTCTGGAAGTGCCTGGTATGGGATTCGACGAAGTGCTCATCATGTAAGTCTAAAGCCAGACCCAAGCCAAAATTTCAGGCTAAGGCACATCACTACGGTGACGGTCAGCGGTGACTCGGACATGCACTTTTCGTTCTCCGTTCCAACAGCTTTCTTTTATTCTGGTGTCCCCAGAATGAATTCTGAATCTCCAATCCAACGGCTGAGGTGAGCATTAGCATTTATCGATACATATTTTCAACTCCCTACATAGCTTTTGTTTCGTTTCTAGGTACGCACTGCCCTAGTACAATCCGAAGACTGAATTCTCCTTTCATTTTTAGTCCGAGCGTCTCTTCATTTGAGACTGACCTTCCTGTCTCTGCCTCCCATGGCAGCCTCTTCCAAACCGACAGAAGAAAATTTCCATCCATCCAGTCTTCTTGCCTATGACGCACTCTCGTATCACCAGGGCTCTGATTCGATAATATCTGATGCGAAGATCACTGCTGACACTAAAACCGATTTCTACGACCGCAGCCTGACGAGTCGCAGATATGCCCTTGTCGGAGTGGCATGCTCAAGCATATTCAGCTGCTCGTGTATCGTTGCAGGCATTGTCATTGTAGCAAATTACGGAACTTTTGGTGTATTCGCGGTCAATCTTGAGATGTATGCTCTACGGAAGATATCACTCCTGCGAGAGATATTGGCCCTGATACTTAACTTAATCGTCACATTATGCACCGAGTCCACAGGCTTCGTACACGGCATCGCATTGCGCTCTGCCCTAGCCTCAGAATCTCGGCTTCACTTCAACACTAATCTGCGCCTTCTGACCGCAGCTCGTGGATGGTATAACCCTAACGGCGCCCTGCTTAACGGTATCTCGGCTGTCCTCCTCATTATATCCTACAACTCGGCCTCCCTCGCCGTATGCTACGACGTTGAAATACAGCCACAAACAGATGTGCAAGGTGTTGCCTTTGCAGGGTTAGCTTTCCTCATTTTGGGGGCTGTGCTCCTTCTTCAGGTGATGATCGCACTATCAGGGATACGGGCTGTCAAAATATTGACGTGGAGCTCCTCACCTTTCGACTTGACCGCCGCGCTGGTTCACCACACGCAATTGACTCCTGCTACTTGCCGGTGCATGCGTTCTGTGTGTGACCTAGACACATATGGAGGCCCATCGAAACCATCAGAGGCACAGCCCTCGGCTTGGCATGCTCACCCTAGCATCCGGAAAGTTATAATTTTTCTTTGGGTGATCGTTGCGGCATGCGCTGGATGGGCCGGATTCGTCATGTATATCTGGGACAAGGATGTCGGCATGCATCAAGTGTCCCCTAATGCACTGACAACACAGACATGGTCATTCCTGCCTGGAGGGCTGTCCAATTTCATATGGTATATTCTACCAGGTGCTGATCCTGTGGTGTGCATTATGGTCTTTGTCAACATGATAGTTGTCCAGGGGCCATTGACGCTTGGGCTGCATTGCTCGGAGCTCATTGCAAATGTCATTCGAGACGAAAAACAGTGGAGACGCGCTACCGGAAGGAAAGGACTTATGACGGCGATGAACCCAGTGATGATGATTTTCACTCATCCGATCTGTCTCGTACTTTTCGTCGCCAAGCCTTTCCTGCGTGAGTCATTCGCGTCTAATTTATCGGTGTTATTGAGCACTATCCTTGACGATGACAGACTGGATGTTTGGACTTTCATTCAACATACTTATCACCGCCTATGACGGGGAACTAGTACAGCCGCTGGTACTCATGTTCACTGCCCAGGTTTGCACTTACTGCCTGTGTAAAACTGCTACGACAACCTTACCCTCGTGCAGATCTGGAACTTATGCATAGTGCTGTTTATATTTGCCTGTTTCTTCACTTTCGTCGCACTGCGCCAACCACGTGGCCCCCAGCCAGCTGCATACGGTCACGTCCAGACGCTCGCCAACCTCGTGGACGAGTGGTCGCATGTGATGTGGTGGGGACACAAGGAGGAAGGAATTCCGTACTGTCATGCTGGTAGGGACTTATGTGTTCACTATGCTACTGCTTTTACACTTTTGTAAAGGGACGAGTGATCACCCACTTCCTGATGTGAAGATGGACTGCATTTATGCTGGTTCCGGTGCTGGGTCTCGGGCACCCCTCTCATGAGAGGTACTTGCTCCGTTTTACAAGGCGCATTTCTTGATTTCTCTTTCTACACAGGACCTATATCTACGTTAAGCTGGCGATGCATTTATGGTGTACACAGCCAGCTATACCGTTGAATATAAGCCAATGGACGTCTATTCATACATCACTCTCGAACACCCCCTTATCAATTAGACTGTCGTCTACATTAGATTAGTCTACAAGGACAATAAGAAAAAGAAAAAACATCGTTGAACAAATTTTATGCTATCTGCTGTGTTGTAGTTGATTGATCTTGTTTCTTGGTATACCATTCCGCACCAGTCTCTGTAAGATAGATGCGTCAAGTTTGTTAGTTACAACTTAAATCACACCAGCAAATCCCTGAGTGGCCGCACGGCAGTGTGTGGCACCGCACAGTGCCATACAGCCACTAAGTGAATCGTCAGGCAAGTGACCCGAAAATGACAAAGTATCTATCCGATATAAACTGGTATGATGAGGTCGGCCAAGACGCATCATCCAACAAACATGCTCCTTTTGCAGATCTTCCAGTAATTAAACAGACTCTTTGGACCCATGCCGACTCTACTAGCCTTTTATATACTTGCAGGCAAGACGACCCCATTCGAATAGGTCACTGGATTTCAAAGCGAGTAAAGGCGCAGATGTACAGCTGTATGCCATGTTCCGAAGGCGCGACGTCTAAAGTGTTGTCAGTGTCTCCGAGTCCGAGTGAATGGGAAGTGACGAGAATACGGAAGTTTGCTGCAAGTCCAATGTTCAGTTCGCCAGAGAGCGGACGAAGAATCTGTACCCGGTATTGGCTTCTCCACTCTCGTTGACGCCTTGATGACAAACAGGACAGGTGCAACGATAGTTTTTGAGGTTACTATGCTTGTCAGTTCGACGATTGGTTCCTGTCATCTTTAATGGTATGTGGAATGCGCTTGAGTCCGTTGTTATGTTTCCAAAACAAAGTTTAGACATATTCATTCCAGCACCCGTTGCACACTCCACGCCAATGAGGTTCAGACTCTCAGCTGCGCACAGGTGATGGAATATCAGACAAGGCTCAATGAAACCTGAAAGTTGATTCTTCTTACCCATACGGTAGACGACGTGGTATCACGAGCCGAACGATAAGTTCCGAAATTTTTGCAAGAGACTGTCGACTTAAAACACCACTGTAACTCTGGGTCGTAGTGACCGTTTGGTCCAAACGAGAACCGGCACCACGTTCAACATTCCTTTGGTTGTTTGTTATCGTCGTTGCTGCGAAAGAATTTATAGCCCACGAAGCTGAATTTCTGCAATACGCGGATAAGATGAAAGTGATGAGTGGAATGAATAGTGATAACGAGGGCGGTGAGGAGCAGACGTCGATGCAGATATTACTAGTAGGCAATTCAAATGACTTGCTTCAACTGCCAGTGTAAACAAAGGGTGAGCACTTCTTCACACTAGTACTGCTACTAGTATCGTTGTTCGTGACAGCTCACCTGCGAAGTCATCTTTTTCCATGAACCTTGCTCCAGACGTTGATAAATTATAATTTGAAATTGGAATCACGTGACAGGCTAGTTTTACGTCACGGTCAGGTGGCAGGTTATCACGTCTACATATAAGATCAGGAGCTTTACATGTAAACTCTTCCTTCCTACCTCACAGTTATCATGGTCGTACAAAGTAAGGCCTCATCAATATTATGTTATTGTAACTACTCAGCCAATTTTGGACTCAGGCAAGCATTTCCTGAACACAGCACCCTCTCTTGTACTCGATTCCTTGGAAGGACTGTGTGCAATCAATACACATCTAGCTCTCGATCCGATCATAAAGGTAAATTGCAGACCTATGATTAGAATGTTACACTAAAATATGTGTAGTCGTGTATCTTGCTGATCAGGATCGTTCCAAAGTTGCCCTCCTCTGTGGAGGTGGCTCTGGCCATGAGCCATCCCACTCAGGTTTCGTAGGTAAATAAATCCTTGCTTATATTACATCAAACGCTAACATAGATACAGGTCAGGGGATTTTGACTGGTTAGCAGAATCACTATTACATTCTTTATGTCGCTATGACTTAATCGACATTCACAAAGCTGCTGTGTGTGGCAATGTCTTTGCCTCTCCAAGCGCTAGTCAAGTTCGCCGTGCAATAGATCTTATTGACAACGAAAAAGGGTGATTTCATTGTTACGGCTGTAATCTCATCTGCTAATAGTGACTGCGTTTAGCACTATCATTGTAGTCAAGTATGACTCATCGCAATGGTTCTTGTAAAATGAAATTCGCTCACGAAATTTATGTGTAGGAATTACACCGGTGATGTCCTCAATTTTGGTCTAGCCAAAGAAGAATATGCGGCCCGTTACCCCGACAAAGCTGACCGTGTCAAGTTTGTCATCGTAGAGATGATGTTGCTGTAGGAAGAACCCAAGGCAGTATTGTCGGAAGACGGTATAGACATCATTTAAAATTACACTACAACACCTGAACATTCCACAGTGGTCTCGCTGGTGTCTGTCTCGTCTACAAAATTGCAGGTGCCCTCGCCCAAACCGGCGCCTCTGTAGACGAGGTCTACGATGTCGCCCAGTACGTATCCTCCAGGCTCGGCACTATTGGTGTTGGTCTGGACCACTGTCATGTATGAGTCAACGTTTGAGTATCGAGGACATCGTTGTATTCACGATACTCCATTGATTCATGCAGGTTCCCGGCACCGCTGTTCCCGATGCACACTTAGGTGCGAATGAGCTCGAAATCGGTCTCGGAATTCACAACGAAAGTGGTCACCGCCGCATCTCTCCTGTTCCACCTCTCAATGAACTCTCCCCACTCTCCTCTCAATGATCACTTCCACAACAGACAAAGAGCGGTCGTTCGTTCCCTTCAAGAACGACGGCACAGACCGTGTTGTTCTCCTTGTCAATAACCTCGGAGGTCTCAGTGAACTCGAGCTCGGCGGAATAGTCGCCGAAGTGAAGCGCGCTCTAGACAAATCTGGAATTAAAATCATGCGCCTACTTTCAGGCTCTTTCATGGTTTGTTGAAATCCTTCAGGTCTGCTAGAACGGATGCTAACTCCTGCCAGACAAGTCTTAACATGCCCGGATTTTCAATTACTACGCTCCTTCTGCCCGCCGCAAACGATACAGGAATTTTGTCAGCTGATCTCATCCTTTCCTTACTCGACGATAGCACCAATACCCCAGGATGGAAGTGGTCCTCTAGGTCCGTCTCAAAGCCACCATCCGTATTTTCGTCGCTCCCGACTGCAACCCCCGCGAAAGCCTGGTCAGCCTCACTCAAGGCCCCAGATATCAATCAATTCAACAGTGCCGTAGAGCGTGCATGCCAGGCCCTCATTATTGCTGAGCCTGAGATTACTCGCATGGACAGTATCGCTGGTGATGGGGACTGCGGACTTACGCTCAAAGGTGGTGCTACGGTACTTCACGTAATGACCATGATACGCATGGATGCTCATTATGTACATACAGCTGTGCTCGAGGCTTTAAGCAAAAACAGCATCTCCGGCAACGATGTGCTTGGTAGCGTCATCACAATCTCTCGTATCGCTGAGGACGCGATGGGAGGAACTAGTGGAGCGCTCTATTCGTCAGTGAAGTTCCTTTTGTTTTGACTTATATCTCATAATCTTCATGCATCAGAATCTTTTTCTCTGCCCTCGCCCAAGCGCTCGCTAAGAGCTCTTCCTCGACCGCCACACAAGAAGTATGGTGCACAGCGCTGGAAGCTGCTCTAGGTCGTTTGTATACTTACACACGGGCACGTCCTCCTTCTCGTACATTGGTCGACCCTCTCGCTGCGTTCATCAGTGCACTGTCGTCCGGCCTTGCAGCGGCAGTAAAGGCCGCTGGAGAAGCTGCTGAAGGGACGAAAGACATTGATGCGAAGGCTGGCAGGAGTGCATATGTCGATAGCACAAAACTGAAGGCTGAGCATGTCGCTGATCCTGGGGCGTGGGGCGTGAAAGTTGTGGTGGAGGCACTAGCTCAGTAAAGTATTTTAGGCATCAGGCTCACGGGATTGATTTTTTAAACATGTGACTGACACGGTCACCATCGAGGATGAAGCTGGAGATAGTCGCAGCGAGAAAATGACTAAACGAATTCAAAGCAAGAAATGGAAAATTAGCGAAACATTGCGTAACCCGATCCCTGAGCCGCTTGAAGCGTGATGTCAGACGATCATGGATCAGATTCTACGTCGATGTCTGATCGATAACTGTTGGATAATCATCATATCATCATCTCCCGACTCGCTCCACGACTGGTAATAACAAATACATAGTGACTAAATAAATTTTATCCTAAAGTGTTCATTCCGCTCCGGCACTCTAGGCCAGCTCCTTCTTTCTATGTACACCCATGTGCCTTGCAAGTTGGTCCGGCCTCGCGAAAGACTTTCCACACCCACTCTCAGGACAGGGGTAAGGGCGTGCGCCCGTGTGTGTTCGTAACTAGAAACATAATCTGATTCAGAAGCTAGTCATACAATAACCACAAAAGAGCCCACATGTTTCGACAGGTTCGACGACTCAGCGAAGGCCCTGAAGAAAGACGATAAATCAGCACTCCAACGTCAAAAGGAAGAGACTCATACTTTTCGCAATACTTGCATTTGAACGGCTTGAAGCCATTATGCGTCCGTTTATGAATCGTCAGTGCGCCCGTAATAGCAAACGCCTTGCCGCACCCGGGGAAATCGCAGACGTATGGTTCTATAGTGTCCAATGAGCTGACCGTCGAACGCGAAACGACACGAAACGGAAAAAGTACATACTCTCTTGGGTATGCCTGCGCATATGTTGCTGCAACGTAGCCGTTTCCGAGAAATGTGCATTACAGACTTTACACTTGAACGGCCTATGTCCTGTATGCGATTGCATGTGTCGCGCGACTTTTTGTTTACTCGAAAATCCTTGCTTGCCATTCCGAGAGCAACCCTCCCAGCAACACTCATAGTGCGCTTTACCGCTGCCAATGTGCGCAAAGAGGATATGGTTTGTAAGGTCATCAGGAGAAGAGAATATTTGCGTGCACCCGCTCCATTTGCAGGGTTTGGTGGCGCCTGTGGACGGGGAGTCTGGCGAGTAAGACGTGTCCCGAGGTGAAGGATAGGGAGGGGCGTCTATGGGTGATTCGCCATGGGCGATATTTTCCGCGCGAGTTGGAGGTGTTTTCGGTGATGGTGCGGTGCACACTGTCGTCGATTGCGAGAAGGGGTAATTGATACCAAGATGATCTTGCATCAAATGCGTGGCAAGAACGTCAAGGACAGTATCTGTGAATACAGTTGTTGAAGAGCTTGAAATCAATTCTGTACAGGGCAACATAGTGCAGTCTCCCCAGTGGCACGATAAAGCATTGGGGTCGACTTGTTGAGTCCGGGGAACATTTGAGCATACCTGCTGAGGGGCTGATTCCTTCGTTAGATGTTGGGGGCGAAGATGGTCCAGGTTAACGTGCCCGACTAGCTCCATAATAGATGGAAATGCAGCCCTGCAGTCTGCCCATAAACAGGTAAACATATGTGGTGGGAATTGCGGCAGGTGTTGTGGCAGGTCAACAGGTGTAAATTGAGTCGCTGCCTGGGAAATGTGGGGTGAAGAAAGTGCTGAACTAGTAGATGATACTGGGCATTCGGAAGATGCATCACCCAAAGATCGGGCTATGTCGCTGTGTTCTGGCAAGAACTGGGATTGTTTGCTATAGTCACTCTCATCGCATCCACAGAAATCATTCGTTAGCTGTGGGTTCCAGTTCAACTGTGCGAGGCTTGGGTCAAGGGACTTTGGTTGAGACAGATAAGAATGATAGTCGGTACAGCATTGCAGCTTAAGATAAAAGTAATTAGAAAGGGCAAGCAGATACAAGATATAGCGTACCAATTCTTCAAGACCAGAACAACTGTTGCAGTCCTCATCAGGGAGACATGCGCTGTCGCAGATTATGTCACCATCAGCAACATGGCAACTGGGCTCGGGGTGGGTAGGATCGTTACAGGCGACGACGACACATTGGTCGGTGCACTGCGAGGTCATCTCTAGTATGGGGCATGCCGTTTCTTTGCATTCATTTCCTGATGGGCAGTGGGAGCACGGTGGATACAGCGGGTGCATTGAGGAATCTGCACAATCCATACTAGCGCCAAACCCTGGAAGGTCATAAGGACGGAATGAATGGTCATGAAGCTGCATGAACAAATAAGTATTCTTGGTGCGCAAATCAGAAAGCTTGTGATAAGGTGAGCTGATCGCTAGCGACGTCGATGACGACAAGCCAAGGGAATTTGTATGTGATGAATACTTGGAAAAATAACGGGCTAGAGAAAGGGAGACATTCTCTTGATCAACTCGATGTGTGATTGCGGTATTTTCCATCGTGAGCTTTATTAGTTTGGTGACTGTGGAGGTCCTCCTGAGTCAACGTTAGTGCCACACTGCTAGGTATCAAGTAGGTCTCGTGACCAAAGACCTCATTTTCACTTGAACCATATGACGTTTAGACAGTTATTGAGCCTATATTAGGACTAAATTGAGACCGTAACCTCGAAACATTATTGTTAGAAGCTGTAACTCGCTTGAACTTCACCTTGGAGTTAATTCGCCGGCGTACGCCGACGGGTTACGGCCTGATTAATAATCAACGCTATCCCGAAGCTCACCGCGTCCTGACGTATTTGACACTAACTGATTCTGAACACTTTTTTTTCATCAATATTCATGACATATTTTCTTTTGGTTGCTACGGCAAGGCCCGAGCACCGGACAGGCGCATACAAAACGGGACTCAGCAAGAACTGAATGAAATACAACTTGACAAGATGTCAAATGATTGTAACTGAAAAGGCGGGTGTAACCGGCAGTGAGATAGGAAACTGACCGTGAACAACGCAAGTTGGGAGTCGGGGAAAGGAATCTGCTGTAGGACGCCCGCAGAGTGCATAGCATGCATGGCAGGATATGGTGGTGAATGAGATATAGGCACGAAATGAGAGTTATAGACGCTCCAGCTGAGGTTAGTGCTAAAAACAGACCAAAATTTTATGACAAGGTGAATTATATCCAGAAAAAGTGCCCATAAACCCAACATGACAAAGCAAGAACAGCTAAATAGCATAAGTAGCAACGCAGCACAGGTGTAACCGTATGAAAGCCCATAGTTACTGTGTATCATCTCAATGCTAAGAGGCGCATCAGTTTCCCCGGTATCTATCCTCTGACTGGCTGCCTCTGCTTCCGAGCGCACCTCTCCGCCACCTCTATGGCTTCCAGGTCCTCCATCGCCCCAACGGCCCCAATGTCATGAGTCTTGCTGTCGGCGGACGTGGCAGTAGAAGTTTTTAGAGGCGGCTGCATAAATGTGTTATGCCCAGGCTGTTCTAACACCATTTCGGCAAGTTCTTGGAATGCTCCAATGTCTTCTGATAGATTACGAGAAACCAGAAGCGGAGCAGCAGTTAGTCGGGTAGTCATTCGAGTGGGTAGCACTCGTCCTGAGCCATTCTTCAGTATGCGCATCCTTTATGAGAAGGAATAGACTATACCTAGTCTCTTCGCTACGTCATATCCCTTGAGTCGTTCTTTATCAAATTCAGGGTTAACAGAAGAGCCCTCCTCCAAAGCAAGGTAATCAATACGCTTGTCGATAATAAAGCGATCGTTCACTGTCCATGGTGCGTCATGTAGTACCTCGTCTACCCAGCGACAGTGCCGCATAAGCTCACAACGCTCGAGATGTGAGAAATGAGGCGTAGTATTGTGAGCTCGACATTGCTCATCCGAAAGCACTCCGACGATAAGATGCACAGAAGGGAATGAGAGCTTCGCTTGACGAAGCTGATGTACGTGCCTTGGACGAACTTCAGTGATCATGCAGCGTTCACTAGTGGCATACTCACCCGATAGTTAACACATCGAATACACCATCAACATACACTCTCCGAGTTATGTTGTCCCGTGGATATTTGCCAGCACTAGACGCATTAAGTGCTTTCTGTACATACCCTTGTATATCCACAGGACTCAGCGTCACTGCGCTGAGTCGCTCCCTGGCTGCATCAGATGGGGGAAGCTCATAAGTAGTCAAGGCTGGAATATGATGCAAGTCGGCAATGCTGGACTCCAGGGAGCGCTGACCAGGGTTAGAGATGACGTCGTAGTCCTCGTCGCTCAGGACAGACGAACTATCCATGATGAAGCAAGTGGAATAGAAAATACTGGCAAAAATGCGGGACACGAGGCCATTCCTCCTTCTGCAAGGAACATCGAAGTACAACTTGACCTGCTTCGTGGGAACTTTTAAAGTTCAACGGCCATAACCAGTAAATTGTCTTGTAGCTAGTAGGCCATATCTCTTTCTCCGGGACTCCACTCTATCATCCAGAGTGACGTTCATCATCTTTTATGCTTCTTCCGCGAAGAGGACAATTGCAAATAAATTGTTCACTGATATTTTATGCAGCCAATGGCGGTATAATACCAGGCAAGAAGGCAGACCCCTTGTTCTCCTCATACCACTTCGAATCGTGAGCAATCAATACCTGCACTCTTGGGACTCCCAGCAGCAACCGCATTCTCGCGATATTCTCTATCGCCTTCTCCTTATCTTCATGCATGCACCTGACACGACCTGACGGATCAATGCTATGTGCTACCTCTTTCTCGCCCGTAATCAATCTGTAGTCGTGAGCGGAATCTCCTCCAAGGAGAATCCACGCGCCATCTGAGGTGGTGCGCGCAAGTATGTTGATGTGTCCTCTGATATGCCCTATAATACTGACTTGTTAGGCCGTAGTACGTTATAAAGGTTCCCATACCACAAACCTGGCGCATCGATGATATACATGCTGCCATCGCCGAAAAAATCTAATGCAAGCGGAAACGGTCCAACGGGGAGACTGAAGTCAGACAGAGGAAGAAACCTGGTGCGCTCATGCGGAAGGGCGGTCGAAGAGAAGGGGGAGTCTGGGTTCATAGGATATCCTGAAGTCAAGAGCTCCCTGCACCCTTCTCCCACAACAAACGTAGCTCTGGTAAATGGCTCATGGTCCCCAATGCTAATAAAAAATAATTAATTTTTTTGGGTCTGCCAGTTATCCCTGACACCCACTGGTCCCAGTGCAAGTGACTAATGATGACAGTTTCGACCTGATCAGGGGAAACACCTCCCTTAACCAGTGACTCTGCGACTGTCTGGTCCACAACAGGGGCAAACCCCAGGGCCTTGATGCGCTCCTGGGAAAGAGGGGTGTATCCTTCGAGGTCGCGCCGTATACCTAAGTCGAAGACAACCCATGAATTGGTCTTGGAGTGTCGTAGTGAGAAGGCAAGAGATGGACACGATATGGACTCTCCTTGTGAGTTGCCGTCCACAACCAAATCGCAGTGGATGCGAATATTTCCTCCCTCAAGCGCTGATACATGCATGAAAGGTTGGTTTACGCTGGGCGGAGGAAGCATCATTCCAGTTGATTGTCCTGACTTGGTTGACGATGGGAAGTGGAATGGCAATATGAATATGCTCACGCACATGGTTTCCACATTTATATATTCTTTCGGAACATGATGATGCCTAAGCAAGCAAGAAAGTATTTAGAACTACCTGAAATATCGACTTCAGAGAGTCTCTGCCTAAATTCTACCGCTGAGTGTCAGTGCACGCAGTTGAACGAATGACCTTTGTAACATCAGGGAAACGTAATTCACTACAGAGTGCTACGGAGCACTCCGTAGCACAATCCAACTCGCTGATGAATCGCAAAGATAACTTGTCATTCCCTTGCATCGTTCACGCACACGTAAAGTGCCCGCCTCGAGGGCGATATAAGCTTGATCTGCTGCTGAAGAAGCTGTTATCTTGATAAACTCATCCTGAGCACTAAGCTGGCCTATTAATGGAGATGAGCCTCATGAGGATCTTGTCACGGGTGTCCGCTGTTCTATTAGTGGCGGTTAGCCTGACACGATAATAATTGCTGACCCCTGAGTACTTCCGGAGGCAGGACGCGTCTGAGGTCACGTTCTTGCAAAATCAAAACTCTCGGTTCCGTCAATCATATACTAGTCATCGAACCGAGTAATTAACTTAGATATAGTTGCCGTTGACTCTGATAGCCTTGCCTAGCAGACACTCGCATCACCACTTGAGTCATAGCTTCATTGCTCACCAATTCAAACTTTCTGAAGAGTCATCGTCATACACGAGCCCCATATGGCTCCCACACAATTTGATTCATATCGTCTTATTGGCGAAACCGCGACACCGAGGAAGCACCAGCATGAAAGCGGCTGTGTTAGGTTACTGCTTGCAATTCGAGTGCTGTTGTGCAGTCTGGTAATCATTTTACTAGTGCTCTACAAGTTCTACGACCCCGCTTTCTTGCATCTTCCTCGGTCTTGGCTTTGGCTAGGTCCTTGTAACGAGCTTGCTGGGTCTCTACCTCCGGCCGTTAATTCTACTACATGCCCCCAGTGGGCGGCTTTACATCCAACCAAGAATCGTAGGCTCAGCGAAGACTTGGATGTGGCATATAGCTCAGAAAACTTCAAGCAAAAAGCCATTCAAGCCCTCGGAGACGCAGTCCGTGTACCGTAAGTCCTAATACTGTATATCACTGTGGAAACATGGACGTGCTCTTAGGACCGAATCGTACGACGATAATGGACCGGTCGGTGAAGACAGCCGATGGGATACATTCGCAGAACTTCATCGAGTTCTTGAGGCCTCGTTTCCTCGCATGTACGTCAGGATCTTCAAGTCTGAGTATCATGTCGCAGCTCACTTTTATTTCCAGTTACGAATCCCTCAATGTCACAAAAGTCAACACATATGGTCTGGTTTTTCACTGGCAGGGATCAACTTCTGCAAAGCCGTACATCTTGGCCGCTCATCAAGGTTATTCCCATTTGAACATCCTACTGAATCTCGGTTGACGTCGTTTCAGATGTTGTACCAGTCGAAGGTCAAACAGTTGAAGAGTGGAAGCACGATCCGTATTCAGGGTACTATGACGGTAGGCAAAATTTCAATCCCGCGAGGCACTGCTTAGCATCTGTATCACAGGCACATGGATATGGGGTCGTGGTACTTGCGATGACAAAGGCGACTTGATACAACAACTGCTCGCTATCGATTCACTGTTAAAGCAAGGTTTCTCTCCTGCACGCACCCTTATACTTTCGTATGGATTCGACGAAGAGTCCAAAGGCATAGAGGTCAGGAAGACCTTTACACACACACAAGTTACATTATTGATAGGTCGCTCCAGGGTGCTGGTCATCTTGCTCGATACTTGGAAGAAACGTACGGGCGTGATTCTTTTGCCCTGCTTCTTGACGAAGGAGGTATGTAGACTAAATTTTGCAAGTGACTCAACTCAACCCTGTATCAGATACTTACACAGACATGGGTGGCGTTGTTTTTGCGACCCCCTCGATATCTGAGAAGGGATATCTTGATGTAGAGATCACGCTTTCAACTCAGGGTGGTCATTCGAGTGTACCACCTCCTCATACGGTGCGTATTGATCTCTACACCTTGCTGATAATTGATCAGCAATACTGTACAGAGTATCGGCCTCCTCTCTCGTTTCATAGCAGCAGTAGAGGATAACCCACACCGAGCCAGCCTTTCCCGAACCGGAACCCCATTTGTGACGACGCAGTGCCTTGCAGCTTACAATCCAGTGTACCCCGAAGACCTGCGAAAGCTCGCAAGAAAAGCGGTTACAGATGATGCAGCTCTGAAGGTGCTTCAAGAGCGACTTCTGGCTTCGGATCCCTCCTACAAAGCATTGCTCGGGAACACACAAGCAGTAGACCTCATTTCAGGTGGTGTGAAAGTCAATGCTCTCCCAGAGCGTGCTAGTGCAGTGATCAATCACCGCATCGCAGAGCATAGGTCTTGCTTCTTTTGTAGGATTTTAGGATTTTGTTCACTTCTTTCTTTTAGTTCTGTTGGTGACTTGCAGCAGCACATCACCGAGCTTTTGACTCCGTTGGCAATCAAGTATGACCTCGCACTCGTCGCGTTTGGCAACAACGTGACTTGCGGTGGTGCTGGTCAGGTTGTTCTGTCCGACTTCCTCGGGACGGCCTTGGAACCTTCGCCCGTGACGCCTACCGAGTATGGTCCTTGGGCACTCTTGCAAGGAAGCATTAAGGCTACTTTTGAGAGCTCCCCTGCCCGCAACGGCAGCGAGGTCGTGGTTATACCCTATCTGTCAGTTGGTACGTTATAGTTGTCTGGTTTATACTGCACAATTCTAACGAATGGTATTAACCAGGCAACACCGGTAAGCAACTGTGATTTATCCATAATGAATCATCCCTTTACGTAGTCTCAGACACACAATTCTACTGGAATTTGACCAAGCATATTTTCCGCTTCACGCCGTCCTTTGACACTGATCGTTATAATGGACTTCACACCGTGAATGAAGGCAAGTGTCACAGAGTGTTACGTTGTTTTCCTTGCTCATGCAGTTCCCCAAACCAGCTTTCCGTGCAGACGGCTTGAATGAAGGCGTTCGTTTCTATACTAAGTTTATCTTGAATATGGACGAAAGTGATTTACCATGACCGTGTTTTACTGTTGTTGGTGTCGTGATCTCACGCTCACCTGTTGCTTTGCTGTGATCAAATGTTTTCGTCGTACTTTGTGATACCTAATATGCATTTATTGGAAAAGTTGTACAACACAAGCTTATAGATACACAAGTATATATGATACACAACACTTCGCATTATCTTGTGTTATCATTCTACTTCAATCTCCGTCTCCGTGCCACTGGTCCTGCTATTGACCCCAGATCCCTCTTGTCCTGTCGAAACAACGTGACCTCGTCCATCTGTCGCAGCTGCTCCAGTCTCCGATGTCTGACGTCGAGTTTTGATGGCAGAATTTGAGCGGTGTCGCTCACGGGCCTCCACTTGAGCCTGAGCATGAGATGGACCACGTACTGTCCTGCTCCATACCACTCTGCCTCTGCCATCAGTGACAAATGGGGGATCTGTGTCATGTTCGCATTGTGGCCGGGCGGCCGGTACTGTCTGCTCCCCTATACTGCTTGCTAGTACTTCAGCAGCTCCCGAAGACACAGCTAACAACCCGTTGCTCTCCGGTGGGTCAGGGACACTAGACATAAATGCTGAACGAGGGTCGTTGTCGTTGTCGTTGTCGTTAGGTGGACGTAACGAGACATTCTCCTCTGCTTCATCTTCTTCGTCCTCGTCCTCGTCCTCGATGTCGATGATAATAGTCTCTCGGCTGCGGGAGTTCAGTACGGTACTGAACCTGGATGTACTTGATTGCTGAACGGTAGATGACGTGGAGGCTGGGGAGATAGATGAGGGACGGGGAGACGGTGTGCGGGGCATTGCCCAAGGAAGGAAGCTGTGAGAAAATGGCCCAGAAACCTCCGCAGAGGATGAGGGTCTAAAAGGCATCGGAGGTGTCGTCAAGGGTCCCATGACTGGAGATGCACTCCTAGCCCTGGGTGGTATTGAAGCAGTGCGAACCGTTACGGGACTCTCGACAGGCAGAGACGGACTTTCCTCGACAGCGGGAGATACGGGGGTAACAGGAGCCACAAAATGCATAATTTCTAGTGACTGCTCTGTAGCTATACTTTCTGCCTATGGTAGAGTCAGAGCTACTAAACATACACATGGCATGGAACACAGTTCTAAAAAAGGCTCACCAGTAACTCAAAGGACTGGTGGTCTTCGTCGTCGTCATCCATAAGAGTATTCGTGGTCGCACCAGACTCCGCATCCATGCCATTTAATAACGCTGGGAGATGTTGTCGGACGAAGCTGAGAGTGACATGGAGATTACTCGTTGGGTCTCCAAGGATGGTCTGCAGAAGTCTAAGACGATCTGCAAGATCTGCTTCTGAACTAGACCCGATAAACGTGCCGCCACGTTGCCGCTGTTGTCTCCTAAATACCTGAGAGGACATAAATATAAAGCCATAACATGCACATGACGTTATACCTTCATGAAATGATTTGCTCCGTATTGGAAAACGTGTGGTGTACCATCGGGATTGAGATGCTGGTAGAAGCAATCGAGACCGAATGGGCAACAGGGCTTGCCAGAGGCTGTTGTTTCGACGAAGTATCTACATGACGGCGATCAGGTCAGCGAAAGGAATATAGAGACCATACTCACTTGCACGGAACACGAGCCATGCTATTCTTGTAGCTAACTGTTATTTCCTGCTTGCGTGGGTGATCGTGAGGGAAGAAATGCGTAGATGGTGTAATGAAACGCGATGGACTGCGGCAGTAGGGACAGCGTTTTATTACTCCTGACATCACCATGTCCGACGACTTTCCTTGTGGCTCTCGCCACTGGCGAATACACTACTCAATAGTGTAAGTTTCTGCATAAAAAGAACGACAATGATAGATCGACCTGAAGACAGAATACATGACCGCAACCAGCTGGAAACAATGTCAGAGGGCGTTGCAAAAACCAAGATGGCGACTCACTCAAAAGACCGTATGTCTGAGGTTTCTCCATGCATATGTTGCACATATTTTCATCCAAGTGCTTTGACTCCTCATCCAGGGGGACTTTCACAAGCTCATGGCGAAACCAGCACTGAGTACCCCGGGTGCAGTGTCCTGAAATTCGGTCAGTTATATCATGTCATCATCAAACTGCACCTTGCTTACCTTGAATATAGTATCTGCACACCTTGGATTTGTCGTACGGGGTAAGCTTTTCCTCAACACCGTGGAGAAACTTGCAATCATCGCCAGCGTAGCAGCCCCTGGGGGTTTGGTAGTACCGACAGATTCCCCGTGGCTTGGATGTCACCGGGCGATCCATGTGAACATCTGGTGTTTTCCTTCAAAACTACAGATGACAAGTATTAGAATAAGTATTCCACTACTGGTAAATGATCAGGCAGGCAATCGTGGACGATGACAGAAAGGTGGTCTTGTTTCCCACGATGCCATTTGAGCCAGCTAGAGTCGAGACTCAGTTGCCCGTCGGGAGTGTCACCGTTGGCCTGATGGTCATGCTCCTTCTATGTAGAAACCCTTCCACACATACAAACTAACAGTACACTTGGGTTACGATATGTGTCAGTTTGCACTACCTGCCATGCCGATGGGTTAATTTCATCGAGCCATCAAATGATTAATGCTCTACTATATATCACTTTAAATAACTTTCTCATTTGTTCACGGGTTCTCTGATGGGTGTATAGTAAAATTAGAATTACACAGTAAGCTATCGTGCGCACAAGCGATGCGGGCCAAAGCAGATGGTAAAAATGAAGGAACTTTATCGGTACTTTGCCAAGCACGAACGTTTACGATGCTAAAGGAATCCTAAACCCGCCGGTTCTCCTCATCATGTCGTCAGGATCGTATTTTGCGCGGATTTGCATGAGCTTCGACAAATTCTTCTTGTAGATGTCCTCAACTGGAGTGTCAGCGAGCGAGGTGTTGCAATATTTTGGCAAACTATCATTAGTGCACCCCTCTGCCTCTGCCACCTTTTGAATAGACTGCAGGATCTGCATCATAAGCCCGATCCAGTACTCATCATTGCTCTCTCCTTCCCATTGGAAGCAGACGAGCAACGGCCCATTCGGCTGACCTTTCTTGTGCGGCCAGGCGGCGGAAGTGCTTGCATCAAACATGGATGGTAGGAATGGCCAAATATCAATGACGGCTGACTTTCCCTGGTTGTCCTTCAGCTTGCTGGCAGCGAGCTGAGAATAAGAGCGGTGAGAAAAGATGTTTACAGATTTGGATACTAAGGATAATTATACCTTTGATTGGTCCTCGATCTCATCCAAGAGCCTTCGGGTGAAGTGCGAAACCATCACAGTTCCCCAACGCGCCCTTTAGGAGTACAAGTGAGATGGATGTTGAAGAATTTGTTCATAACATACCTAACGTTCTCTTCTCCGACACCAGCTTTAGGAGGATTCTTCGCGTATGTCTGTAAAGAGAGCCGTGTCCCATGAACTGGACTATGCAGCGGCGCTGCAGTGACGTGGGACGGATCATGAATATGGGAAAAAAGCTGGTCCATGAATGCAAAGTTTTCAGCAAGCCTTTTGTCTGCTTCGTCATGAACATCGTGGTCAATCCATTTCTCGTCAGAGATTTCGAGGAGCTCCTCGAAAGGATTGTCCGAAGGAAGCGGCCCATCATAAAAAAGGTCAACCGTGATCTTGTGCTGTGTCGGCAGTTAATGTCAGTGCACAGCAAAATTTTGGGGTTGGGCATACCTCCTGTTCTCCGCGGATGCAGAAATGTCTGTATGCAGCAACAATCGCTGCCTTCTTGTCTTTGCACTTATCAATGTGGTTCATAATTGCTTCCTTCACCAGTGTGGCCTTATCTATTGGAAATGTCAACATATTCCGCTGATTTTTTCATATAACACGATATCAGCATGAAGGACACAGTAAAAAAACATGTAGACACTGACGTAGATAGGTCCCAAAGAATAGCTCTTGACAGTGAATGAAGTAACAATGCCGAAGTTGTTCCCGCCCCCCTGTTTCGGTGAGAACTAGAATGATACCTGAGCATTTGATAAACTCACTCTTATAGCAAAGAAAAGGTCACTATTGCGTTCAGCAGATGCCTTCACTGAATTTCCGTTGCACAAGACGACTTGCACCTCAACCAGATTGTCTATTCCAAGACCGTACTGGTTGGTCAAAAGAGAGTAACCACCGCCCAGTAGCCAGCCGGCCACTCCGACACCAGCAGCGGTAGCCCCGCCGACGATGTTTCGTTTATACTGGGCTATTTCCTTGTAGACCTCATCAAAGAGGCATCCCGCTCCAATGCGTAGATTCTGGGTTTTGCTGTTATATTTGATTTCGTTGAAGTTGGCCATGGAAATCTGGATGCCTGTAGTGGAGCTGAAGCCAGGATTGGTGGAATGTCCACCCCCTTTGACCTAGATAAAGTCATGAAAATGGCGAGAAGGACTGATAATAATATACACACCGCAAATTTCACTTTATCATGTGTCTTGAGGACTCTCACCTAAACAACGTTCAATTCAACAAAAATCTACTCAGAAATCGGGCACTGACGATCTTTTTCAAGTCATCAACACTGCCAGGTTGAACTGCGCAGCGGGCTACTTCAGAGCTGCTCTCGAATTGGTGGAGACACTGAGTTTATAACCGGCGCCACCTTCATAATGCTTCAATACTATGGCATAATGGCCAAGTGAACACTTTACCGAACCGCAAAAACTGCGAGACATGCTTCGAGTTTTTGCAAATATTCTGAATTTCCTTCGTGGCTTCGATGTACTCTTTCTCGGTCCAAAAATCAGTGTCGTAGCTAGTGTCTGAGTCCCCGTTACTGCCGTCGTCCGACTGATCTGGCTTGTCATTGTAGTCAATCGAGGCAGGGATTCCTTGGGCTGTAGAATGTTTGCCAGTACTTCCCTAAAATTTGTATTGGCAAGATGGACTGATGACACAGTAATAGTACGTACCATACTGCCACAGTAGGTTGTGCCATCTTCAGTACCCTATAAAAAGTGAGTGGGTTAGAGAAATTAAATGGCTGCTGCGCGGCGAGCAACGCACAGAATCATTGTTAAGCTGCTATAGAGTAAAATGAGTTGGAAGCCCGAACCAAAGTTGGTGCGGTCAGGGACGTACTGGATCGTTGGACCCTGCACCATGGACAAGATGCTGCAATCACACGATACTATTAGCGTCGCTAGTGGTGAACTAACTCAACGAGAAGATAAACTTACAGGAGTCATGATATGGCTTGTAGTAAATAAGTCGCTTTAAAGATTTGTAAATTGAAGGAGGATCTCTTGAGCAGGTCTTTTATATAGACGAAATACATTTGAGTTTTTTTGAGGTGAGTGCGATACTTTGACTAGTTGTTTTCCTCACACTAGTGTTTTGCGCCCACGCTGCGGAAATAGGCACGAGTTCCGTCAAGTGAGGGACTCTTTCAATTGTTCATGCACTGCATAGCGGGCCGCCCGTTCGCCATGATATGCAGAAATCGGTCACAATGAAGCTCCGGAACCGTGCTACAAGATTCAAGCATTCCGTGCACCCTGGACTTGCGCATTCTGGATTGAGATGAGGTGACAGATGTAAATTGACAACTTCACCATCCAGTGCGTTCCAAACCCTGGATCCAACATGCACAGAGAATAGTCCTCGAGCGCTAAACGCTGCGATATCAGGGTAGACCATTTTAGGAGCCAGACACTGCTCAACTAAGGCGGACACCACAGAAAACGGCAAGATCCTAAAGAGCGATGACCCAATACTGACCGGCCTGTATTAATCTGGATTAGCCCATGTACTTCGAGCGCCATAGTTCGGAACAAAATGGAAAAGTCCTTGACTCAGAATTGAATAATCCGTGAGTTGCTCAAATTCAACCTCCGACAACATTCTTGAAATCTTAAATATGTTCCATCATTGTGGCGGCATGATCTGCATACCAGGGCTAATGGAACTAGACGCAACCAAAACGGATGAATGATAGAAGAATACGACAAAAGGTAGCATAAAGGAGTAATAACACAGGCTTTGTATAGACCGTGATTTACATAGTCGCCGGTATGGTGCCGTGGGAAGCGTGTACAGTCCTTTGGACGGTGAAATGAAGAAATAAGTGTAAATCTACGAAATCTTTGATATAGAAAAATTGGTCTGGTACATCTGAAAGAACAGGGTCTGATCTGCTTTACACTAAGTTTTTAAAAAATCTGGAACCCTGTGTGGTTGGTAGCACTTCACGCAGTCGAGCAAATCATTTTCTCACCTTCCCAATTCGTTTGGTACATAGCCACAGTACAAGCCATGACTGTGCCTATATATATAATATTCATCAATTATTTTGGCCTCCCAACCACGTTGAATGATAATATGTGTAGTTTGAAGGTATTTGTTGAATACTATTGAGTGAGACCAACCAAGTCAAAAGGACGCCTCTTAGTCCAGGTAACAAAGTTACCCATGAAATCACAACATGTAGTACAGTATAGGACCGGTCCTTTGCCCACCACATTTTGAAATGCATCCCACTTCATAATAACTCATTTTTTTCGAAAATCGTAGTAGACAGTAATATTCCAATTCACATGTAAATACTACGATAAATTTTTGAGAGCTATTAACGACGACGTTAGTGTGTTGTAGCAAGATCATTGAAAACAGCGTTATCTTTACTTGACCAGTCCTTTGCCCACCTCGATTTAGATGTCAACGCAACGCCGTAAATTTGTAATCCAAAAGGTAATGATTAGATTAAATACGCTCGTGAGATTAATCCTCTTCTTCCCCATCGTCTTCTTGCTTGCTCTCATAAACTTCAGGCTGAACTCACTCTGGCTTGACACGAGTTTCTCGATTGCCCCCATCTTTGGTTTGTTCCCGCTTGTCAGTGATATATTGTGTGATTAAGTTTAGAGTTCGAAAGTTGAATAACGTGAGAACTATGTGTGACCACCTCCCTAGGCTGAGCTCCCCGAGATAAGACCTTTGAAAACTACCATTGTTCAATCTATGTGCTTTGTAGAAGGAACAAAGGAGGTATTCACAAATCTGTTGCAGGTGAAAATGATGTTCGAAGTATATACTTTGTATTGTACCAGCCACTTTTCTCGAAAAAAATCATTGATATACTATGGCTCAACAAAATTCACTCAGGATGGAAAAATCAACTGATTTGTGTCATGCACAACATCGTGGACATCAATTCTTCATCGTATACTATACAAATGTCCATTGAGGCCTCATCTTTAATATCTTCCTATATGTTGATATGAAAAAATGATGAAATAATAAATTTTGCCTGAGGTGGGCAAAGGACCGGTCCTATACTGTACCAATGAAACTTTGCCTCAAATCATCTCCACTGCTTCTAATCCATTTGTAATGTTCACAGATCTTTGAAAGAGCCTCGGGTGAGACTGAGTGTAATGATGAAGTTTTGATGCTCAAGAAATTCCGACAATAACACTTTGGAGGGATATTTTGCAGATTGTGATAATTTTCTCAATTCAAAGTGTATTTTTGGTATAGCAGGACATATTCTGAACTTTTTATGATATGTGATTTAGAGAATTCGTCGAAAAAATACAATGGGTCGTGACCGTGGGATCACTGTAATTAATTAATTAACCGAGGCTGAGACTCAAGTTTGCTCTAGTGACTAGCCATTACCTAAGTACTAATGTCACTATCCTCAACGTCGACAATCAAGAACCAGCTCAATGCTGCTCTGGGGCAGAAGGCCCCAGCTTATTTTGAAACACTCAGCCAGTTTGTTTCTGGCAAGGTATCCAGGATAGAATTTGACGAATCCGTTCGCCAGGCACTGGATGCTCCGAATTTAGGTAGGTGTAATTACTTCTGGTGTTTCGCAGTGACATTAACATTATCATAGTCCAGCTACACAACTCCCTTATCATCTCGTTGTTTGACTTTACCGTGCACCGTCGACTACCCACACCCCCTCCTGATGTATCGAAGCCTCCACCCCGTAAACGTCGCCGAACATTGCCTTACCAAGGCCCGGATGACAATGATGATACTTTGCGATCGTCGAGACTCAAGCGATGGACTGTGTCTCTGGGGAAGCGCGAACGCGACCGCATACGAACACTGCAGTCTGCTCCCACTGAACGCCCGAGACCTCGCAAAGACACTGATGAGATAGCACGTGATAGGGGGGTGTTGTTGTTAGGCGAGCGCGGAGGTACACATAATGGTTCATTATATTTCTACGACCACTGAAACTATAATTCACCAAAGATCCACCTGGCACTCGCGTGGCGTTGCATCTTGCATCGGTCTCAAGAGCTCCGACATTACAACATATTTCGGATAGAGTCAATCTCATAGCAGCACAGCATAACCTCGGCGCACCATCACGAGCCGTAGCGTCGCTATTGATGCTTGCATTTGAGGTTCGTCATCTTTGAAAGTATTGGCTTGTAACTCCTCACATATTTTGCGCAGGCCAAACTGAAGCAACTCATAACACATGCACTTTCTCTTACTTCGACATCGCATGCAATTGCATCCATAACTCCATCCGCACGCCACTCGCATAGCCGTGTCCTCACTGCATCGTCTTTCGATACCCTATTCACACTTTCACCTGCTGTCCTGCCGAATAAATCAGCCGCGGCCATGCGCCTAGCTATCGGCGACAACGACATTATGGATGATGAAGATGTTATCTTACTAAAGGATCGAGAGGTCCGAGATCAACGGTGGCAAATACTTGCTCTCCTTGCCGAACGAAGCACAGTCAACGAAACCCTTAGGAATCTTAGATGATTATGCTGTCGAATACCCAGTCTATAATATTCTGATGTTTTACATTCAGTACATCCACAAAATATAAGCTTTGATGATATGTTCCAGCGCCACAACTTTGTGACATTTTCTAAATTCGTGAGTCATATGATCGCTATAACTAGCAGCCTGACAAAAAAATATGGCCAACGTGGGGATCGAACCCAAGACCTTCGCGTACCATGACTTGGTATTAGCACGACGCTCTAACCAACTGAGCTAGTCGGCCATGACATAACGGGAAAAATATATCGTGAAATTGCTGCGTGCCTCCTGCCAGTGACGTCCGCAAGCCTGGTCGACTTGGAGAAGGCTTTGAAGTACACCATTGAATCTACAATGGAAATGAGTATGTACTTGGTCTTCACTTGCCGCGCGGCGCCTAAGAATCGCGGACAAGTGATCGCATATATGCAAGTATTGGCGGCTGTGTCCAACACTCCTTTCAGGGGCACAAATGATAAATGTACAAGATTGTTACATATGATCGCCGTAGATAATGCCAATCTGTGCAGTACGTGAATTGCTTATAGGGACATCTCGATCTCCAGATCCTCTTTCCTTCTCTTCCTACTCCTTTCACGATCAATGCTCTCCAGCTTCTCTTCCCAGCATATAATGGACCGTTGTCTTTTGAGTTCTCTTCTTTTCTCCTCGACAGTTTCAACTCCCAGCTTCCCCCACAACTTTCTTCCCCATTCATCCAGGTCCTTATACTTCGCAGCATCATGGGCCTCTCGTCCAACCGCCTCGAGAGCTATAGCCCGCAGGCCTCGGAGGGTGAGGCATTCCATATAGGACCTTTCAGACGGACGGAAGGGCTTCGTGATGCGTGGAAAGCGGAGCTCATAGTACTAGATTATCTGTAAATGCGAACTGCAGCTACAAAATGCGGATAAAACGTACTTTACTCTGTGGTGCCTTGGTGAACCCCGCGCCACACAACTCTACCAGAATCGGGTTCCGAACGAACACAGATGGCTTTGGCAGCAGTTGGAACATAGTATACGTGTAGCACAATTCATCAATAGACGGCTGGATATTCAGTGTTCAGTATGATTCCAAGCCCTAGCATAATATATAACCTTGGGTCCATCAACCGCGTCTGCGCGTATCCAGAAATTGAATTCCTCAAGCTGCTCGCGGGATAAACCATACGAGGCAGTGAAGTATGCAATAAAATGAGGTTTGCAACCAGGCTAAGTGAGGCATATTAAACCACATAATGATGATAATTTATGCACTTACATCAACATTCATTTGCGACGAGTTGCTTAGGACGGCAATGTAGAAAGTCGTTAAAGTTGATGGCGACACTAATAGCGTGGTTCATCATCACGACCTGAAGGTCCCGTAAAAAACACACCTCTTAGGTCTCTAGCTCTGTCTTTCTCCCAAGTAGCAGCGATCACGACAAGGTCTATTGTATCACCATACCCAGGGACATAATCCTTTTTCAGCTGATGTATGTGTTCCAGAAAATCTTAAGAAGCTATATATGTCAATAAATCATTGACGTACCTTGACCCAAGGAAGTCTCCAATCTCCATAGGTGCTTTCTGAAGCCTTGAGTACCAACCCTTCTTCACGTTCCGTAATACACTTGGCCCATGTTTCCCTCAACATCTTTTGTCCATCAGCCTCTTGCACTTGTCCGCCTATGATAATTGCCCGCTCAGCCAACATAGAACGGCCAGGAACTGGGGTGATGATGCTCTCAAGTAGTGACCGGCGCATATAATATGGTGTGTTCAACATGGAGGCTGCGCCCACCTGCAAAACATCAAAGAAGACGAGTGCGAGGTGCAAGGTGGACGCTGTCGACGAATTCGAATGGAGTGAAGGGCAAGAGTCTCTGTGGTTGTAGGTGAATTGAGGGTCACAAGCACAAAAGAAATACATGCTGTGTGCGCGAATCATGCTGGGTCTCACCCCTTCGATATCTGCTACCCGCCCGGGCACCCTCGGCGGTGCGTGATATTAAGCCACGTATGCGCCAAAACTCTGGAATGAATGCAGGTTGTGTATATGTTACAGTCGTGTGGAGAGTAGAATTACCTTCTATTCTGTGCTGCTCATCAGAATACGCAACCATCTCTGCATCAGTATGATGTCTCCCATACTATAGCCAGCAAGGGCCTCTATTATTACGCTTTTCAAGACGTGCTCAGGCAGGAATTTGGAGTATGGAGAGATGAACATACGGGTGTACTGCAATGCGGTCCAGCGTCGAGTCCCTCTTGCTCTTACTGAAAATTGTGATTTGTGGATCACCTTGACTGCGAAATCGTACATGAATCTGTGCACGCTCGCCATCATACTTGGTTTCTGCCCATATAGCGCTACTTGACCTGAGAACTTTGAGTGCATGCATCGGGCTCCGGCCCTTTGCAGATTTCGGTATCTTCAAATGATTTAAGTTAGCTGGTAAGTTACCACATACTTCAAAGATTGCACCTCAACGGGAACACCCCAGCGCGGCCTCGAGTGTGTAATGGCACCTCCAGCCTCAAAGCACAGGGCCGCTTCGGTTATGTTGGCACGTGTTTTGTACATCTTCAACATGGAACCACTTGGATCCCAAGCCTTCATGAACTGCTCCATTGTTAACACCAACTTGCTATTTGTGTTGTATTCAAGAAGAGCGCAACTGGTTGATGCGACAGGAGGAGCATATAGGATGGGTCTCAGATCTTTCAGAATAATCTGCGTGAGATATGCAGCATCGAGAGCAGGAAGAGATTCGAATAAAGATCGTAAAATAGCAGATTTAGGCCGAGGTAGAGATAGCGAATGGACCGCGCGGAGACTCTTGTCAGAAAACGCGGAGGTGGATGCCAGTTCGTCCAACAATACGTTAATGTCCTGGAGGCTCTTTGGCCCAGTAAATGACTACATTTCGGTTAACTGCGGCCCGCATCTCGAATAATCAGTGAGATACCTCGGCATTTGATGATCGTAAAGAAAAAATTTCCTGGCCGAGGCATCCTGAGTTCTGTTGCTTGCTCCATTGTTTCAAACGGGCAGTAGAGATAGGTGGAAAGGTAGAAGTATCTAGGCAGTCTGGAAGGAGCTGTGATAGCCTTGCTTCTTGCAGGTCATACTTCCTGTGTGAGTCCTCTTCAGGAAATAGAAGACGGAGAACGTGTGTAGTAGTATCCCGAGGTAAGGGTGAATAGTTATTCTGAAGGTTTTTAACCCATTTTGCAAGAATACTGGAGGGAGAACGGCAAGCAGGAGCCTTTCTGTTGATTCTAGACGACACAATATTTGCTGGAACATCAGCAATTTGATGCAGTAAAGAAACGAACCTAGAGTCAGGGGTTTCACAAGTTTAAGTTGAGCCAATCGGAACAATAGCTTTTAAACGCACAAGGAAAACGGAATTTGCTTTGCTTGCTCGTTAGCCATCCTGCTCAAAAATGCGTTTAGTATGAATCATGGTCATGCTTAGAAAATTATTATGTACATCACACAAAAGGTAAAGAGAGTCAATGGCGTGGAGTTAGCCATCAGGAAACCAGAAATTGATACAACCAAATTGTGCTGACAAATAAAACTCATTTGAGTCTACGATCATGTGCAAGCACGCCATAAATAATCACAAATAGGCAAGATTACACAATACAGTTGACATTTCAGCAGGTCCATCGCTATTTCGAAGCAGGGTATCTACGAAAAATCAACGAGGCTGGCGTACCAACAACATAAGAGACGGGTATAGATAAAAACAGATGAACACGATCGAGATAAGTAAATAGAGTACACGCCTCGACCTCGAACGTAGGGTAAAGTAACAAGGGTAAGAAGGTCATCAACTCTGTCTTGCCGTGTGCATTGGTGAAGATGATGATGCGTCAACTGGTAATCGGGCTGACGCGGGAAGGCCTATCATATGACTTTGCCTGTTGCCTTTCTTGCCAACCGCAATGTTCAAGCCACGACTAGCGGCAACATTAGATGCTCGTGACCGTTGCCCCGACGAAGTGACTTCAGGTCGGAGGAGCGAGAGATGATCAGCACTTTGTTGTGAGTCTTGTAGATGGTGGTGACTCAAAGATAGTTGAGCACTCGACTGAGTCATACTCGACTCGACGGTTGCATCCTCGGTAGTATCATTTCCACTTTCGGAGTGAAGAGAAATGCTGTCACCGTCTTCAGAGGGTGTTTCGTCGGAAGGAGCTAAACATGATTATAAGGAGTGGAAGATGAACCAGGACAAACACATACCATCCAAGCTCCTTCCAGACAAGCCTAGCAACTGATCAGCAGCAGCGTCCGAATACTGTCGACTGTTCCTGCGACTCAGCTCCTCAACGTTGTCCTCATCACCCTGTTCAGAGTCAACATTGAACACGCGATTGAACTCGCCTAGCATCAAGCTAAACACGCCTGCAGGAATCCCAAGAGTAGGGCTGAAGACAATGCCGACGTTACGCATCGTCATTTTGTTCGCCGACGAGTTTTGAACGATGAGTATGAGATGGGCTGTGAGAGCGCGTAACAGACTATAGTTGGCGATCGGCAAGGAAGCGATGAGGTCAGATAGTTCTCGAATTCGTTCCTGTGCGTCGACGAAATCTGCTGCAGATGTCAGCCCAGGCAGGCCAACAAACTATAAGTGCACTTACCGATCACTGCCAGAAACTTTAGATGCAACTCACGCGTGAGTATACTGGCGGGCAAGTCCCGCAAAAAACTTTTCAAGAGCCCAGCGATGGCGTGAGGGTCCCAATATTCATCTGATGCAAGAAGATCTACGTCTCCCTCTGCGGATAAGATGTCAGACAATCGTTCGGAACTCAAAACATCGTGTAACTGACCAGCATTAAAGCGATCTTTGAGCCCTTTGATAACAGCTGAGCTCCCGCTGAGACGGTATATGCCCTCTTCTTGGTCTGCCTTTTTTGCCTCCAGATACTGGATACACCTGAAGACTACTGCAGGTAGACGAGCGATCTCTGAGACCTCAATGGACTCTTCGAGTGGCACACCAAAGACTGCTCTGGGGATATGGATTATCGCCTTGTCCACAGGTCGCCCAAAGTTCCAGAAGGACCGTGACTTCGCCTTCTCTCGTCTATCATTCGAAGATGCGGAACTCTCGGAAGGAGCATCCTTGCCACCAAACTTGTATCCTGCTGGTATAGGCGCTCCATTCATTGGAGCAGATATCTTTGCACGATCACCGCCTTTTAGAGGTGTAGCGCTAGGTTCGGGTGATGGAGCATGATCACCAAAGTTTGCTGCGGTCGGACTAGCTACAACGGATAACCCGGGGTGGTTAGACTTCCTATCACGTCGTTGCTCTCTCAACTTGTTCTCCGGTGAAAATGGTTCCTGTTTGGGGTGAGAGCTACGCTGTAGGTCCGAATAGTGCCCAAGCTCAGAGTTCGCTCTCAAATACATTAGATTCCCACTGCTTCCCTCTAGCGGCGAGGATGTGGGCAACGAGTTTGAAAGCTGCTCTGAGCTCCCAGAAGACGGCCCTCGCTCCAAAATTCGCCGAGCAGTTTCCTCCGCAGTGTAATGATCTCGCTCATAATGAACTGACGGGTCGAGTTCCTTAGTGGGACTGGCCGAGTGTGGGCGCGTATCCTGGGTGACCACAGGAACTGATGCGGAGTGGAAGAGCTTCGTGTTGGTACCATCTTGAGCAAGCTGGCTGATGGGGACTGCGGCACCGCGCGAAATATCATCCTTAGACATTGTCCGCATGGCGCGCTTTCCATTAGGTGTAGTCACTGAGCTATCTTGAATGGAACTTGTGCTCGATCTCGGCTGCGCAGATCCAACTCCCTGTCCAGGAGTGACGTTGACGTTGATAGATATCGGGCTCGAGGTAGCGGAGATGGATGTGGCAGGATCCTCGTTGAACGTTCCAGATACATATCGCACAAGAATGTCAACCCAGCTGTCACGCTCTGCATCGCTTTCTGCACAGAGGACATGGCGCGCGTGAGATCCGTTTAGAGCTTTCTTTGCTTCGATGATAAGAAAAGCATGACGGTAATTTCTTTCGTCGTCATTGTCTGCTGTACGCTGCTGTCGCCCGATCTGGGCGGAGGTAATCACAATCGAGCCAAGATGGGCGCCTCCACGCTGAGGGGACACAATAAGTCTGCAGTTAACGACAGATGTTGGCTGCTTACGCTTTCGTAATACTCTAACACCGGACCCTGGAGGACAAAGTATCGTGATTTCCACCCACCAAAGTTCTTCCCCCGCTTTGTCAGGTATCCTTCTTTGTGTCCAGCCTGCATGACAGGCTTATGGGTCTCTCGAACGATGTCGGAAGTGAAGAAGGCGATAATTTCGACCTTATTTTTTACAGGAAGATCGACTAATGATTGGAGGTACACCTCAAGTGCGACCTAGGCGTCGATCGTGTATTAGATATGACTATTACTGATGAATGTATTATACTCACCTTGCGCTGATCGGACTTCGCAGGTGCGTGGTCCCTCCAGATCCTTCCCTCTGGTAGTACTGCCATTTTTTTTCCGACACCCTTCCCAACACTAGCTCGCACGCGATTATCGAGGCTTAGCACGTCCGAGTACAGCTTCTCCACCCTCCATGGCTCTTTACCATGCCCCGGGTGCACGTCAACGACGAATGATAAAACCTCCTTCCCACGGTCATTTGGTTTTACAGACGAGTGCGAGACTGCGACCCGTGTCGTCACAAGGTCGTCTGGTAAGAGAGGAAGCGCACGGAACGTCGCGCTAGTACCGGATGACGAAGACGGATTTATCGGCGACAAGTAAGAAGTAGGTAAAGGAGATTCAGGGATAAAGATAGAGGTATTGTCGTGTTGTAGCAACTCCCGCTGCGGTTGCCAGTGTGCTCGCGAAGAGGTGCTCACCGCCGCAGATGGCTGTGGATTCGACTGTGTCGGCGTGAGCATTAATGCAGGATCTGAGGATTGCACGTGGGATGAAGGAGTATTAACAGCGCCGTGTGAGGGAGGCATTGGAAAATCTTCTACTGCTGCATGAGGCTTATTTTTCGTTTTCGAGTGGTTTGCTATCGTCTCATCTTCACGTTCATCATCATCCATATCTAGGAACTCTCCCAGCTCATCTCTTTGCTCATTTGTCAGCATGATCGTGGGAGATTCCGTCCGGGGCACAGGCGCATGACACTGCACATCATCGCTATTCCCAGCCACATGCGGGTACACAGATGGACTTGGTAGTGGGCTCTCACCCATTCTGGAAATATATAGCTTCGCCTCGTCCGGGAGTGAAACAGAAGATATTCGGGATGCCCGTGATGGGTGCTGTGAGCTATCAACCGTTGGGCTAAGCAAACCTGTCTGAGATGCAGTGTTTGAGATACTGATGGGAGACACGGTTGAGCCGTTGGGAGATACAGCCGAGCCATAAAGGGGGACGAGGGTGTTGATGCATGGTGCAGGAAGTTGGAATGTAGTGGTGGGAGGATGGGCTGGTCGAAGAGAAACAGGAGGTGGCAAGTGAGCAGACTGGATAGATGGTGGTGGTGCAGAGGGCTGTTGTAAACGAGGTCGTGAATCGGATTTACGTGGCGGTGGAAGCCTCTCTAGGTCAATACTCGATTGTGATGTTGAGCCCGGCGAGGTGGCCCCACTAGAGGAAGTAGCAGTAGATGCGGCAGCAAGTGATAATGAGGTACCTCGAGGAGGTACAACCAAAGGAGAGTTAGGTGGACGCGGAGACATCGTGGTTTGAGGCGTTTGAGGCGTTTCGTTGGGATCACGAGTGTTGATTTCCGGGAGGCAAGGTGGAGTGACGGAACGGTCGTCGCTGCGAGACGGTGATGCTGGGAAGGTAGTATTTAGGGACGTGGCCAGCAGAAAATGAAATAATAACTCACATGTGGCATCTAATTGGTTACGAACCATTCTTGATCGCAAGTCAGCAGACCCATTGACAGACATACTCGACATCGTAGCATTGGACCCTGAAGACCTCAAACTCCTAGCTTTGTCCTTCTCGCGATCCTTTTCCTTCTTTGCCAACTCAGTGCTTATTCCTGCTGCTTGTAAGCGAGTCTTGTAGGTATCTCGTTCACTACGGACACGTTCAATTTCCTTGAGCACCTGGTTGTATGCGGCACGTTGCTTCTCAATAAGTTTCCAAAGCTGTGTATTTTGACTTGAGAGGACGTTGCGTTCTGATAGAACCTGATCCAATGCAGCGAGTATTGGATTTGGTGCGCTGGCATGCGTGGCAAGGAGTGTTTCTAGAGAAATGGGGTATGTGGTGGTGTTCGCAGTTTGACCCGATGCAGAGGCAGCGATTGAAGCAGCAGATGAGGACGCCTGAGGTCTCACTGACACCGGAGATGATGCTGACTGTGAAGTCGAGCTTCGTTCACGGGAAGGCGTGGCAGTAGCAATGGGAGTTGCCATTGTGGCAAGCTGTAGCAGCTCAAGTTTTCGTGATAAGTTGTAACAAAAACTGGGAGCAAAACTAGGAAGCCAAGAGAAGCCTAGGGAGATATGGCAAGTGAGCCTTAGTCGCCGTACGAGCGCTGTACGATTCGATAATCTATCCCAGGAATTAAAGATGTGAAGTTGAGTTATGGCAGCCAGCCCATGATGAGATTCTTATTACATACCAGTTCAGGTCTGGTTGTAAAAACGATAATAAGATCGTGATTTCGTAAGACTGTTTCCAAACCGTCGTGGACAGCGTCGAACTCGCTCTGTTGGACGTTGCGCTCGCGGTTGTAGGAAACTTTGAAGGAAGTGACGGTTGAAGCTTAAAGTGGCTATCCAGCAACAACCACGGTGACATGGGCACACTATCAATATTACACCAATACCAAGAGTCTGTCGCCCGATATTCCCGGCATTCACCAAAAACAAAGGATCATGACATTTACAAAGTTTTTTCTACGACCAATCCCAACGATCCAGCAGACACCGGAATTTCAATGTTCGGACGATTGCGTAACTCTGAAAAACTTGGTCATTCATCACCGCGCGCGAACCCTTGATTGGCGCTGGCACCCAACACTACCCTGAATTATCTATCCTCTTCATGCAGCGCAGAACGTGCAAACATCCAGAATCGGATGCGGTAGACCCTGCAGGCCTGGTATTTCATTACTTATCACAGTATGCAAGCATGTATGTACTTCATTGATGGATTGATCTTAATTCTGTGATCGTCTGTGATGAGCCCAGGGCCCAGGCCAATCCGGAATCCTTACCGCATGTTCTATATCGGTGAGGCTCACATCGAGGCATCACTATCAGTGTGAGGGCAGAAATAGACATTTACCACTCCACCATATCATAATCTCTGGAATAAAATCATTGTTTGACATCGCATATTGTCCGCACCCATCATAAGTCTGACAATCATGCAAGTATGTTTTCATGCTCACCACGAATTACCTATTGTTTAATACTGTTGGCACACTGTGTCGAGGAGCTGAGGTTTACTATGTGCTTGACAAGCCAGCTGTGTGATAGACCTATCCGCAAAGTTCCTATATGCTAGGATCAAATCAGGATTCCTTTCGCTCAAAATGCGAAACGCTGAATATGATCATCATTTGTCATTTTAAAACACAGCCCAGGGTTATCGCATGATTTCCGCGGCTATAAAACGGGCTATGCAACTTGCAGCATCTTTGCAAACCCTTGGCACGGCAGGAAACGAGGTGTGGCGCACATTTTCATCTATCCAATTCATGACCTTGAGCGCGCGCTAAGTTTGGGTGTGCACTAACACAACGCACCCTGGCTAACGTCTCATCAAAACTAGTGGAACATGTCAAACGCGCCATGCACCAGCGTGACAGTACCTTCGACCAAGACTCACCAAGCTACCACCGGGGGTCGATTCTTGGACGCTTGGTAGATAACGATTCAGCCTGTCGCGGTGTGGCACTAACCGCCGCCGCAAACACGACAGGGGGGTCGAAGAATTATCTCCCACTGAATGTGTAAGTCTCCCAGTTGTACAGACTGGGCGGCGAGTTTCATCGCCGCCGATTCAGTCACGCAAACCGAGGGGGAACCAAGGAGATATGAGATAGACAGGGAGTTTGGGGGGCTCATAGCAAGAGCACCGTCAAAGAACTTTAGTGAATTTACGGAACATGCCACCTGATAGATACGAGTGGAGCAGTTGTAGAAAGGGAGGGGAGGATAAACAGTACGCACATGTATATCCTATTTGTTGAAAGAAAAAAAGAGTGATTAAGGTCACATGTCGGCTCCCTTTGTCCCCGTCGTCCGACAAACCATGACCACACTGAAATGTGTTGTTGAACACCTCACAGGTATCCCTGACCTAGCGCTAGAAATCATGATCACATTGGCCGCGTTAGCAATAGGACTCAAGGACACGTCATTCATAAAGTTGTGCCGTTCTGTGACGCCCAAAGTTGCCCCAAATTCCGAAAACAAGTTCCGGAATTTTGAACAAATTATGAGGCGTTCCGGATAGCCAAATTGGGGCCTGACAGTATGGACGGTTATTTCCAATTTCCCGATATATACGTTTGCTGATCGAGGCGTTGGGAAGGCTTGGTAGTGCATTTATTCCTTTTGTCTGAGAATCCAAAAGGGCCTTAGCGGAATTGGTGGTCCTGGAGGAACGGAAGGGATGGCCTAGAGTAGGGGTGATGCAACCAGCAGCTGTGGGTGATGAGGGCTGCCGCGATCAAGCAGAGCCAGTAATGGGGTGATTTGTTCTTCATTTATGGTGATAGTATGAACATGAAGAACTTGTTCAATACCCAACTGCGTGCAAGGATACACTGGACAGAACTCGGGGAGACTGAGGGGAACATAGAGTGGGTGCCCTAATTGGGGCAAGTATAAAAGCATGTTGAGGATAGAACATGAGGGAAAGGGGAGAGGGAAGTAATACGAACAGACACTGGAAAGATGGTTATAAGAGGCATGGAGATTCGGAGTTATCAGTGTGGAGTGTGACACATAGCGATAAATCGAGCTCCATTAAGTCAGACATTGCTTTTCTCGTCGTTGATAACGGCGTACCTTTTGTGACATGATGGGTCAGCAATCTGTGGCGGTCCATTGTGCCATGGAGTCGCTGCTCAATATTCGCATCGAGAGCTACCTGGACCACACTGTTAAAATCGAAATCAAGCTGGTTCCTGTGCCATAAGAGACGGCCGAGTTCACGCATATTAAACACGTACCCTGGTGCCTTCCGGTTATTATATGGCCCAAGGCGTACACTTATCAGTGTATTTCTGTTCAAGAGGCACGTTTGATCGATAAGTACTCTGGAAATTCGTTTAAGCAGTAGAAAATGTGTTGTTTCTACGAGACCTATAATACCGTAGATAAGCCCTGGCTGAGGTTCGGCCCGGTTTGAAAACGCTCTTCTCCCCTAGGCAAACCAAATAGAAGGGAAATAGTCGTTTGAACGAACTTCTTGATATTGGAACAACGGTGACCCGTCCCAGTGAATACAGCACCTTCCTTTCTAGGATGTCCAGAAAAGGTGTAGCACTGCAGCGGCCCGAAGCCAACCTGAAGTGACCAAAAGATGAACCTCAGTTGACCTTGACCTTGAATCCACTATTTCATTTATCTCAATTGTCCTTGAGTTTTTTTTTTTGGTTGGCAGGTTCAGCTGAGCTGGATCATAACAACATAGAACGGCAGACATACGTAGACTGTCTAGTCCACTCGATTCATAGTAATGATATCTTCAACAACCCGCATTGCACTTCGTACGCGACTCGGACGGCCGCACTTTCTTCGACATGTTTCCATGGGCGGGAACAGGAAGATATCTCACTCAATAGCCTCACATTATCCTACAAACACTTTAATTTCGAGTCGGGCAAAAGATGACTCTGCTCTCGTAGAAATGGAGAAAGTCAAACCAGGTCACGCTGTCATTTCAACATTCGATTTATTCAGCATTGGTGGTGAGTCCTTGTATCATCGGGTTTTGACAAACACAAGGCTGAACGGACGATTGGCTTGCTCAGTGGGCCCAAGTAGCTCTCACACAGTTGGCCCCATGCGCGCTGGCAAGATTTTCATTGCTGACTTGCAGGAGTTGCAAATGTTGGAGAAGGTATGCACTTCCCCTTTCTATCTCAAATACGTTCGAATAACCTTACCCCGGAAGGTCAAAACTGTGAAAATAGTCCTGTGAGTGCAGGAGCATGATTCCTTTCCGCATCAAGCTGACAATGCAGGTCTGCATGATAGCTATGGATCGCTGGCTGCTACGGGTAAATATTTGGGTTTCCAGAGTTAGGTTCACTAATCGACAACTCTCTTCACATAGGAAAAGGGTGAATATCTCATTCCAGCCCCATCATGATGTCAATTTCTTGCTATTTACCATTGGAATCTCATCCGTGCAGGCACCACACTCCACAAGCTGTCCTCCTTGGGCTTGAAGGTTCAGACCCTGAAACTATTGACACGGGTACAATTTCTTCCCGTTACGAAGCTATACTTGCAAATAAAATCCTTCATCTTGGAGGTATTCGTCGCATTACCTTTGACATGGACCGTGACATGCTGTGGCGGTGGGATCAAGTACTCAAGACACACCCGAATGGCATGCGGTTCTCGTGCTTTGGCGAAGAAGGTGAACTCTTGGCAACTAATGAATACTACAGGTATGTATAATAGCTTAGGGTTTGAACGAGAAGCTGAATAAATATTAGCGTTGGAGGAGGATTTGTAGTAAATGAGAAGACAAAGAGTACATCTTCTAATATTAATATTTGATTATCGGTCAGCGGCTAACTCATGCAACAGTAGACGAGAATTTATTTTACAAGGGTGTCGACAAGAGTGCGGTGCATGGAGCAAGGTTGCATCAAACCCATAACGCCGCCGAAGGAGACCAGGCTTTAGCTCAACCAGCAGCGAATGATCCTGGGCATCCGCCGTACCCGTTTGAGTCTGGAAACAGTCTTCTAGCACTCACGAGAAAACACAACGTACGTTTCACTCCTTCATGGAGGTATCTAATTGTCACTGGTCAAATAGCTCACTATCGCGCAAATCGTGCATGATAATGAACGTTATTTCGGTCTATCCGAGGCCGATATCAATGATAAGGTATTCACCTGCCTTTACATATCAGCTTCAAATATGGTTAATTGTGGTTATATGTAGCTCATGCGGATATGGGCGGTCATGGATGATTGCATCCGATCAGGGGTGAGTACCGCTGAGAAGACTCTCCCTGGTCGTTTAGGCCTCCGACGCCGTGCCCCGATGTTGTACAAACGCTTGATGCGAGGGTCAGTCATAGTTCATTGTGTACTTACCGATGAACATGATCCTCAACTGGTGGTGAAACAGGTTCTATCCCGGGATTGCAACACCGGATTTGCAGCTCATTGGTTCCACTTCTGTCGGAGCAATAGATGCGCCCGAATCGGACACACATTTTTCGTCTTATGCGAACGGAAGTGACGGATGTGGTGAAGTGAGTACATCAGGGAAAACGCCACGCGCCCCATGGGTTATAGGCTCGTTCGATCATGCGATTCTGCCAATGCCTCCGGTAATTGCTCATTTTCGCCAATCTGCAGGATCTTGACATCGCGTATAGCGTAAGACAATGATACCCGCTGTCGACTTCCTTTCTTGTTACGCAATCGCTGTAAACGAGGTCAACGCCAGTGGGGGGCGTATCGTTACCTCACCAACGAACGGTGCGGCGGGCGTCATCCCTGCTGTACTGAAGTACGTCATCGAATTCATCAGCGATGACCCCGAGAAGTCGATCAAGACCTTCTTGCTGACCGCAGCAGTATGTGATGCAGATCGGTTTCAAGCGAATCGGACACTAATGAAAGTTTACAGGCAGTAGGTATGTTATTCAAGAGGGGTAGTACGATTTCAGCTGCGGAAGGAGGCTGCCAAGCGGAAGTTGGTGGTGCGCTGGCTCAAATTGTTATAGAAAATGACAGTGTTCATACCGCTATTATTAGTTGCGTGCTCCATGGCCAGTGCTGGTTTTGCTGCCTGTATGGGTGCGTCACCCGAAACTGTCCTTCAGGTCTGTGTATCTGTTTTGTACCATGCCAGCCACTATTGAGCAACCTCCAGGCTGCAGAAATTGGCATCGGTGAGATCATCTTGTTTTCGAATTTGTGTCTTTTGTTTATGGTCTACAGAACATAATCTGGGATTGACTTGTGACCCCATTGACGGACTGGTTCAGGTGCCTTGTATTGTAAGCTATTGCGAGAGTATCCTGAAGTTCGTCTGCTCATTTAGCCCCACAGGAACGAAATAGCCTAGGTGGTGCGTTTCCCATTTCTTCATTCAATAATACTATTCATTGATACGGGACTGCGCAATGTAGCTGTGAAGGCCGTAACCGCAGCTCAGCTTTCCATGGCTAGCACCGGTGTATATCGTGTAACTTTAGACGAGGCAATTGAGGCAATGCGCCTCACCGCGGCTGATATGAGCGTCAAATACAAAGAAACTAGTTTATCCGTATGTCACTAATACGTCTTCATAATTTTTCTCGCTCAACGTCGAATTTAGGGTCTTGCTGTAAGCTCGCTCGAGTTTCAGATGTTTCATGACCATGACATCTTTTTGTAGACAACCGTGAAAATTCCACTCACTGTACCTGCATGCTAACCAATCGGGTTGCTAATCGGGTCGTTCCTAACTAACCACGATGACTGGATTTTGTTATTTGTTGAATTATTGCTAGAGATGCCTACTTTTTAGAATATGGACGGTCTGGATTTTGCAGTATCAACCTGCTTCCTCGGTAATTTTGATCCGTACCGATGCCTTGAATAATAGTGTCACTCAGCCACCGACATCAATTCTATCTACGACTGCAAAAACACTTCTTTCGTCTTGAAAATATTATAAGACTATCAGAACACTTGAAAAACTGGGTTTCGAAATTTTCGTCAGCCAAGTGAGCTTTGAGCGGTATCGCTGAGCAGCATCACAAGTTAAGCATGACGCACACAAAGAATGGAAAGAAGAGTCATTAAGCATGCGTATACTGGATTGGGATACCTACGGGAGATGAGACGTACAGGGAAGTAGTATGCAGCGTAAAATCACTGTAAAGGCGAAGGGCCGCTAAGCGCAGCCCAGGCCTGAATAGTTGTAAATTTGGCTAGAAAACCATCCATATCTGATATTGACTCGTCGGTGTTGATTAGCTCGTCTACCTCTGTTGGTGAGTCTGGTTGTTGTGCACGTCGGTTGTAGGCTTCCGCATCAAGCACCTTCAAACACGTTACAAGGAAACGTCACATTAGTTGACCTGTGTGCGAGCGTACGAGAACTTTTCTATGACCCTGAAAAAAGTACTTCTTTTCGCCACATGCCACAGCGTCTAAAGTTGCCCATTCATGGAAGCGGCGCAATCTCCGTGGTAAAAGGACTTCGTTCTCGTAACGCAAGGAAATTCAGGTGAAACACCATATAAATGGCTCCAGATCATGGCAATATAGGTATTTCACTTTGCCTTGTTGACCCTCTTCGGTGAGAAGATCGAGCGCCATGAATGGCACTGTACCCGTGAGTTCGTTGCCGCGAGGACCTGGACCATCCGCCAACGAAGATAAATCGTAGTCGGTTAAAACGCCAATCTTCTTCCCGTCTTTCCAGTGCCACATCAAGTTTCCAGGGCTAACATCTCGATGATGGACCCCTTCCTTCCAGAGTAAGGTGGCCTTCATACTGTGTCAACAAAGAGCCGCATAGATGCATTAAAACACGTACACAAGATACACTGATGCCAGACGTCGAAAAGCTCCTTGAAGCTTCGTGATGGGAAGGAGCTTGCGGAATACAAGAATATGGAGCACGTGACTGCCCGTGGTAGGGTCTGGAACGCTGAGCGCTTCTCAGATGGCAGATGTGGGATTCATAAACATGTGGTACCAAAGGAGCTCAGGAATGTCTTGGACAGTTGCGTGCCTTTTAGCGACCTCCTGAACATTTTTCAAAATCTCCGGTTCGCTAGTGTGACTCTCCTCTCCCCAAAATATTTTGGTTACCATTTTATCCTGGACGTTACCATATTTCTTCGTGAGCACTTCGCTAGTGACAGGGAACACATTAGTAGCCCGCCCTTGTAGTCCGTAGTGCGTTCCTCTTTCATCGTGGTTAGTGTGAGACAACAGGTCCACTATTCCAAGATCTTTATCTTTGACTTTGAATTCGTTGTAAGGCATACAACAGTACCATGAATCGCTGGAGATCTTGAACGAAGTTGATCCCTGAGCATTGAATGATCCCTTGCGGATCATAATACCAGATCCATATTACATCGTCTGAAAAAGCTGTGGTAAGAGCGCGATTAATCTCGACAGACGAACGAACCCACCAACGACAATAATATTCAGGAGGAAACTGACTCCAAGATTGGCCGCAAACATTTCGGCAGCGTACAGACCCGTCTGGACGGTTACATTGATATCTGCGTCTGCACCTGTGTCATCACGGTCCATATTGGATCTTTTCGCGGTGGATTCCAAAGGGTCCGTGGCCTTGTGCTTCGAGCTGGACCAGCTCTGGGAAGGCTGGGCAGTGGTAAGGATAGAAGACAGAACTGCAGCTTGGCCGATTTACTTTGATCTCGGAATCAAACTTAAAAATCACTTACATGTAGTGCCAGACGCAGGTTGTGTTACTGGGGTCTGCGAAGGACCTGGCACCAGGTCTTCAGCCTGAAGATGATCCACCGGCAGATATTCAGGTTTGGTAGGGACATAGTCTGTCACTATATACGAAGAGGGCGGTGGCTTAATCCCTTTCGTCCTCCCTGGCGTCTTTCTCTTGAACTCGATGCAAGCTAGAACGTCTTTCCAGCGGAGATCTTTTGGCTCTGCCGTTGCGTTTGTGTCCATATGGGTCTTGTGCTTCTTCTTGCGCTGTTCGTCATCTTCCTGGTCATTCTCTCCGTCGTCGTTCTTCTGCCTGTCCTTCTGTTTGCTCTTCTTGCTGCCCTTCTTGCTACACTTCTCACCCCGGAAGGGGGCATATGGGCTACTCAAAGGAAGAATGACGAGGTCAAGCTTCCGAGTTGGTTTCTTGCTCTGGTGAGTTTGGCGCATGGGCATATCGTTCTGCTGGCAGATCGTATCGACGACGGGGACGGGACCCATGGCTGTCTGTGGTAGATTCCATTTTACTAGAACCATGAGCTGGTACATTTGAGCGTAGTGGAGTAGACGATGTGCCAGTCTCGCCAGCAGGGGACATGACGCTAGGTGTTGTTGTTACGCTGGCTTGAGTATTGTGAGTAGGTGGAAAAAAATTAGAAGGACAAGAAAGACGATTGCTTCATGCTTACCTTATATCTGGTCGACCAATGTAGTGCATGGATCAATCTGATGCTGTCGGATGTGGAGATATCATTGATGTAACAGAATTTCGACGCGTCGCTATCAACACACGCACGTGACTCTGACTTCTTTGAGCATCTGCCCTTCAAAGTCCTTGACGAAAGCTTCAGCATTGGAATATTCAATTCTGAGTCGTTTAGATCGTCTACTTATATCTCGACTGCACATGGATCCAGGACATTCCAGGGTCCCATCTCCATCACAGCTACCGGCTTCATTCTCTAAATATCATCATCCTTACTTCACAGCAGCTGAAGTACAATACCTATCCGAGAAACAACGTGGAAAGCTGTCTGCCACGCAAGAGGAGAAAGCAAGACAGCAAGCATGTGGATTTATAGAGGCTGTGGGCTCAAAGATTGGCTTGTGCGTTTTTACCCACAGCAATATGGATACTGGCGTTGACGGCAAAGGACAGTCCTAGGAAGACTTTAGCCACTGCCCAGAATCTGTACCACCGGTTCCACTTGTTCTTTCCTCGAAAGGACTTCAACTATCACGATGTTACTCTAGCAGCTTTGTATGTCTCCACTAAGATGCATGACACGCTGAAAAAACCTCGGGAGATCCTCATGGTCTCATATGCTGTACGATTCCCAGAGCTTGCAGCCAAATCAAAGTCCGTCGGCGGAGAAGTTGATATGGATCCCGCGGTGTGTGGCGATTCTATGAACTATAGATGCTCTTTTGCTGACGTGGTGCATTTAGACGGCTGAGAACGACCGCCAGAGATTGCTGGCTGTGGAGCGACTGATATTAGAGACAATATGCTTCAATTTCACCAGTAAAATGCCGTTTTCTTATGTGATCAAAATTGGGAGGAAGCTGAAAGGTGCTTCTACTCATTCAGTGCTCTCTGTATTTGCATATTCAACTTTCTGCATTATCAGCATCAAAGAAGTTGATTAAATGTGCATGGCGGCTCACCATTGACAGGTGTGTCATAATTTTTATTATAATTCATCTCATGTTCATATCTAAGCACAATGACAGCCACAGGACATTGGTACCGATCATGTATCCACCGAATACTGTCGCATTAGGGTGTCTCTATACCGCCTCCTTACTGACGACACTTGAGCCGCCGCCATCTCCCCTTGTGGAGGCACAATTGGACTCACGGGTGGCAACCATTCTAAAGGGAAAAGGCGATTGGGAACGGACGTACATGGCTGAAGCCGAGGACTTGCAAGGTCGGGAACTTCTCTATTTGTGTTTCCCAACTAATTGCCACCTCCCACAGAAATTGCGCATGTACTTATCGATCTACTCATACAAGCCGCGCAAAATCCGTCGGCCAATACATCTCCACGTACTCCAGCATCACCTTCCCCACATCCGTCCCCACGAAATCAACACTTGTCATACACTGGCAATCCGCAACCTCCACCGATTCCATACAAGGCAGATCAGCTCATCCGTCTTAAGATTATGATGCGGCAAAATGAACACCCGCTGCGGCCACAGCAACCTCTCGGAAGTGCTGATCCAAGCGAGCTGTACAATGGGAATGATATTGCCATGCTAGGGAGAAACCAAGGGACTGTTAGATTTTTATTTGGACCTCCAGGAGTTGTTGGTCAAGGAGTGTAGGGTCGCCAGCAAGGATGTGAACCGTGAATCTCTATAAAATTATTTTTGAGTTAGGTTGCAATAGCAGGTTCGGCAGCGGCCTCCGTGTGAGTTAATTTTAAATCACAGCTCCCAGTTGAACCTCAACTGTTCTTTGTTGCTCCCTACTTGGTAGTTTTAATTCTTCACGCTTCAGACGAGATGGATCAACGTACGACCTCGCAAGATCTGGTACCATTCACTGGCACACGGACGATGCTTATCCTTGTTGGACTGGTGGCATCAGGAAAGGTAACTTAATTGCATTTGATTTTGGAATGCCACATGGAAACGACTCTTGTAGTCCACATTTGCCCAAGCACTCGAACGTCACTTTCCACAATTTCGCAGATGTAATCAAGATGAGCTTGGGACGAGACAGCGTGTCGAGAATTTAGCTCACTGCACGCTCCGCGAAGGCTTGTCACCTTGCATTGACCGGTGCAACTTTGATGTGATGTAAGCCTATGTTGTATGCAGATTGGGCCAATGCATGAAGATAACATTACCTACAGACAGCGATCACATTGGATCAATATCGCTCGCCAGTTTCCTGGAACTCCGATCAGCATTATTGTTTTCGATACCCCCTATCAGGTTCGTTGAGATTCATGAGAAGGAATCAAAGCTAATCGTAGCTTTATCATGCACTGCATCTGTATCTAGGTCTGCTCCTCCCGTCTTCAGGAACGTACGTGAACTTGTTTGTAGATTACTTATTACAGAGATCGATGATCCCACAGGAAGTTCGCATCCAACCATCAAGGATCCTCAACAAGGTCAATCTATTCTGGCCAGGTTTGCATCGGACCTCCAGTTCCCGCAACCCAACGAAGGGTATGATCACATTCTTTACTTAAAGCCTTCGGATCACCCTCGTGCCAAGTATACGAACGAAGACATTGGTTTGATATTACAACGGCTCCAAGCTTCTTCTACATATTTCAAACGGGGGAACATTCCGCCCCCTTTACATGCTTCCTTCGTTTCCACAAGCCCAGCTTCCGTTCAGAAACAAGGTCGCGGGTACGGAGCTGGCTATTCTCATCGCGGTGGTAGGGGCCACCGCTTTCCATTCAGTGGACTTCCCAAGTCCTATTCTACAAGGGGCAATGACCGCGGAGGAGGAATCAGTAGGACTATAAATCCAGAAATGTATTTGACGAGTGGACTCAAGGACTCTGATAGAGCACATCTCGAGTCCGATGTAGCTGTCCGAGGAGTACGGGCAGGTGCTGCCAGTGGCACTCCTGAAGATCCCGTGGAGATCGTACGAACTTCAAACCCTGGGTAAGAGAACTTGCGACTGCATATTATTAGGTTCATGAATATAAAATACTGCCTTCAAAAGTAGTCCAGAGCCGGTTTATTTCGTAGGAAGAACCTTGCCTAAAGCGAGACTAAACGACGAGACAAATACTTCGCACATAGTGTTGTGTTGAATTTTCAAGTGACCGGAGACTATGGTTTCTGATGCGACAAAACCCGCCCGGTAATCGGCATCATGAATCTGATTTTTTTGCTGAGCTGTCCATATTGTCCGTGTTTTCCGCGTTTTTTATGGTCTGACCTAGAATCTTTGCGCTCACCTGCAGTTGAAGTAGTTATATATGAGATTTGAAAATAACGATCGAGATTTGGACTACTAACGTTCCGAATATGCATTGCGGCACGCTCGACGCCGTATTCCTTGGCACGTTTATACTGCTTCAGAGCCTCTTCGAGCTGCCCAGCTTCACAAGGAACGGGAGTTAATTTTAGGAACAATAAGCCATGTCATAATTTACTCACTGGCTTCCAAAACTGCGGCGAGATTGAATGCGATCTCAGGGTCTTCTGGTGAGAGGGAAGCCGCAATACTGGAACACAATAGTCAGTGGACCGATAAGGAAGCTCTAAACAGTTTACGTGCTGGAGATGATGCAAAGCAAGGTCAGGACGTGCAACAGGGGATATTATGTATGCGCTTGCGAGGTCTTTCGAATACTAATGTCGTCATCCAGATTTAGACAACTCTTAAGATGAGGCACGCACTTGTGTGAGCGTCGGCACTAGCGGGTTGCAATGCTATTGACTCTTTCCAAGCCGCAATAGCGTTGTCAAACTCCTCTAAGGGGGAATTACTCAGCGCCCTGAAATTTGTGGAAGTGAGTTGGACAAACTGAGGTGATAATGCGTGACGCCCAAGTTGAACAGAGAACTAGCATTACGCTTGATTTCGACACTACGATTGTAAAGTTCTTTGGCGCCTTGAATATCACCCTCCTCTAGCTTCTGGGTCCCCTGTTCTAGACATCGCATGGCTTCCATCTCTGCAGGATCTGATGCCGTCGAGTGCAGTGTGGTGGAAGTTGCCCATCCTTGAAAAATTCCATTTTAACGCCAGATGAAAGTAGAAAATGCAGTGCTGACTTTTGGATATATTGTTCCTTGATTCACCCGCACATTTGCGACGGAACGCATAGCCGGGACGCGCTGTGGCAATGACAGGTGCTTCGTAGCTTGTCGTGAGTACTAAAAGCCTTGAATGGGGAGCTCGGCTCGATTTGAAGGACGTATTTGTCCTCAAAGAGAAGTTAGCAAGTCTAGAGAGGGCGCGTGTGCTCGCGGTTGCAAAGGACATTTTTCTAATTGTTCAGGTTCAAAGCGGTAAGTACGTTTGAAGAAGACCTAGGTTGGTGGTACTTTAGGTAATTTATTCCCACACACCCCGCGCAAAATTCGTCGGTGTCCGCTCGTTGCTCTCACTCAGCAAAGCTGCTTGTTCTTAAGCATGTCTTCAAGTGACCCTCAAAACTCAGCCTCCGGCTCGCAGGACCCAACATCTTTTTTGCGGTCGGCCACTTTCTCGCGTGATGGACCAGCAGTGTCCGTGGAGAATGCTGTAACGGCTAATGACTTGCTCCTGGGTGCATACGACCCAGCCAAATTACATCCTCTGGCTCAGCTTGGGGACCAATTAGACTATCTTGTACTAGATGATGATAAGACGAGCGAGTTGCCGGGGGCTGGCACTGCCATTCCTTCTCGAGGTTGGAGTGATGATTTATGCTACGGAACTGGTACAATGTATCTCAGCGGTAGGTCTTCCCTCTTTCGGTTCCTTTACATGAGTTTTGCACGAGTTTGTACGTCTACGGCTCGTGCCCTCTCTCATTCCATCTTCTCTCACCTTATCGTATTGCTGTCATCTCCAACTTCGGCCATTCTTATTGTTTTCGCTTGTCACATGCTCATCTATCATCCCTCAAGGTCTGGCATTGGGTGGCTTTTGGGGTGTAAGTGAAGGCGCTCGAAGACCTCTAGCCGTATCAAATACCCGCCTCCGGATCAATAGCGTTCTTAATTCTGTCACGCGAAGAGGGACGTTCATAGGTAACTCGGCTGGTGTACTTGGTGAGTTCACCTTTCTCGTCGAGGTATGTCACTAATTTTTCATGACTCACAGCCCTAGTCTATAACGGAATCAACTCCACCATTGACTCTTTTCGCGGAAAACATGACACAGCTGGCAGCATGGCTGCGGGTGCATTAACAGGCGCCCTCTACAAGTCGACAGGTACAAATGATTTCCCCAGCCTCTCTGTTTACGTTTTTTGATTTAAAAACTTTTCTCCATTAGCCGGAGTAAAACCCGCTCTTGCAGCAGCATCAGTGATCTCGGGAGTGGCAGGGATTTGGAGCTACGTGAAGAAGAGCGTATGATAGACCTGTGTAACATATACCTTCCTAATATTTGCTTACTTATGTGAGATTTATTCTCACATGTAAGCGTCCCAATGGGATTTACAGAACCTCGGCCGGTCGTTCAGGCCTGTTTAGATCACTACTGCGCGAGATCCAAAGAAGACGTGCCTTCAGCTTCCCAAATACTGCTCGGAACAGATTTGGGACCCTATATCGGTCACCTTCAGATCTGTCAGTGTCAAACTTTTTGGGTACTGAGATTCAGAATTCTGATACCTTTCAGTCTTCCTCTGACCCCGAGCTCCGCTCCCTAGAAATAGGTATTATATGATATGATCGCCTACAAACGAAATGGATAAATTCCAAGTTCCTATGCTCTGGCCTAATATCGATTAATCCTCTTGTAGGCTCACAGTGCCGCACCGTGTCTCCCAGGCAAATATCTCGTGACATATGCACACTTGCTCTATTGACTCCTACTGGTCTAGGCAACACTCATGGGAAAAGGTGTCAGCCAAGAATGGTTTGAGCTCTCCCTACAAGTCGTTGAATTATCACGCTCACGATGTTGACCATGCGTCGCGCACGCGCCTCAGTATCGAAGGAGATGTCGCAGTGAGTGCTTGCTTGCTGTCTATCCTTACGCACGCATCAGAGCCTAGCTCACTTTCCACCATCACAATGTCTCAGAGTACACGTCAGATACGTCCGGTAACGCCTATCACACCCGTGAAGTGCATATCATCGTATGTGGTCAAATTTTCTATGGCTCCGGCTTGCTGAGCAAACTACGCTCAATGCCCAGCAGCTACAAGAAGCTCTTTCACGAATTGCCCTGGGAAAGCCCTCAGCCTTCACCGAGGTCCGTCGCTTCAAGCGACCATTCAAACACGCAGTCGCCTCCGTCATCCTGGAGTATGCCATCTCAGTCAGAGTCATCTGGCCAGCAGGGTACCGCTTGGAGCCAGGCTTCTTCCACCGATCGCGCTAGTCCATCCATGTCTAATCAATATATTTCGAGTCAATCTCGGGTCCAACACTCCTCGTTCCTAAATGATGGTCAGACAAGGCAAGTTATTTGTAGTATGGTGATCTTTCTTGCGTTGATCAATTGGTAAGCAAGGTCATACCACCTTGATGTCGTGCAACATCCCCAAAGGACCGCGGAATTTGGTTCCGCTAGCCTTTCCCGATTGCCACTAGCTCCACCAGTAGTCGTACAACTCACCGTACGCGATCGCTTTGGGAATTCTATCATTCCGTAAGTCTCATTAGCACCTCACAAGGTTAGCGTACACAAATATTTTGCCGACAGTGAGATGGAGCTGCCATTCTTGATCGCCCACTTGTCACTGTTCACAGATGATGGGTCACGGCCGTTGGATATGGGCACCTCACCAAACGGGGAGGCACCTCCGCGGCGTTTGCTTTACGGAAACCTAGTGTCGTCACCTCAGAAATTGCGCGACCTTCAGGGCCGTCTTGGATTATATTTTCTGTTTCCCGACGCGAGTATACGTTGGCGCGGCCGCTTTCAGCTCGGGATTTCTCTGTTACGGATATCAGAGTACGTGGAGCAGGAACGAGGCGGGTGACCGTGGCTGAATTTTATTCATTTCTCACATTCACAGGACTAATGCTTCTGGTACTATGAGTATTGCATCTCAAGGGACTGTACTCGCACAGGCTCGCACACGGTCATTTGATGTCTATGCCCATGAAAATTACGTCGCACCGCGTAAGGATCTGGTTTTATTGTTGATGATGCTGGCACCGACCCTTTTCAAAACAGCCACTACACGCTTAACGCAAAGCTTCCTGAGACAAGGTGCACGAATCCACGCGTTCACCCCAAACGGTCCTTAGACCCTAGAATTGGCGTTCGGACTTTCCGACGCATGTTGATTACCTTCGCACAACCTTAGCAATTTTTTTTTCCATTTTCGCTTCCTGTTGTATATCATACTTGATGCATTCATTCGACCTTTCCACACTGATACCTGCTTCTGCTATTTCTTGTCGTTGGCATGTTCTTGACCTGTTGACTGCATATATCATCTGGCTATAATTGCAAACACATGTTGAGGAGATAAGTTAGATTATTCAATTAGAGTTTGCATGCTGCATCGTTCAATGTCTTTGTGAGGTAATGACCAGATGTACTAGTAAATTAAGCGAAGAGCGCCTGCATGACAATTAACCCGTAACGTTGACAGGTCGAGCGCCTCTGAGTGTCATTGTCGATTTAATGCCACCAAGATTTTGCCTAAAGTATAACTGCGGCCGATGACGAGGAATGATGTTCTGCTACTAGCATGCCTGCAGGGATTCATTTCCGGTTCAGCGATGGTTAGACGGCGTAGTGGTGGTGATCAATGACACATTCACTGGCAAAACCTGCTCTGACGCACTGGCAGTAGCCAATCATGATGTATAATAAGATTGGTGGTTCACAGGATCAAATGCGACTGCGGTTGGACGAGTATGGGTTACTGCAGAGGTCAGCCGATGGCTTCGCATGATAATGCTACACAGGCCAGCCGGTGGCCATGCATGATTCGGATACTGCTGCACTGCCCGCAGCTGGGAGTCGGACATGCAATGCTGCGGCCTGCCTCGTGCAGCGTGAGAAAAGCGCACGAGATAAGTTTGTGCAAAGCGACAACGGGTTTCACCTTCTCCTTCTCATTGTTCACGTTAATTAACGGTTTTCTCTATATTGAAATATGGCCAACAAGGATTACTACGGCGGTCAGCAGCAACAGTATTACCCACCCCAAGGTTAGTTATATCTTTGGGTATTTTGATCTCTGAAACCTGAGGACCGTAGGTCCACCGCCAGGACAGGGGGGTTACTATCCTCAACAACCCCAACAATCATACGGAGGCCAGCCTTACGGTCAACCTTACGGCGGACCTGGGTACCAACCTCAACCACCACCACAAACAGTTTACGTGTTAGTATCCTTAACCCTGCGCACCGGAACTACGTGTAACACGAGGCTGAAATTTTTCGCAGACAACAACCTGCTCAATCCAGTGGTGCTGGTGGAGGCACTGGCTGCCTGGCTTGTCTTGCTGGTGCATGTCTTTGCTGCTGTGCTGAGGGTGGGTGTTTCCCCAACTCTTAGCAAATCACCGACGTACTAAAATTCACCTCAACAGAGGCACTTTGCGACTGTCTATTGTAAGAGTTGGGAATTAGGCTGCTCCCCGCTGGCACGGTGCAATATCGCCTAGTTGATGAGAAACTGCTCACGACCACCTTATATATGCTGGCCGGATGCCTTTATGTTACAATGGACACGAACCTTCCTTCTTCTATGACTTGATCACCAGTCATTCCGATTCCTGTTCTCTGGACTTAATGAAGTCTTATGATACCGTACTTCGTGATGTTTAAATGACTGCGCCTGCGGCATTGTGATTTTTTGTAAAATTATTCGTCAAAGATATCTTACCCTTCACGATTTTCAATTTTTTCGCGTTTAGAGAAAGGCGCGAAAGGCTGTGAAATCCAGGCGATTGTATTGGAGGATCGGGAATTTAAAGTACTGCCGACTAGCCTCCGGTTCGTTCCGTGACTGATATGGTGATGCGTGACACTGACAGTGTCACCACTTCAAGCCTTTCCGCTCCTCGAAAATCTTGAGGACTTGAAACCAAAATGTTGTCGAGGCTGCCCGTGGCCGCGCTCAAGAGTCAGTCTGCACTAGGTGCATCTCGCTCTACCTTCAGCACCTTCAGGACGCGCGCTACGTCGGTCAGTTCCACTTCTCAAAAACTAACCCGAAGTTTGCTTGCTCAACCTCCGACAGCAGGTCCGATTTGCTTCGTCCAGTTCAGCGTCTTCAGCTACACTCGAGGTTCGTTTTCCATGTGTCTTGGAATGTCTCACAAAGAACCCACTTGTTTTTAACTGCAGTCATTGTTCACATCTCGCGCGTCATTCGTTTCCGCGACCCTTTTCTCCGTTGGCTCGATAGCATGGTATACTCATCTATACGGCTCCCTCCCCTTCATTGGTGAGGTGCATGCAAATTCGCTAGCCGACGACGGTCTTCATCCCACTGCGTATCCTTGGTCCCACAAGGGCTGGTTTGACAGCTTTGACCACTCTAGGTATGTCCGCGTTAACTACCGTGAAATACCCTCCATGACGCCAGTACGCCAGCATTCGTCGCGGGTTCCAGGTTTACCGTGAGGTGTGTGCCGCGTGTCACTCACTTGACCGTATTGCCTGGCGCAACCTTGTTGGCGTGTCTCATACTGCTGACGAAGCACGTCTACTCGCCGAGGACTTGGAGTATACGGATGGCCCAGATGATAAAGGCGAGATGTTCCAGCGCCCTGGAAAGCTTGCCGACTACCTTCCTTCTCCATACCCCAACGAGGAGGCTGCTCGGGCCGGTAATGGTGGTGCCCTTCCTCCCGACCTGAGCCTAATCATCAAGGCTCGTCATGGTGGTGCGGTAAGTGGTTTTAATTATTATCATAATGAGGAAATTCACTCATGTCGCGTCATCAACCAGGACTACGTGTTCTCCCTACTGACGGGTTACATCGACCCCCCTGCTGGTGTTGAAATTCGTGATGGAATGAACTACAATCCTTACTTCCCTGGTGGTGCCATCTCCATGGCGCGTGTCCTCTGGGACAATCTCGTTGAGTACGAAGATGGTACGTTCCTTTTTGGTAAGCTGGGCTAGCCCTGTATTGAAAGATGTTATAGGTACTCCCGCCACAACCTCTCAGATGGCCAAGGATGTTGTTACCTTCCTGAACTGGGCAGCCGAGCCCGAGCACGACGAACGGAAGAAGATGGGTATCAAGGCTGTTATCCTCTTCTCTGCACTATTCGCTATCTCCATCGGAGTGAAGCGGTTCAAGTGGACCGTGATCAAGAACAGGAAAATTTGTAAGTTCTTGACCTCGTTGATGCTGTTAGCAGATTTTGACAGCAAGTTCGTAGTCTACAATCCGCCCAAGGATTTGAACCATTAGAGAGCGTGTGTACATAGGACGGATCGAGTATCCCATAGACTCTTACGGCCATCAGATGCTACAATTTATGTTGCATCTCCTAATGAGACTACTTTTCAATCGCAAGGGTTTTTGTGTGAACATGGTTGCCTTACTGAGGTCTCTGGGCGTGAAGGCATATGAGAAAGACGCTCTACTACCGAGCATCGTGGGAAAGTAAGGATGAGAAGTTGAGGACATGCGTTAGGATCCTTGTCCTTGTACTCGCTTGCAACCTGCTCAAGCTTTCCTTTCATCAAATTTCTATCACACGCTACCGACGATTGCCCTTGCCCTAGTATCGGAGCACACCAAAGGTCTATCACTAAATCACTATGTCATCCGAGTCATGGCCTCCACCACTGAAGTAAGCGCCCAGCTCTTTACTTCAAGTTAGTGAAGCTGAGGTCGGTGGTTCAGAGAATGGGTAGCACGATGTCTGGGGCAAATGACAGATGCTAATAGGGCAGAAGCTCAGGCTGAGCTGAGAGAGTCAATTGCTAACGCTTTCGCTGAAAAGACTTTGTGGACAACCGACTGGGCTGGTGTACAATTGAAAAGGTGCGGTCTGAGTTCGTCGCAAGCTGAGTTGCAGATTTCAGTGACTTGCAACATCCAGTCTGATGCCCAAAGCTCCCCCGGTACTCAATTCCCTCAAACGCAAGATGTCGGTTTCACACGCTTTTAAGGTTGCCATGGCCCACTGATGCTCTATAGGAATGATACTCCACCCATGAGCAAGAAAGCAAAAAAAGCTGCGGCGCAGAAGCGCAACGATGCCAACCTCGACTTTGGGGATCAAGCAGCTCTTAATCGCCGAGCCGAACGTTTTCAACGGGAACATGATATTGAGCGACAGAAGAGCATGCGCGGTCAGGCCTCTCTCCAGGCTAATAATCAGAATGCTCACCTCTTCAACCGGATCTCACGTTCTGATTCGCCAAGTGCCTTTGGTACTAATCCTGATGATCCTGAGGCGGATCCCGTTCGTCCGTTCCCTGTCGCGGTCAACGTGGATGCTTATGTTATTGCTTAGAACGTGCTAGACTGGGATAAGTATACGATCGTCGGGACGAACCAGGAGTTATTTAAGGACTATCTGCGTCTTACCTCGGTATGAGATGACTTGATACAGTCCTTTTTCCCTTTCTGACTGTTGTACAGGAACCAAAACCAGAGACTATCCGCCCATACTCAGTTCTCCAACAGACACTCATCGAACTCAAGAAACGCTGGAAGGACAAGGTGTCATACAACTGGATATGTAATCAGTTCAAGAGCCTGCGGCAAGATCTCACCGTGCGTCATCTATCGCTCGCATATTTCATGTTGACACGTGCCCCTCTTGGTAGGTGCAACGAATAAAAAATGAGTTTACAGTACAGGTATACGAGATCCACGCACGCATGGCGCTTGAAAGCGTAGGTGCTGGATTTCATGTGCGGCTTACAGCTGATCTGCTGCTGCAGTCGGACATGGTAGAATATAACCAATGTCAGGCAACACTTAAGAATTTATACGACCTTGGTATACCAGGCAAACACGAAGAATTTACCGCCTATCGCATTCTCATGCTCTTGCATGGACGGAATAAAAGCGGTGTGCCCCTTCTTCCCCTCTCGTCAGTTCAGGATATGACTCATACTTGTATTCCTGCTTCACTACGTAGAGCTTAATCTCTACGTAGGTACGCTAACACCACGACAGAAAAGGGATCCCGCAGTGCAGCATGCACTTCGGGTCCAGCGCGCTATCTCCATGGGCAATTACCATGCTTTGTTTGAGATGTATTTCAATGCACCAAACATGGGGGCGTATATTATGGATTATTTCATTGATCGGGAGAGGACCAGGGCGCTGATGACTATGACAAAAGCGTGAGTATTCATTATCTCCACGTAATGATAACCTCATCTTACTCGTTTCCATCAGATACCGCACAGTAACATTGTGCTTCATTCAGAATGAGCTCGGCTTTGAAACAGTGTCAGACACACTCAAGTTCATAGAGACGCACGGTTCCGCCTTTTTCACCAACCCCAACGCCCCCGATCGGGACAAGACGATTGAGTGTAAATCTGCCGCACCACAGTTGGCACAGGTTTATGAGGAGAAATACCGCAAGGTTGGAATTAAGGGTGCGATATAGTTCGCCTCCTGCGCACTGGCGCATCTCCCTTTCCGCTTCATATCGCGTCTCCGCATCTTCCTTCCTTGCCGCTCTTATCCCTCTCCCGCATCGCTTCCTGCAACACCTGACCGTCTTTTCCGTCTCATTCATATGTCGTCTTCATCTTGTCCGCTCGATCTCACCTGGATGGTATACCATAGAAGGAAGAGAGATAACTTATATATCGCAGCGACTGCTCGGTCCCCCAGCCCTTCCCCGGGCCTATTTCTTCTCTCACTACAGTCACAACACAGTCTTCAAGCTTCTGCAGATCTCGGGTCAAGAGAGCCAAGAACACAACACGGTATAGAATCTCATTCTTGGCGTCTTGTGGTTGTAGTTTTTCAAAGCTGGAGGGAGAGGATCGGAATCAGAATCAGGATGGATTTGTTTTTGGGTAGCTGATTCCAGTCTTCCAGCCATACCGACAATTTGTTGATGGAACTTAACTTGTTGGGTTTATGTAGCGAGCTGTGCGAGGAAGGGGTGGGATGAGGTTGCTTTTGTGTATGTTATGTATTGTCTTACAATTGAAGTTAATGTCAAGCGTTTATATTTTTTACCTTGCTCAGTGATCACCTGACTCATGCCGAGTCCGACTGACCTCCTCCAGGAATTGGAAATACAGATCACTTTGTGATACGCCTCTCGTGTGATACTATTCAAAATGGGCATTCAACACATTAATGCTCCGATCTAGTCTCGTTGTGAAGACCCTTTCTGTCGCCGTACAATGGGTCCGACCTTCCCCCCAAGGAAGCTTTGCGTCTCAAGTAACAACAATATTTGCATCCAACCTCGAGTCAGAAGCTTTTATTAGGTGCGTCCTGTAGTCTTACCAAAGACTTGACATACAATATATGTATCTTTTATCAAGTCCCCCCCGGCCGGTGTATGCAGTGAACTGTGAAGTACTCCAGCATAATCTTCAAGCCGAGCCTGCAGCTGGAATGATATCCCGGAATCTTACAGCACCGCCTTTATTGGTTCACAGCTCATTGATAAGATACGAGAAGCCGCATGATGTCCGACTGCTTTGATCTGATCGCCTTTGGATCAAGGCCACGGCCGTACAATGTGTCCGTTCATACACAGGTTTAACGTCCTTCCAAGGTAGCTTTGCGTTTCAAGTGACAACAACGCATCAAACTTTGAGCATCAGAAGCTTTTTAGGTTCGTTCTGCGTCTACTACGTATAGCATTACCAAAGACTTGACATACACCATACATTGTGTCTTTTATCAAGTAGCTCCCCGGCCGGTGTATGCAGTGAACTGTGAAGCGCTCCATCATGGTCATCAAGCCAAGCCTGCAGCTGGGATAATATCCAGTATCTCGCGTCACCACCTTGCACAGCTCATTGATAGGAGATGAGGAGCCGCATGATGTGTATTTATCTCTGCCAGTTGGCATTTATCTTGCCTAACTTGACGCTTTTCTATATCTTGCACCTTCTTTACCTCACTGACACCTGTTAATTTGGTACTGAGCAGTGCGCATCGAGCCTCCTGATCGTTACATAACCGTGAACAGTCTTACTACTTAAACCGTGTCCCGTCATCGTCAATACCTCACTATTTTCTCATCACCCACTGACACAGTTCCACTATACAATGTTGTGCTCGTACGCAACAGCGTGGAACTTGCAGTTCACCACGGTGTGTTTCCTTGTCGATATGAGGGTGAATAGTGCTCACAATTCATGTTCAATCAGTACATATATGGTGCGTACTGTCTGAACTCCTTATTCTTTGCCCTAACACAGTTCAGTGTCAATGGCTACATTCTGGGTAGGCTTATCCCAATCTATTTATCTCCGCTGTAGAACCCATTTATCCAGTGCCATGATTATATATGTTCACTTCACGAAGAGGTAATACACCCGATCCGTGATACACCTCGGTTCTGATATCCACTATGTGCTATGCAAAGTGGACATATTTACTTCGATCGGACTGGAGCATGCTTAAAGGCTTGTATATTGTTACACGATATCTCCCCTTTAGCCTCCTTGCCATCGTTCTATGGTGTGCGTTCCGCTCCAGCATACATCACCACGATGATGAATTAACACTTGTTCCTCAGTGGGCTTTGACCCAAATGAAACCCTAGGTGTATGTGATGATGTGGAGAGTTAATGAGAACGAACCACTCACTGCATGATGCCAGGGATGCTCAGTGTTGGCCATTGTTAAGTTAGGTACGTGCAAGGTGCATTCGTGTATGCACATCCTTGCTGAAGCCTCCTGCTTTTCTCTCATAGTTCTCAGTATAGCATTAGTCTTTTTCTCTGAATGTACATCCCGTTCCCCCGTACAATGTTTGTTTCTGATTTGATTCATCCAGTTTTTTTCATGCTCAGAACATACGTACTCTGGAACAAGAATAAAATCTTGCTCGCAGCCATGTTGACCACCTTTTTTGTGAGTTTCCAATCCACTTACCACACCAATACAATTGGTAGATGCATCAGCCAGGTTTTTCTCCTTTCTGCCAACGCCTCTTACCAGGACCCGTACAGTAATAATTGGGCGTTCTGGTGGACATTTATTCTCCTTACTGTGTTCGAACTGGGTGGGTGACCACGAGCATACACCTGTACAAGCACATCCTGATAGATCCTTTTCCAGGACTCATGGTACTCACATTCATACGTGCCATACAGAGCTGGCGGATCAATTCAAGCCGTCTGTACGTTGTCTTGGTCAAACATAACATACTCTATTATGCATGCGCTCTTCGTGAGTTACCACTCGTACGCGCCGTTTTCCGTACTCATCCTCATCCATAATCATTCTCTTTCCTGAAGTACTCTCAGTGGCAAACGTAATCACATCACGGATCCTCATTGTGCGTGAATATCTCAAATACCTTTTATAATCGAGCCGTTGATGTTCCGCGCCCCAGTCCTATGAATACGACATGTTTTATGCGTATGTACCTCTACAACCCGTTGCGTATTGCCACTAACAATACCCAAACCTACACCCATATACAGTTTCGAGGTCATGATCCTACGATCCTCGCTACGCGCATGCACCGTAATCTTTGGCAGACGAACCGACGTACACACGGCTCTGGTAATGTCCGACATGTCCTCTGTGAATGTTACGGTGTCGTTCGTGGAGCGCGGCTTGGACTGTACGAGACGACTGGTGGGGGTGGTTTGGGAGAGACAATTTATTTATTTGCATGCTGGAATAAACAACTAAAACTTTTAAGATCAGGTGCTATGCGGACTGTCCTGGAGTTATTGCACCAAGTATAAGTTAAGGAACAATACGAATAGTTGGAGAGGTCCGCATTTATGGGTGTGATCGGTGCCTCATGGTCACATGCTGGCAAAATAGCAAATGTGTTTTTGGTCCCCGGTCTTAGCGTCCATGCTTTCCGTTTCTTTGATATTGCACGAAACATTAATCCAACTGGACCTAATAAAGATTCTAGTACTCGAGAGTACCAAGCCGAGCATGTGGCGTACTGACAAAGCGTCAGTAGCGGACTTCGTCTGAGTTGTACGATATTAATATGTATCAAGACAATTCCCGAAATGATAGACGTCCCTGCGCTCGACGTCTGCTTTAAATTTAAACTTCGTTTCTCGAACTCGTAGCATCGTTCGCAACAATAAATACAAAGGATATGTATCGCCAGTTCTCATCCGGTGAGAAGCCCAACTTCATGAGTGATGATACAACACGTAAGTGGTCCTCATAGCCCAAGCAGAATTTTCATGAGTCATGTACACTGAAATTCGGCAGTCAGGTGCGTCGTGTGTCAATTCGACGAGGTTGAGGTGTCGAAGATAGGATGGCGTGCGAGAGCAGTGGAATGATTTAGAGGTGGCCAGGGAAGGGGTTGGAGGAGGTTACTTTTGTCACTTGTGTATGTTATTTAATGTCAAGTGTTTATATTTTTCAAATGCAGGTCGTTCTTTGGACAGTGATCACCTGACTTAAGCACGACTCCGACCTCCTGTTCACTCCAAGAATTGGTACAGTTGACTCTGTGATCTCTCGATATCAAAATGGCATTTAACACATTAATGGTTCGATCTGGTCTCTTTGTGAAGGCCCTTTCTGTCGCCGCACAATGGGTCCGACCTTCACACGCAAAGAGGTTTAACTTCCCCCAAAGGAAGCTTTGCGTTTCAAGTAATAACAATATTTGCATCAAACCTCGAGCATTAAAAGCTTTTATTAGGTGCGTCCTATGTAGTCTTACCAAAGACTTGACATAATATATTTATCTTTTATCAAGTCACCGCCCGGCTGGCGCATGCCATGCCATGAACTGTGAAGCGCTCTAGCATAATTATCAAGCCAAGCCTGCAGCTGGAATCCAGTGTTTTACAGCACTGCCTTGATGGGTTCACAGCTCATTAATAGGAGATGAGAAGCCGCACGATGTCCTGCTTTGATCTGATCGCTTTTGGATCAAGGCTATGGCCATACCATGTGTCTATTCATACACAGGTTTAACCTCCCTTTAAGGTAGCTTTGTGTATCAAGTAACAACAATGCGTCAAACTTTGAGCATCAGAAGCTTTTATTAGGTTCGTTCTGCGTCTACTACGTATAGCATGTAGTCTTACCAAAGACTTGATATACAACATACAACATACAATGTGTCTTTTATCAAGTCGCTCCTGGCCGGTGCATGCAGTGATTCCAGTGAACCTGAAGCGCTCCATCATGATAATTGAGCCAAGCCTGCAGCTGGGATGATATTTGGTATCTTATGGCACCACCTTGATGGGCTCACAGCACATCACATTGACCGGAGTATGCTGTGCACTTATCTCTGTTCGCATCTATCTTACCTAACTTGATGTTTTCTATATCTTGCACCTTCTTTACCTTACTGATATCTGTTAATTTGGTACCGAACTGTGCGCATCGAGCCTGCTGATTGTTACATAACCGTGCAGTCTTACTACTTAACCCGTGTCCCGTCGTCGTCAATACCTCACCATTTTCTCATCACCTACTGACACAGTTCCAGTATACAATGGATATTTCCCTATCGTGGGGCTTGCAGTTCACTACGGTGTGTTTCCTTGTCGATATAAGGGCGAATAGTACTCACAATTCGTATTCCATCAGTACATATATGGTGCGTACTGTCTGAACTCCTTATTTCTTGCCCTAACACAGTTCAGTGTCAATGACTACATTCTGGGTAGGCTTATCCCGATCTATTTATCTCCGTTGTAGAACCCATTTATCCAGTGCTATGATTATATATGTTCACTTCACGAAGAGGTAATACACCCGTTCCGTGATACACCTCGGTTCTGATATCCACTATGTGCTATGCAAAGTGGACATATTTACTTCGATCGGACTGGAGCATGCTTAAAGGCCTGTATATTATTATACGATATCTCCCCTTTAGCCTCCTCGCCATCATTCTATGCAGTGCGTTTCGCTCCAGCACACATTGCCGATGATGAATTAACACTTGTTCCTCAGTGAGCTTTGACCCAAATGAAACCCCAGATGTATGTGATGGTGTGGAGAGTTAACGAGAACGAACCACTTACTACATGACTCTGCCAGAGATGCTCGGTGTTGACCAGTATTATCTCAGGTACGTGCAAGGCGCATTCGTGTATGCACATCCTTGCTGAATCCTATTACTTTTCTCTCATAGGTCTTGGCATAGCATTAGTCTTTTTCTCTGAATGTACATCCCGCTCCCCCTTAAAATGTTTGTTTCTGATCTGATTCATCCAGGTTTTTTCATGCTCAGAACATATGTACTCTGGAACAAGAATAGAATCTTGCTCGCAGCCATGTTAATCACCTTTTTCGTGAGTTCCAAATCCATATACCACACCAATACAAGTGGTAGATGCATCAATCAGGTTTTTCTTGCGTTATCCCTCGGTTTTGCCATCACCTATACCGCCCCCGCAACATGTACTCGCTCTCACCTTCCCTCTAGCGTTCCACAACCACTGAAGCGTTCTGTTTACTTTCACAGATGCGTATGACCTTATGCCAGGCGTTACTACACCCTGCTACCAGGATCCGACCACTTTGGGGTTCTTCGTAACATTTAATCTCCTTACTGCATTCGAACTAGGTGGGCGACCAGGAGCATACACCTGTACAAGTACACGCTGATAGATCCTTTCCCAGGACTCATGATACTCACGCTCATACGTGCCATACAGAGCTGGCGGATGACCTCGAGCCGTTTGTACGTTGTCTTGGTGAAACATAACATATTCTATTATGCATGCGCTCTTTGTGAGTTACCATTCGTACGCGCCGTTTTCCGTACTCATACAGAAACATTCTCTTTCGTGAAGTACTCTCAGTGGTAAACGTAGTCACATCAGTGTTCTTTATGGTGCGTGAATATCTCAAATACCTTTTATAATCGAGCCGTTGATGTTCCAAGCCGCAGCCCTCCTACTACAACATGTTGTATGTGTATGTACCTCCATATCCTGTTGCGTATTGTTACTAACAATACCTAAACTTACACCCACATACAGTTTTGAGGTCACGATCCTGACGATCCTCGCTACGCGCATGCACCTCGATCTTTGGCAGACGAACCGACGTACACACGGCTCTGGTGCCGTTGTGGGTATTCTCATCTCCGGCGTGTCCTCTGTGAATGTTACGGTGTGATGTCTTATCATGTGGCTCATTTGTTGTCGTTCGTGGAGCGAGGCTTGGACTATACGAGACGACTAGTGGGGGTGGTTTAGGAGAGACAATCTATTTATTTACATACTGCAACAAACAACTAAAACTGTTAAGACCAGATGCTATACGGACTGTCCTGGAGTTATTGTACCAAGTGTAAGCTAAGGAATAATACGAATAGAGGAGTTGTTGGTTTACACATGAGTGTGATCGGTGCCTGAGTGTAACGGTTTCGCTGCCAGACCCCGGTGGTCAGCTTATAACGACCACGAGGTCAAGGGCAATTGAGGTCACATACTGGCAAAATAGCACCAGCAAATATGCACTTCTGGCCCCCCGCTCCAGCCTTAGCGTCCATACTTTCTGTTTCTTTGATATTGCACGAAACATTAATCCAACTGGACCTAATAAAAAAAATTCCAGTACTTGGTAAAGTAGAATAAATACAAAAGATATGTATTGCCAGCTCTCGTAACGCTGAGAAGCGCAACTTCCTGAGTGATGATACAACACGTAGGTGGTCCACATAGCCCAAGCGGAATTTTCATGCGTCATATGCACTGAAACTCGGCAGTCTCTACGGGAGCATCGTGCATCGATTCAACAAGGAGGTTGAGGTGTCGAAGACGGGATGGCGCGCGAGAGCAGTAGAACGAGCATAAATGTAGAATGGGAGGTAGCCGAGAGCGATAACGGGTTGAGGAATGTGAAGGATTTGCCCTGTGCGACAATGACTCGGCAGTCTCTGCGAGGAGGATAGTGCGTTAACTCAACAGGGAGGTTGAGATGTCGAAGATAGGGTGGTGTGCGAGGACAAACGTGGAAATAACACACAGACTGAGAGGGATTTGGCATGAACAACAGGTAACGTAGCTGCTATGCTAGCACAATGCGAATGCAGCGCTAAACATCTTCAACAAGTCGGATATGGTGTAACGGTTAACATTGCTGTCTTTCACACAGCGGCCCCGGGTTCGACTCCCGGTATCCGAATCATTTTGCGTTGCCGCGTAGAAAATGTCTGTCGCAAATGCCTTCAGACACTTTCTACGTGGGAAAATATTGATTCGGAGTCGAGTGTACTGGTGGTAGCCATTCAGATCTGCTTTTTTGACGCCTTCTTCTGAGTAGGAGTGGATTGTGACAAGTCTGTCGAGGGAAATACTAAGATACCGCTCAAGCCGGAACAGGACAATATAATCGATTCGCAGAATATGAACAGTGATGAGTACAAACGAAAAGAAAGATAATCTGGGTGAGTGCGCGCATACATTATACAAGCGCTCCGCTCGCCTGCGGACGGGCGTTCGCCGGTGTGTGTGCAGTGCAGTGATGTGTACCCGCATATTTCGCACCAAAACCTTCTCCATAGGCACGAACCCGTCCATTTCCAGAAACCTTTCTTATCAAGTACGGAGAGGCATTTTAAATCCCCAAAATGTCGTGAAAAGAGCAGCTGGATGCCATAGCAATGATTGGAATCAGAGGGATGTTCGAACTCTGCCCGCGCTATCTGATCTCAAGGGGTAAAATGATGATGGATGATGCCCAGTGAACGACGTGTCTTCTCCGATTCCATCGACGAAATCCGTGTACTCTGAATCTCCAATTGATCGAACAGGTGTGGTGAGCATGAAAACTCGCATGTATTCGCACAGGTAGGATGACTTGACTTCAGTGAAGCAGACTCTCCTGCTCCGTTAACGACAGGGTCCACCTTGGGCGGCGAAGTTCTACCTGCGAAGGTGAAGAAGAACGCGGGAAGATCCATGGCACTTGGTTTATCAAGTGAGTACGAAGAGGCATTTTGAATCCGTGCAATACCATGGAAAGAGCAGTTATTGCAATCATTGAGAGATGTTCCAACTCCACGGGATCATGATCTCAGTTACAAAGTGTGGAGGTTAAATGATTCATGAAGGATCGGTAATTGCTTGGCGCACATGATACGTCGAGTCAGGCGTAAAAGGGGTTCCAGTGGAGCGCGCACATAACGTCGACACGAAAATTGCAAATCGCTCCGTCCTTACAATATGTAGAAGTAACATAGAGTTGGAATACAGAAGTATGACAAATGTTTTTGGGGTAACAATGACTCATACCCTTCGTCATGGTCGGGGTAAAGGTCAGATGAAATCCACGGGAGTACAACTGCCTCGAGCGCCTTGGATAATGAATATAGGGGTGCTGTAGACTAGGTCGACGGTTGCGAGCAGAGTATGAGCAGGAGGAGATGTAGCCCTCTTCGAGATCTATTGGCGTGTTAGGCCAAAAGAAGGATGATCACAGAGTCGAGTAGCACTTGTCTGCGCCAAAGCGAGTGACCCATGGTATCATATCCGGGCCGAAATGAAGATTTGTGCAGTGTGTTAACATGTGAGATGATCAGACGATCCCTGATGTACCATAAACCATCGTCTTGTTATAGTCCTGGTAGAGACGTCAGCAACGAGGGTAGTTTTGCGCACCACGTATCTCAGTGATTCAACTTTGAACTCCCTTATTTATGATTTGACATTAGTTTCTCCTGCTCGAGCCATGCAGATTACTCACTTATAGGCCGTCAATGGTTCAGTATCATGCAGTCGAAGAGACTGCTCAGCGCTCAGCGTTATAATGTTGCTATAGGACTCTACTGCCAGTGAGCTTTACTTCGAACGAGTTACCAGATGCTATGTGCGACGTATTCACTGGTCAGGTCGCACAGACAACGTCCTTCTCGTGAGGCGGTGAACCGGACGCGGCCTATTCTAGTTACAAAGCGCTTGCTGCTTGAGTTCTTGACTACTGATAATCCATGGTATCAGTAAAGCGATGTTGTTTATAGTCAGCAGAACATGGACGTCCTCTTCAAGGATGATGTGCCCGCAGATTGGAAATTTGACATCAACCGCGAAAATATTACGAGTCTACTGGAAGCCCGCCGTGGTGGCGGCGGGAAACACTAAGCAGATCAAACAAGGATTAATAGGACAAGACCGTGGATTTCAGAGCGTGATACAAATGAGCAGATGATAGTAGGTAAGAGACCTAAGTCTGATCTCGATGGCGTGAAACGTAGTGATATAAATGGGGGAACGTTCACGTGATTGTTGATGTTGTAAGCACTCGGCTTACACCCTCCCATCCTCCGAAGAACCAAGTGTCTCGTTGAATTCTTGAAGAGCGTCTGAACCCTCAACCTCACTTCCTGCTAGCCAAACGTCTGTTTGTGGTCCGTAACCGCGCCATCGAACGAGGTATTGAAAGCCGCGGCCGCGTGGACGACGATCTAGAATGTGCTCAATCTCCCATTCTTCGGCACCTGAAGGTGTGATGATTGGTCTTGGTGTTTGTAGCTCGCGGGACGGATAGAGTGTTGTGTCATTGGGTACGTGCTTCTTCAATTCCGAGGCATGGAAAGTTGAGTGTATGTTAGTATGCGCTGGTAGGTCAAGAGTGTAATTGGAGGACTCAGGGTGCGCTATTATGATCTTGTATGGCCCGTCGAAACGGGGCATAAATTTAGCGACCCGTCTGTTATTTCCGGTTGTGTATTCTCATCGCCGGTGCGCCGTTGAGAGGTATACGAGGTCGCCAACTGTGAATACTGGTTCTTTGTCTCGGTGAGCGTTTGCTGAGTTCGCTTGACTGATCTTCGCCGCGACAAGCGCGTCGTGTGCGTCTGCTATATCTGATTTCAGCGATATGATGGCTTCGAGTGCATTGTTGATGTCTGCTGGGAAGTCTTCGCGGATGTCGTGCACTCCTTTTGGTGTCAGTGGAGGCAGCAAACGAGGTGTGCGTCCTAAATGTAAGTGAAAGTGTGAGTACCCAGTGGATTTATTGACAGTAGACATGAGGTTAAATCTGACGCGCGGTAGCGCATTTACCCAGCCGTTTTGGTGACGGTCTACGAAGAATCTTAATGCTTCGTTGATACTTTTGTTGGTACGTTCGCTTGCTCCGTCTGTTTGCGGGTGATAGGCCGTTGACATTTTGAGCTTTATTCCCGTTAGGCGATGCAAGGCTTTCCAAAACTTGCTGGTGAACCATTTGTCGCGGTCGGAGACGATGTTGAGAGGTAGGCCGTTCTCACAATACCACCCATTGAAGAACAAGTTCGCGATCTCCGGAGCAGTCATGTTCATCCGGCACGGGATGAGTCGAATATCTGCACCGAGCCTATCTGTGATCGTCATGATGGCATCGTATCCGTGCTCGACGGGAAGGGGTCCAATAAAGTCAATCGCGACCGAATCCCCGCGATCGTCGGGCACCGGTAACGGGTGGAGTGGACCTGGAGATTTAGTAGTTTTGCTTTTGTTTCTCGCACAATCTGGGCACGCAGGAATGTAACTTTCTTCCAAGTCCCTCCTCATGTTTGGCCAATAGAACGATTCTCGAAGAGCGGCGTACGATTTGTCAACTCCGCAGTGACCCAGATCGTCATGTGCCAACCGGAAGACGGTTTCGCGTAGGTGAGTGATGCGTGGTATTACGAGCCTGTTATTGATGTAGAGTAGTCCATCGCGTTCTTGCAGTCCTGGAAGGGAGCCTGTCAGTTGAGTGAGTCTTTTGCACCAGTGATCACTTTGGTAGCCGTCTTTGATGTCATTGAGTAGTTTGTTGTCAGAGGTGATGGAAAGGACTATTGCGATGGGTTTTATGTTGTTTCCGATGTTCGACGGCATGTTGATGGTATCGCAAGTGTACGATGGGATGTCGTCCGTGTCTGCTGGCAATCGGGAGAGTGCGTCGGCTACTGTGTTTTGTTCGCCGGGGATGTATTGAATAGTGAAATCATATTGAGCAAGAAATTCTTGCCACCTTGCCTGTCGACGGGACAGCTCTTTTTGAGTCATGAAATTTTCCAAGGTACGATGATCCGTGTAAACGGTGAACGGCGTCCCGAGTAATTCCACGCGCCATTTCTTCAGTGCTCGGACAATTGCTAGGAGCTCTTTTTCGTGTACAGGGTAGTTTAGTTGTGCATCCCGAAGTTGCATGGAGTCGAAAGCTACGGGTCGTGCGGTCGTTTGAGTTGGTCCAAAGCTTAACATTCCACCAGTTCGCCAGTCGCTGGCATCACACGTCACGTAGATGTGGTTGTTACCCAGATCATCGTGGTCGATGGTTGTCAGGCAGTCTCGGCTGACGACGAGTCTTTTTATGCCGTCGAAGGCTTCTTGGTGACGTTTGGTCCATCCCGGCCATTGAAGGTCCACACTTTTCATTGTGAGTGGTGTGAGGATGTGGGTATGGTCCGCAAGATTAGGTAGAAATTGTTCGAGGTACCTGACGAGGCCGAGGTAAGAGCGTACATCATTCGCTGACTTCGGAACAGGCCAGTCGAGGATCCGTTTCACCTTCGATGCGTCTGCTTCGATTCCGGAGGCCGAGATATGATGACCGAGAAAGTCAATTTCTGTGCAGAATAAAGATGTCTTTTTTGGAGAGCAGAATAGACCAGCCTTTCGTAGTGCATCGAGGACGAGTCTCACGTTTTTGACATGTTCCGCGACTGTTTGTGACCATATAATGATGTCGTCCAAGTAAGCGTGACAAATTTTTCCGATGAGGGGACGTAGTGCGATGTACATTCGTCGTTGGTGTGTCGCGGGAGCATTCCTTCCTCCTTGTGGCATAACTGTCCACTCGTGGAGACCTTTCGGTGTGTCGATAGCAGTATATTTAATGTCGTCGGGGTGTACACGTGTTTGAAAGAATGAATTCGTCATGTCTATTTTCCCGAAGATTTTTTCCTTGGCACAGTCTCGTAAGATTTCGTCGATGCGTGGGAGTGGATGGTTATCGGGGATTGTGTTGGCATTGAGCGCTCTGTAGTCATTCACCCAACGGGGTAACGCTGTGGGGTCCTTTTTTGGGATTAGAAAAGCAGGGGAGACGAACGGGCTTGACGAAGGTCGGAGACGGCCTGCTGCGACGTGTTCATCGAGGAGTTGTGTCCAGGCTTCTCTATATTTTCGAGGTGTGTTGTAACGTCTGCATTGGATTATTTTGTTCGGGTCCTTTAGTCGAATTCGGTGAACGACTTCCGTCGGTAGATGGTCGATATGAGGAATATCAGACGGGAATCTGTCCGCATATTGTTGACGGATTTCGGCATCGAGACGCTCGAGTTGCTCTTTGTTCTTTTCAATGAAAGCTAACGAGTCGATTCTCTCACGTAGCACACTAGCAACATGTGGAGAAGTCGAAGTCGTGTGTTTTTCAAGGTCATTGTGACGTGAGGTGAGAACTGATCGAAGTTCACGAATTACATCTTTACGTAGTCGTAACGTGTCTCGGAGTGAAGGAATCGGAGTATGTACATGTTGGATGCGTTTCGGTGGGTTTAGAAGGTCATAGTCGGAATCTTTGTTGGTGCAAGTGCGAAGCTCGTGATCTATAATGAGGCAATTATGTGATAAGAATGGTCCTCCGAGGAGGAGGGGTACAACAAGGTCCGGTGCGATGATTGCACGTATCGTACGTGATTGCCAGTCATGGTCAAGAGAAGAAGGAGACAAGAGGACATATTCGGAAAAAGACAGAGTGGAACTCGAAGAATTAAGAAATGCAGAATTTGCCTGTATCGCGGCATGTAGTTTGCGTCTTCGCAAGCCGAGTTTGTTCACGACGTCGTCGTTAATAAGAACTAGATGTGACCCATGGTCAATTAACGCGTCTATGCGCTCAAATGAATTGGAAGAAGGCCCCGTCAAGAGACAAGGCCATGTAAGGTGGGCAGTTTCAAAAGGGGCTACGCACGTGTCATCTTCGGAGTCTGATACATCCTCGAACACGTTGGAGGGCATAACGGCAGCTATGGGAGCGATTGCGGCAACGGTTTTGCTCGGTTTGTCTCCCTTTTGCTTTGCCGCGGTAGCATCAGTCTCCGTCAGCGTTTTGTATGATGAGGCATCAGGTGCGCCATTGGGACACTCCTTGGATCTGTGCGATACGTAGAATCTGCGACATTTAAAACAGCCACTGTGTTCTGCGAGGAGGGTGCGTTCAGCCACTGTGAGAGCTCCGAGACGGGGTGTAGATGTATTTAGAGGCACGCGGGAGGAGGATGATGATGTTTTCGTAGAAGTTTGGTTATAGGATGTCGTGCGTTTGGATTTGTAGAAGTCTTCAGCGAACTTCTTGTGCATGGCGATGTCTTCAAGACGTTTGTCGTCGAGGTGGCGAACCTCTTCGATCCACGCCTTGAGTGTAAGTGTCGAGGGTAGTTTCGCTCGGAGTACGGGCGTCGTGAGATCGTCGCACAAGTTTGCTTCTAGCTGGTTTCGTAGCTGCGTGTCGTCAAGGTGGGCAGGGTTACCGTACAAGAGGGCATTTTGATTTTGAAGTTCTAATGCCCACTCGTAGAATGGACGGGAGCATTGTTGTGAGCCCAATACCTTTTTCCGGAGTTTCGTGTCCCAATGTGTTTCGAGCCACGCGTCTTTCAGCGCCGTCATATACTCATCGAAGGTCCCCGTATCTAAGGTATTTCGTTGTGCAAGATACCAGGTATGTAGGCGTGGGTCTAACATCCCAAACGCCACCATTTTAACTTGGTTCTTCTCTTCGATTTCTTTATGCATGAAATACGTGGAGCACGCATTCTCCCAGTCGCGCGCGACTTCGGGGGTGAGTTCACCTGCGAGGAGTTTTGGCGGTTTACTAGGCGCTGGTTGATCTACCATTGCTGTTTTTGTCATGGTGCGGATAAGGTGGGGTATATGCGTTGACTCCGGTTCAGAATCTGAAGAGGAATCGTTAGAGCGCTTTGTTACGGCGGTAGTGGTTATCGGTGATGTATTATTCGAGGACAGGGGTGTTAACGGAGACGGCGGGGGAGATGACAGGTCAAGAGACGGTTGGGGTACCTTCGCGCGTGAGCGCGTGGTCAGGGATCGGGAAACGGTTGGGTTCCTCCGTGTGGAAGACAGGTTGACAGGTCAGGTGGCGGGCGGGGGCCCTATGTTTTGAACGTGGTTGTTATCAACGGTTGTTGTCGATATTAAAAAAAAAAAGTGGAAGCCCGCCGTGGTGGCGGCGGGAAACACTAAGCAGATCAAACAAGGATTAATAGGACAAGACCGTGGATTTCAGAGCGTGATACAAATGAGCAGATGATAGTAGGTAAGAGACCTAAGTCTGATCTCGATGGCGTGAAACGTAGTGATATAAATGGGGGAACGTTCACGTGATTGTTGATGTTGTAAGCACTCGGCTTACATCTACACGGGGCTCTAACCACAAGGTGTTGATTTGCCGACGCCGTTCGACGTTTCTTCTGGGAACATATCACAGTTATGGAGGCAACTAAGTTTTACACAGGGCGATCATTCCTCAATTGAGTCTGCGAGGAAGAAGATTCAGAAGAAAGCATCCATGCAATTGCATACGTTGCGGTAGCAGTCTAAGTAGATCGCGTCAGAAAGCATTCAGGCTAGAAAGAATACTACAAACAAGATGGTCCATTTTAAATGACGAACACCAAGACAAGAGTCAGATTAGTGCTCTGAACCAAAAGGTCCTGGGATGCCCAGAGGGCCGTCGCGAATTTGCACAAGTTATATCTAGGTCTACCGACTACTCCAAACATCAATATCCGTGCGGGGGCGTCCGACCGGTTCTTACTGGATCTCATCAATGTCAGACAAGCGAAGAGCAGAGATCGAAGCCAAACGTGCTAAACTCGCAGAACTTCGGAAAGCCAGGGCAGACCGACAACGAGCGGAAACTGAACGACGGCAGACAGAAGTTCGTCCACCCTCTTTTCATCACCAGCTCATTCTCATCTCATTTTCTCTAGCCAGGTCCATCCAGTGTAGCCCGCCGCGACGTCGATGACCTCGTCAACCAACTCGTTGGGAGTCGTAGTGGCCTAGACACAGGTGGAGACCTTACGCCCTCCTCATCCTTACCCAACACCCCACCTCGACCGTCTACAAATCTGCTCCATGGCTCAGCGCTCTCACCATCCGGGAGGGCGAGCAGGCAGAGCGATATTGGGAGCGATAAAGATAGAGTGAGTATGGGTACGACTATGGTGGGGATGATGGATCATGTTGATAGGTATGTGCTCATGGCATGGTAGTTTCGTTGACGCTGGCAGTAGTGCTGATACCGTGTATGAAGGGTGTTGACGCCGAGGTTCATACCAGATCTTATTGATGTGGAGCAGGAGCTGTTTGAACTTCCGCAACGCGTAAGTACCAGTCGCAATCGCGTCTCCTCTTCCTCTACTTGAACCCAAACTTAAAGCCTCACTCAAACCCAGGAACGCGTGATATACAATAAAGAAGTGCAAACGACAGCCATCGAAACTGAAACGCCCCAAGTATCGGAAGATGAAATCAGACAACAGATCATGCGCGAACGGGAGTTGGAGGCAGAGAGGATTGCGCAGGATAAGGAGCTTGAGGAGGAGAGTGTGCAGCTTGAGAAGGAGATTGAGCAGGAGATTCGGGGTGTGTCATCCTTTCCACTCGTTTCCGTTTATACTTGCAACTGAGACGGTTATAACTCATAGAGCTTACGGAAGAAGAACGCTCGCATATACTTAGTGCACCTGAATTCCTAGACTTCGTAGAACAATCGTCAAAGATTGTTCAACGCGCGTTGAACGATGGGTATGACTATATTCGTGATTATACTATAGGCACGGAGGCCAATGGGTATGATTTCTTTTATTTTGTAGACGTGCTTCAGTACGTTAATGCTTATTTCAGGGATGACTCGGAGGGAAAACGTGTCAAGCGTATTTGTGCGTTCTACGATGAACGCTACGGGAAGAATCGGTCGATTACAGACGTTGATTGGTCGCCAAAGGTCTTCGACGTTTCAACCGCGATAGTTCGTACTGACTGTTTGATATAGTACCCAGAGTTGAGCGTAGCGTCGTATAACAAGAACCCCGCCGCGTTGAATGAACCCGATGGGATTGTTGCTGTATGGAACCTCCATCTACTCGACAGACCCGAGTTCGTGTTCCACTCCCAGGTCGGTGAGCCATCTGTATGAGTTATATGTTTGTTTGACTGAGGTGTATCTTATTAAGTCTGATGTCCTCTCCGTCACGTTCTCCCCGTTCCACTCGAACTTGGTGTTTGGTGGCACATACTCGGGACAGATTTTACTATGGGACACGCGGTCAAAACATCTGCCTGTGCTCAAGACACCGCTTTCAGCTGCTGGACATACACACCCCGTGTATGCGATGCAAATGGTCGGCACTCAGAACGCGCACAACTTGATCACTAGCAGTACAGATGGCACCGTGTGTAGTTGGCTCGTTGACATGCTCGCTCAACCACAGGTAAGCCTGTTTCCACGAAATATTGATCTTAATTGATCTCCTGACTCGTGAATTTGTCCTCAGGAAACCCTAGAGCTTATTCACGCAGGGCACAATAAAACAGGCGAAGTAGCCATCACGACACTTGATTTCCCGGATAATGAAACAACCACGTTTTGGGTAGGCACCGAAGAAGGCAATGTCTATCAGGCCAATCGATATGACCGCGCGGGTGCGAAAGCCGGATTAAATCAGTATGATATCTACAAGGGACATGCGGGGCCTGTCATGGGGCTGCATTTCCATCCTCTTGTGGGACCTGTAGATTTCTCTGATCTTTTTTTGACGACGAGCGTGGATTGGACGGTGAAGCTTTGGCGTGCAAAGTCACTTGCGAAACCGTCGACTGCTGCGCATGCTATTTCTCCTATCTACTCCTTCGATGAGGCGGATGACTATGTGTATGATGCGAAGTGGCATCCAGCGCATCCTGCTCTGTTTGGGACGGTTGATGGATCTGGGAGATTTGATGTTTGGAATCTTAATACAGATACGGAGGTGAGTTTGGGCTTTGCTTTGATCTGGATCGGGGCACCCCATGCACGGGGCTCCGCTTCTGACTCGCTTCCATTTCAGGTACCGGTCGTCTCCACGAACGTCGGGTCCGGTCGAGCTATCAACAAGTTACAATGGGATAGAAAAGATGGACGGCGGGCCGCACTCGGAGGGAGCGATGGAAAGTTGTATGTCTACGATATTGGTGACATGGTGCTTCCACGTGAATCTGAGTGGACGGACCTCCAGAAGACGATTGCGGGTTTTATTGGGGGTGCACAGACGAACGGAGCGGTAGACGGGATCGTTGCTGGGCGGTGATTACTTGGGGGGTTTCTTCCGTTGTTGTTCCGTGGTATATCATGGGAGTCGTCGTAATTTGTGCTTGATCCATGTGTTTTTCCCATGATAGTTTAGTGTTGATAACATATGATTAATCCCCGTGATAACTCCTACAACAAAAGACGGAATTAAAGTGGGTTTGCTGCAGAACACTGGGACAATCGTGGAACAATGTCCAGTCCTACATTGTAGGGCTTCCATGGTTGATCGGATGTTGAAGGCTCGTTGAATTGACTCGTTAACGTTGCCGACCTTATATTTTGAGATTAGCCTATACGGAATCTTTATCTGGGAATAGTGGAACAGCGATTCCGCCTATCCCGAAGGTGCTAGTACATAGCAGCTGTTTTGTCCTGTTATGTTTCCCAATGAGTATCCTCCGTAACGCCTCCTCTTCCTCCATCTCCTACGCATTTGCTCGTATATTCAACTACCCAGCTCGTAAGATGTCCACAGAGTGTAATTTCGTACAGGTGCGCGCCGTTTTGGTTGTTCAGGTCGTTTGGAATTGACTCAACTTGAAATTAAAGGCTCCGCACAAGTGAGTTATGATCATGTACAAGTTGTCCGAGACTGAGTGATTGCGTCTGTCATTTACAGACTTTTGGTGTACGTTTCCTCTTATCCGCGTGGTGTTTTATCTCATTTGAGTTTTGCTTTCTTAGCATCCCAGGACCGATTGAGGTCACAGATGAAGTGTGTTGACTCCCTGGACTACAAGTCCTTTCGTGACGCCGATGTTTATAGGTTCTCTTTGCTAATGCACATCCCTCGATGTCGCATATGTCGGCCGACTTTGCACCAGTCTTTGGTGATTGCATTCGTATGACTAGGCAAGTACACAAGTGACCGTGCACCCGAACAATAACAATAAACTCACGCAAACTGTCAGACAACTTCTTTACTCGAAGGACGCCCAGCCGTTCCTGATTGCCGGGTCAGGCACGCTAGGATGGGATCAGGTATGTGGCCTCGTGCTGATTCCAGGGGTACGAACGTGTTCATGGCGTTAGTAGGTCTCTGCAAATCTCGTAGAGCCAGGCGAGAACGTGCTTGTTTTGCATAGTGGTTATTTTGCCGATAGTTTCGCAGACTGGTAGGGACAGCATGGTATATGCGTTGTAGTGGTTGCTCATTATTCGTGGTTTTCCAGTTTGCAGACCTATGGTGCCAATGTAGACCAGATCAAGGCTGAGATCGGTGGGGCTGTTAAAGAGGCTGATATTGAGAACGCACTTCAAACGAAGAAGTACAAGATTGTCACAGTAACCCACGTCGACACCTCGACAGGTCAGTGATACTCTTTCGGGTGCCTGAGAGGTTCCTGACGCCGGGCTGATCTATCTTGGTTAGCCGTTTTGTCCGACATCAAAGCTATTGCAAACGTCGTGAAGAGAGTTTCTCCGGACACACTTGTAATTCCCCCGAGGACTCCTCGATTCACATGTACTCATTATGGATGGATACTAGGTTGTGATTGATGCTGTCTGCTCTGTGGCGAGCGAAGAAATACAAATGGATGCCTGGGGCATTGATGTCGTATTGACGGCCAGCCAGAAAGGTCTGGGCACGCCACCAGGTCTCAGCATCCTCGTTGCTTCTCAGAAAGCAATCAAGGTTTGTCTTTTTCCGATACAACAGCGTGCAGCTACTGATGCAAGCACCTCAAGGTGTTCGAAAACCGCTCAACGCCGGTCACAACCTACTACGGCAGCTGGAAGAAGTACGGACAATTCATATTTCTATCCTAGAATAAATTTCAACTCCCAAATAGATGGCTACCCGTAATGAAAGCCTACGAGAACAACTCCGCCGCCTACTTTGCTACACCGCCTGTCAACCTCATCTATGCGTTCCACGCGTCCCTCACGCAGATCATGCAGGGCTCTGTCTCACTCGAGCAGCGATTCAAGCTCCACCAGGAGGTCAGCAGGCGTATCAAGAAGGCAGCAGAGGAAGTCGGATTCAAGGGCGTACCTCTCAGTGAGGACGTCCAGGCAAATGGCATGTCTGCAGTGCGTACAATATTTGATTGATTTGCGACCTAGAGCAACTGACATTGAAACCGCATACAGCTTTACTACCCCGACGGTTTCACAGCGACCGACATCGTTCCTCGTCTGTTGAAGAAAGACGTCGTTGTCGCCGGCGGATTGCATGCCAGCATCAAAGGTCAGTAAAGTTTCCTACAAAGAGTCTTCGTTACTGAAAATCATTCTACCTCAAAAGACAAATACTTCCGTATAGGGTACGTTGTTTTCTGCCTTGTGAAATACTGTGACTGACATTCTCTCTTAGGCACATGGGTGTTTCTGTCGTTGACCCTAATCGGGGGGACATCGACAAGATTATCAGCGCCGTGAAGGAGTCACTCGCAGAAGCCAAGGCTAGCAAACAGTAGGAATTGAAGCGAGATGATTTCATGTGGCATGTACGATACAAGGAATAAATAGAGTACAGCTCAATCTTATACATCATTCACGACCAGCGTGTTCTAAGGTGACTTGATACCCAAAAATAGATTCATAATGAGGCAAATACTGGGGCCTCATGCAGCGGCCGTAGCCTCACGATACTGTCCTTCTCCGCCCATGCCGTCGTACCATTCTTTCCCGGATGTCGTTGGAGCAATGTATCCCGCCCTGATGACAAAGTCACCAAAGTGCTCGCCATCGATTCGCTCGAGCGCATATCGCTTGATCATAGGTTTAAGGATGGCGAGGATCTCGGGTTCCGATACTGTTTCCCGGTAAATCTTGTTCAGGCGCTGGCCGTAGTATCCACCACCAAGAAGCATGGAATAAGAGCCAGGTGCTTTGCCTACGAACGCGACCTCTGTGGAGATGTTAAGCGAAGATTTAGAGAGGAAGCGACTGTCTTACCTGCGAGATATGGTCGTGCGCAGCCGTTAGGGCAACCAGTCATTCGCATGACAATGGAGTCGTTGCGAAGCCCATTTTCCTCACAAATTTTCTCCACTTTGTCAATGAGTACCGGTAGATACTAAAGGACATCGATGAGATCCAAATTTTATTGTGAGTTGTACAAAGTCACTACTCACACGCTCAGATTCAGCCATTGCGAGACCTGAACATATTCTCATGTCAGAAGCGATAATCGTTAGTTTGAAACTACTTACCGCACGTCGGGAAGGCCACACAAGCCGATGACGACAGTCGCAAACCAGTGTGATTCAAGTTGTCCAACTTGTACTTGGCAAGTATTCTCTTGATCTCGGGTACATCTTCCGTAGAGATTTCGGAGACCATGATATGCTGGTTCGCGGTCAGGCGGAACGTGCCCTCGTGTATCTTGGCAATCTCGCGAAGGCCAGTCTTAAAATCGCGTTCGGGTTCGTCTTGAATGCGCCCGTTCTCGATGAAGAGGGTCACATGATGCCTGCCATCGTCCCCCGTTGACCAGCCAAAGTCGTCGATGTTGCGGTCAAATGTGTATGGTCGTGCTGGGGCCAATTGATAACCGAGTCGGCTCTCAACATCGGCTTTAAATGCGTCCAGTCCCATCCGGTCAATGGTGTATTTCAATCGAGCGTTTTTGCGACTGAAGACTGATCAAAACGCCGAAGTATGGAACACTCAGAAGACTTACTCTGCACGATTCCCATTGTCTCGCTGTGTAAGCATGACCTTCTCTGCCACGATAGGACCTTGTTCGACAGTGCAGAAACCGATGACGTCAGCAGTTCGAGGGTATGTTTTCTTATTGCCGTGGGTTACTCCCATGCCACCACCGACAGTAACATTGAAGCCAGCCAATTCTCCTTGCTCGTCGACAATGGCGATGAAGCCTAAGTCGTTTGCAAAGACATCGACGTCATTAGAAGGTGGTACTGCAATCGCGATTTTGAACTGTCGTAAAATCAGAATCGGTTTGGAACGAGTGCGGCACCAACAATACCTTTCGAGGAAGATAGAACTCGCCGTAGAGCGGCTCAAAGTCCTTGACTGCCTCGCCGGCAACCATCTTCTTGTCCAACCAAATCTCGTGGTATGCTGTTGTTCTAGGCAATAAATGAGAGCTGACAAGTTTCGCGAAGTGGTAGACCTGCGCATGAAGTCGGGACAAAGAAGGAATAGCGGAACAGATAACATTCCTAAGGCGGACGGTCAGCAGGAAACATCACCTCAAGACGCAGAACTCGCCGATTGACGTCGCCACACGCAGCCAAAGTGTCCAGCAAGACCTTATTGATTGCCTGAATGGAAGGCTTCAAGTGTTGCTTGATGACACCGTGGAACTGGAATGTCGCTCTTGTGGTGATCTTAAACGTCCCATTGCCATGTTCATCAGCGATCTGGTCCATCTGTAGCCACTGCTTAGGCGTGCACACACCACCGGGCGTGCGAACGCGAATCATGAAGCTGTAGGCAGGTTCGACCCCTTGAGCTTGACGCTCGTCACGGATGTCGCGGTCATCTTGCTGATAGATACCGTGGAACTTCGTGAGCTGGGTGTCGCTTGGATCAAGGCTACCCGTACTAGTATCCTCGAGACCCTCAGCAATCGTGCCACGGAGGTAACCCGAGGCCGCCTTGATATGCTCATTAGTGATTGGGTCGGGTTCTGCTTCTTTCACTTCAACGCTGTCAACACCGAACGTTTTCCACACGAGGGGCTCCCACACTTTGTACCCGGTGTCTGGTCCATCTGCATCCTGGTCATCACCGAGCCCAATATCCGCAAAGCGCTCTCCCCCCAGCTGCTCCAAACGAGTATCGAGGTCCTTGCCTGGCTTGTTGTAGTAGTGAGCATCTTCTGGGCGTGGCCAATAATGGCTATCACCAAGAGCAAAGACTGAGTATCGAAGCTTCGAGAAAGGCTTCTCCCCACGAACAACGGCAGCGTTGAGCGCCTTGAACAAAGTCCGTCCGTTTTGTGGGGGCTCACCCTGGCCTGCCACAGATGTGACAAAGGCCACATGCTCCTCTTGAGAAAGGGTATCGATAGTCATAGAGTCGATGGTGCCAATGGACGTCGACAAGCCTCTGGCTTTACCGCGGTTGGCCAATCGCTTTGCAAACTTCTCTGCGGTGCCACCATCCGATGCATATAGCACTAACAACGGTGGCGCATCAAGTGAGACCACCAAGTCATCATATGCCTGTTGTGCCTTCTTCCTCCTTGCCTCCTTCACATTCTCACCCAGGCTGCTCACCAGTTCTGTGGCAAGCTCGGGCTTGGAGCGTACGAGTTGCGACAGATGATTCTGCCTGTCGAGGAACTGCTGGAGGTCGTTCTTCACGGCGTCTGAGTCGAGTGCGAATGGCTCTTTGCCTTGTGCTTCCTTCACGGGGTCCCAACGGTAAAGCGGCCAGTACCCAGCGTCGACAGCAAGCTTGGTCTCCTTCAAAACCTCAAGTGCTGGTGCATCCTCATTCTTGTAAGGCAGGTATGCGAGCACGACACTGGGACCCTTATGCCTGTCTGCCTCCATGACTGCTTGCAGTACTTGAGCATACGACGAATACACTGCGACACTCGCTACATAGACATCGCCGTGGTTCATTGCGTACAAACCAGCGTCTTGCTTACGGCGGTGTGGATCAGCGGAGTTGCGGGATGTGTAGGGAAGGGTGTCGATAATGAGAATGTTGATGTTGAGACCAGATGCAATAGCGTGGTGCAGACCAGAGGCACCAAGATCGTAGGACCAGGCGTCTGAGCCAATGATCCATCTCGAGCGTGTGGGGAAGTATGCACGGAGTGCAAGAATGCGGTCGATGACAGGACTCGAGACGTTTGAAGACTCGAGAGCAGTGATGAGCTCGTTTCCCACTGAGCGACTCTTGGTATCGTCGTCCTTGACAAGGATCCACTGACTACAAAGTTTATGAAGCTCGAGGCTGACTTCCTTAACCTCCAATAACTTCTGCACAGAGCGAATGAGTTCATTTCGTTGATCGAGTTGTCCTCGAACGCGGCCAAGTGCAAACTCCGGGCTGGTAGCAATAGCGCCTTGTTTAAGCACCAGGGCAGGCGAATTGGAAACTTCGAGACGTTCGCTAAAGACATGAGATAAGATCTTCGTATAAGATGACTCGTGCTCGGGTACGTGTGGAGCTTCTGGCGAAAGAACTGAGGAAGCGGTTTTGCTTTCAAGTTGAATTGGAGTAGAAGAGGGAGCTGCTTGGAGAAGTTTCAAGATTGCGAGGGGAGTCACTTGGCCAGCGTCACTGAAATAAACGCTCTGGATACGGGGTTGTTGCTCTACTTCCCGCTGGTGAATTGCATTGACAAGTTCAAGGTACAAAGGTGTCCATTTCGTGTTCCAGCGGTGGAGCTGCTCGAGAACGATGACACGTGATGCAGATGGTGGAATGACGTCGAGTATGCGGGAGGGGAGTAGGGGAGTGAGCAAGCTGAGTGAGACAACTGATACTCCGTCAATATCCACAGAAGGGATGTCACCCAGCCCAAAAATGATAGTATGAGGTTCACTGTAACCATCCACAGAGAGCGGGGTGCATGCGCGACGAATACGACTGACCGTAGAAAGCGCTGCACGTTCGTAAAGCTTGAAAAGCTCTGAGCCAGGAGGTACTACGGTTGCTGAATGACCGTTGTGTCCGTTCACTCCATTGGTCGATGCAAGCTTCTCTGAGAGAAGAAAAGGTTGCACCTCACTCTCCGGTATTTCCTCTACTAGATCATTTTTTGCATCATAAAAGGCATGGACGACCGCCTTCTTTTCCGTCCGTGCCAATCGAGATGCCAGGAGTGAGTTATCGTGTGCTTGTTGAGGGGTTCTAGAAACGAGGAAAAAAGGGATGGCGGAATGGAGCAGAAGGACTTCCGACAAGTCATTCTTCACAGCAAGATGCAAGACAAGTGGAAGTGAGGAAAGTTCAGTGGCATCCAGGACAAGCCTGATTACGGTCTGTGCTGTTGCTGAAGAGGTAAACGAGATAAGACGAGCAGCCGATCCGTTTCTGCGTAATGTCGACCCTGGATCGCCGCCTAGGGGTACTGACAGGATTGTCGGACGTCGACTGGAAGTCGCAGAGAGTGAACTATACTCTTTTGCGAACTGTGAGGTCGATGAAAGGGTATGCTGGGAATCTACGATGATATCCGAGGCTAGGTAGGCTATCCGGGCCACACTGGAGATACTAGTAGCGCTTGACATAATGACTTTGGTGAACGTCGGCTGTAACACATTAGAATATAAATTGTCAGCAAGTAAGAATGATAACTTACCTTGACTGCAAACAAAGTGAAGGGAAAAAACACTGAAGATGAGTCAAGACCATAGCGCTGGATTCGATTCAAATGGGTGACAGCAGAAGCACATCATCCACATGCCATTTGTTTGTCCACTTGTCGAATTCCGAATTCAAGTTTGTACCACATCACGATGCAACGCACCGTGACCTCGTTATAAATTTAAAGACTACCAAGTAGTAATAGTTTACGAGTGTCTGGTTAAATAAAATAACAAAAAGAATAGGATCCGTGATATGCATATAAGCGGAATATTTCGCAATCTCACAACAGCGTGGAACACTCCCTCCCACCCATGGGGACCCGAGCAACTTGAATGAGCAGCCATCTTTTCAAATTCACATCTTGCCTTGTTCCTCCAGCTCAGTTAAGTAGTGATGCGCTCTTCCAAGCATCCATATGGGGAATGAAAATTTGAAGTTCGGGTATGATATAGCACAATTCTTGTTAAACACTCCTTCGATCGCCTCCTGCGGCCATGATCCATCCTGCACCCAGGTTAAGTTCTGAAGACCATCGTTATTTTGGGTTAAACTCACGGGTAATTGCCTATCCATGACCAACTTGACGGCCTTTCGGATAGGCTCGGGATCGGGATATTTCGCGTACATGAGGGCCATGGCCGCCCAACAGGTTTGTACGACCTGTGAGTTTTCGTGTTGTATCCAGGCACCCCGTTCACAGGACTACGGAACAAGTTGGGAGCCCAGTTCCGAATGTAAATTTGGATGCACCCACCTTGTAGCTTTCGCCCCAACCACCATCTTCTCTTTGCCACGAGAGAAGGAACCTACAGGCTCGTTGTGCGTGAGAGCTATTTGAGTAGTTCTCTCCAACTAATGAAAGACTCTCAAGTGCAAACTGCGTTGCATATGTAAAGCAGATTCCCCAGGAGCCAACCCAGCCACCTTCGGCTTTTTGCACCTCGTGCAAGTATTTGATCGCACCTTTGATAGTTTTTCTGAAGTAAGGTCAGAGCGGCAAACGGAACAGTGCCTCCTCGCTCACTCAATATCAGCAGATCGGTAGCCAGGATAATGTTTCCTGAAGATGGACAACGACGTAATCACAGAGGTTGTGCACTCTGGATAACAGAACTCGATCATGATGTCGCCTACAGAATGTCATTTGAATAGTGAACGTTATGAGAGCGAATGACTGACCGAAAACCTCTGCAGGGTTCAGCCATTCGAGCCACTTGGGACCCCTGATCAACTCATAACTGGCAAAACCGCCATTCGGGTTCTGCATAGTTAGCATGATGTCCACAGCATCAAAAAGTCGTTGGTCTGAGATGATTTTTTCCGAGCCTCTGTCAGAATGTTCAGTTGGCAGTTCAAACAGATCACAGCGATACTAACTCGACTTGGTTTTGCAAATACAAGACTGCCTTCAGCCCCTCACCGGTGCAATCGCTGACCGTGTACCCCTGCTCTTTGGTGCTAAATGGCCAAGCACCCTTCGTAGCGTGACGGTAAGATGTCTCGTAGTGCTTTGGGTTCTCCCTGATCTGGCAAACATCCAACCATCCTAGCGCCTTCGACAAACTCTCCTTATTCACCTCTTCCTTCGCGAGGCCGGTCTCAACGAGCGCCTGCGTGATGAAGCCAATATCCCATAGCTGGCTCCCATTCGTCCCACACATCATCATGCCTTCTTGAGAAAGCCACATAAAGTCTGCACGTTTTATAGCGTGTTGTTTGTATGCTTCACTGTCGGGGCCTTCGACATGAGCACGGCAGATAAGGTTCATCATTTTGGAGACGGGCCCAAGGGTCTGGTATTCGGTGTTCTCGTCCTCGAGAATGACGAGGTCGTATGCACGTGCGAGAGCTGCCCTGCGGAGGGGAGGAATAACGCAGCCCTCGTACATTGAAAGCACGGAGTTCATAACATCCAGGATAGTGGTATGAGGGGAGTACAAGTCTGCTGCACACACGTTATTGCGTTGCGAAGGCCAGTGAATTCGGTAATAGTTAGTTGGGTATAGTTCCTAGAAGTCGAACTGTCAGCAGACAAAATGTAAGATTCAGCAAGGGAATTCTCGCCTCTCGGAGAGCTCGAATCAAGTCATTTTCTTGCATTTTAAATCGGATGCCATAGAGATAGCTCATCGGCACATACACAGTCCTAGTATGTATCCACCAGCGATGAGGATGAAAAGGTAGCCAGTCAGGAAAGAGCCTTCCAGAGAGTTGAGGCGTTAGCTCAGGCGCCATGATGAAAGCTTGGAAACGGACCAAAGCTCCGCAGGAACTGGGTTTACACCAGCCCAATCATACACATTCAAGATTGCGAGCCAGAACTTACCCCAAGCGGGAGCACCAGTGGCTCCTCCTACACTTAAAGAATTAGGCTACATACACCAACAATGATGAAGAATGAACGCACCAAGTTTGTGCAATGTCTCACGAGCTCTTACAGCAGCTGGGTGGTCAGCCTGTACACCAAGAATCCGGAGAGCGACATAGTTCAGCGCTGTCCCAAAAACGGTCGAGTGTCCTTCGATGTGTCTGCATAGATTTATGAAACAGAACAAAGAGAAAATATCACGTTACAACTTACATTCCCCAACCTCCGTCTTCTGGGGAGACACGATTCAGAAGGTAGCGAATCATCTCCAGACGCTCCTCCTCCTTGAAGCTCATACCAGATACGTATGACCCAATGACAAGGCCGGGGAGAAGGAACATAGGGCCACCGTACTCGCCCGCCCAATGTCCATCATGAGACTGAAGGTGCTTGTAGAATGTATACCCATTGCGGGCAGCATCCAACGCATCCTTGGGTTTGGCAAGGTCGGGCAAGTTCTATTTGACTGCGGCCTGAGCGCCTTTGCGAGCCAAAATTTGAACAACACACTTACGAGTGGAATACCAATCCAGTACTTGTCTACGTCATTCTGAGGCCACTTCTTGCACTCCTCGTCTGTTTGGAGGTAGTGCCATGTGTGCCTTCCGCCATCATTTACGAGCAACCTCCAACGACTGTAGTCAGTGAAGGGCTTATTTCCAGACTCTGGGACGTGGAGCTGGGGCCATAGCGTAGAAATTTGGGCTTCCGTTGGCATGTACATCATGACCGGAGAATGAGACAAGTCGGTTCGGTTCGGTTAAGATTTGAAGCTTGAAGTCTTCTGTCAGTACGATACAACCAAATAACTACATAGTACCGCGGATATATTTATTACTCATGATGTAAACAACGCGTCCACAACAGAAATCAGATAAAACAGGACTCGTTTTATCACAACGAAGCTAGAGACATTTCAAGAATAGCGTGGGGCCCCTTCTCATTATAATCAGTCTTCGACACAAAGTTCTTCCCATGCGACTCATTGAACGCAATCTAAGGAAAAGACTTATCAACAGAAAAACCTTGAATGTGACAGAACGACACTCATACCTTCGCAACAATGCTAGTGCCAAGGAAAGCAGCGAAGCCATCTCCTTTTTCTCGGTATTCAGCAAAGTATTCAGGCACAGTCAACACCCGGATCGACCGCGGCTGCACTTCAGTTGCTTGGTCTGGGGTACTGAGGATGAAAGGCGCTAACCGCGACTGCAGTGCAGCTCCGATGCCTTTGCATGATTAATTCTAATTTCACCAGTGGGTAGTACACAGTCACGTACCTTTGACATGATTTGTAAGGTCGCCATTAACAAACAAGCCTTGCCAAATGTATTGCCTCTGGGCGACATCCGTTTGGCGAACGGAAAATGCAACAGCCTCCTGCAAGGGCAATATTCTCCCTTCATAAGGATCCGCACGCTCGACAGGCAGCCCGTTCAGTAGCGTGGGATCAAAGAGCGGCTCGCAAAACCGATGCCGCTCTTTACCGAGGGTGATAGAGTGTTCGCGGAACTCGACAGTGACAAGATCAAGGGCTTCGATCTCCCTCGCGCGAGCTTGCTCCGCAGCAGAAGCTTTCGCAGTCAGCTTTTTTTTCATCCCGGTCTCAATGACAGCCTTTTCCTTGCCAGCAACAAGGACTGCTGCTATATCCGTGACTCCTTCATCTTCTGGTATCTCTACCGTTTGTCCGTCTGATGGAACGCGAACAAGGCCTTCCATCCAAACGTGCTTAACCAGATCTTCTAAGAATCTTCGAGTAACCTCCGGGTCACTCGGTTTGTCCGGAGGTGATGCCGCTGCCATGACTGACTGGTTGGAGCGAAGGAGGTTGGCGAGGTACACTTGACAGTCTCTGATACCTAGAGGTGTAGACGAACGAGCATTTTGCATGATGAATCCATCATAAATTGGGGTAATGTCGGTTATTTCGTGCCCAATATCAACCACGACTCCGCTGAGCTGTCCAGTGGCATAGAGCTGGGCCATAGGGCGGTCAAGGAGACCGAAGCCTGCGACATTGAAACGCTCGAAGAAGATCTGACATATGCGTTCTGACGAGTCTCTGAATAGGCCTGCTGGCATGGACAGCATAACAGGAGACTCGTTCTGAGTTCGCTTGAGTTGAAGTGTATGGAACAGAACATATTTCCTTGATTACACCATGTGAGGTGAGGACACAACAATAGAGTTACAGGCGTACCAGAGTGCCTCCGCTTGAGTCCAATCACGAATATCACCATCTGCAAATGGCCATGAGACAACAATATCTTGACCAGCTTCAAGAGCTTCGTCTAGTTGTGAGCCGACGAGGTAGTCGTGAACCTTCGCCGACGGACTAGGCTGAAAAGGCAAAGACGATGCACGACTGCTGGATGCAGAGGGGCGCAGAGTATCGCTGCCCTCGCCTGGCTTCAGTGAGGATGCGCCATTTGCACTATCACCTAGACTGCGTCGCAGACCAACACGAGCTTGTATTTCCTATGGGATGCATCGTATATAGCATCTTAGACACGAAAATGAATGATACGAACAACAGACGGTGTCTTGAGCAGGTCTTGCAATCCAACGCCTGCTCTGATAAGTGTTCTGCCGGACTCGATGATAACGACTGACGAATCTCGGAAACTGACCATCGTGGAACAGTACTATTATGGAAAGCAGGACAGCCGTGCTTGTTTTAGCGTGTCACAAAGCCCTATTAGGCAATAGGACTTTCAACACACTATACTAGTAAGATTTGAGTGTTAGGGGTGAGACTCTTCTCAACTCCCATGGTGGTGATGACAATGCCACATATCTCATCATTAGCGACATTGGCCCACTGGCCAAGGGTATGACTTTATTAATAATTACACATTCATCCAGCGCTTTTAAACTCCTGTGTCGGTTTTACCGCAAACCCGTTCACTGATGAGTCACCAACAATTAAGCAGGAGTTTGCTCGGGAGGTTCGAGTGGAGGGCGCACATTGGCGCAAAAAGGTTCCGCGGGATCAAATGCTTCGTTCTTATAATATGTATGTAGTATAGATAGATAGATAGATAATAGAAATACATGTCTGTCACTCGCACTACAAGAAAACTGTAGGAATGTCGAAACATCTGAGTGGTACATAGCAGCGAGATTTATCCATCTCACGGTGCACGGAGTCCCAATATTAATGTTGCACTTACTCATTATGGGTAATGTGACAGTAACGCTGGCTGTGTTTTCTATTCTAGTGCCAAAAAATCGACCCCTTGAATTGGGGTGGTTCTGTCGGAGTTAAACCCGTTTTGGTCAGAACTATATAGTTCAGCCACGATTCTGAAAAGTTAGATTTTATCATACATACCCAAAAGCCGCTCGTCGTCGTCAAGCTCCTCAAGACTCCCCGGCACACATAAATTTACCAATGGCTCCCTCTAAGAAGTCCAAGGCAACTAAGTCGTCCGAGTCTATCTCGTCTCGTCTTGCGCTTGTCGTCAAGTCGGGGAAGTACACCCTTGGTTACAAGTCTGCCCTCAAGCAGATGCGCAGCGGCAAAGGTAAGCACTCTTTCGCACTCACGGGGACTGGAGCGTGAGGCTGAGAAGGTCCCTTATGCTGACAATGAATTTGCTTTGTTCTTGCCCTCTTTGCATTCGCAATGATTTAGCTAAGCTTGTTCTGATTGCCGGTAACTGCCCACCACTGCGCAAGTCTGAACTTGAGTACTATGCCATGTTATCGAAGACGACTGTGCACCACTTCTCTGGCACGAACGTCGCACTTGGCACCGCCGCCGGAAAGCTTTTCCGTGTCGGGTGAGTAGTCCCGTATATCACGATCCTTTGCTCAAGCTAAACGGATTATCTCAGGGTTATGACTGTCACCGATCCTGGAGATTCTGATCTCCTCACCTTTGCAGAGGGAAGCGCTGCATAGATCCAAAATTACGAGTATAGGTTCATGTGCTCTATCATATACATATGTCGCACATCAGCATGATAGCCTTCATGTTTACTACCTGTTGTTATGATTCATGCAATGTAAGGAAGCTGCAAAATTTCCTGAGGATTTAGCCTCTATTCTGGTCGAAACGCTGAGGGACAAAGCACGCCTTCTATCCGCAAGTGTGCAAGTAGTGTGCCATGACGTTGGTAGCCATACCCGTTTCATTGGGTGATGGAGGGGTGGTGAACAATACTGCTAAGACCTACAAGTCCTAAGGTCCCCCGAACGGAAAATGTATTCAGTTAGTAGGCTCATGGAAGTTGACGACAGACATGAACCTCGAGAATCCGTGCTCTAAGTTTTAACTGACCGATCGGAAGAAAACGGCGAGAAAGAAAGGTCAGAACTATCCGCCGCAGCAAGGCAGTACAATACTAGTGGTGTACGGTTTAGCGTAGTACCGATAGCAGTCTGGGACATAATAACGACAGTACACTTTACAAAACGACGAACAGTACAACGACAACAAGCAGTCAACAACTACGCCGCATGGTTCTGCCACTCACCACTGCTACATTCGCAAGGTTTTAACTATGCCTCTCTATTAACCACTCCATCTTTTGCAAGCTCTTCAAATTTCCGCTCGAAGATGGAAAAGCCGATGGTTGTAGGAACGAAATCATCGCGCGGAAGTGGGCAAGGCATGGATTGAGGATACGAGAGCCTTTGGTTCTCGTTCAATGACAACAGCTTCTTTCGGACGTCGAGGACACATTCCTTCGATGGAGTCACTGGGCGGACCAGATCATCGAGTGGAATGATGTGGTTCGAATCTGAGTCATCCTTGTCCGGTGCGTCTAATCGTCTCCATTTTCGGGAAATTGGTTCGACTGGCGCAAGTGAACCGAATGGTTTATGAGGGGGCAATGAGACAAGAGGAATGGTGAACTGCCAATTATGTAGATCATGCTGCGACGGCAATGGTGGGGGATGAATCGTAATTCTTCGTAACGGTGGTGCGGTAGCGACAAGTCTGTCAAAGGCCCAAGTCACACGCATATTGACCAGGTCTTTATGATCAGTCTCAAAGTGGGTCTTGAGTTGAGATGCTCGCGGAAAAACTTGCTCACAATCTGAAAAAGATGAAACTGAAAATGAAGTAGATTAACATTTTCAGAGTAAGACATACCTCGGACTGGGCAACTAATTGTAAGACGAGACAGGTGACTGAGGTCCACATGTGCTTTGAGTTCATCCTTCGAAGTATGCAAGCGACCTGCACATCTCAGATACCGACACTGGTACTGTCCCTCCTACAAGGACAGCAAATGAGCAACATGAGGTAAGTTATAGGTGAAAAAACTCACTATGTTGGATATGCGATCACAGTGCCTTAAGGTATGCTGTGTAATAGGGAGGCATATATCAGCACTGACCAGTAATGGAGGATGATGCAGATGAAATGGGTAGAGTGAGTGAATCTCACTCCAAGGGTACATTAGAAAACCTTCAGCATGACAACTCAGCACTGTTGACTTGAGAGCAAAGTGTGACAGCTGAAGATTTGCTAAAGTACCCCTGGAGAGGAGTACAGCTCAGTACTAGTACACCACCATCAGAACATCTGTGACTAGTATCTATATCTACAGTAGATCAAGAGCTAATCTAAATTCACCTTTGTCAGATTATACCAACTGTTGAGAATAACTGTACATCCTTCCCACTCGCATGGCATGGGTTTGATTACTTGATAGGCAATATTAAGAATTTCATGGGGGGTAAGGAGAAGATCTGAGGGCCCAGCAACCTCAGACATGTAACAGAATATTGGAAGTTGAAAAGTCAAACAATGTTGTTTTCATGGCAGAAATAAACACAGGTAAACATTTGTGACTGGTCATCAGTCAAACAATGACTAATATCTTCACCACTCCAGTACTAGTCTCTAGACTCTTCATATTGTATTCACTTGATTGTCTGAGGTATGCACCAAGATTTGACCCCATCTGGGTGTGACCAATTAAGCCTCAGGTTTGAGAGTCATGTTGTGTCTTCTATATGCTTTTCATATTTTGACTATGTGTCACACCTGACCTTGGTGTGACTGTCACATGAAATAGGTTCAAATCACCAGGTGTTTGTGATGTGAGTTGGATGTGATGACTAATACATTACTCAACGTTGCTGTTGTGACTGTGACATCTTTGATCCTGTGACCTGTGATGGCACCTGTCAATTCCGAAATTTGCTAACCCTAGATCAAGTCTGATGGTCAGAATCACCAGTTTCGAGAGCCTCTGCATGTAGGAATAAGTATTTAATTATATACTTATGAACTATGGGGACATATACCTGGCTGTGTGCCATTCAAAATTGCTTCCACCCTCTATTCAACAAGATGGTAACTTGTGACATGTGACTGTCAAATTGAAGCTAGACTCATTATATGTACTAGGGGTTGGCGATGCCAACGTGGACCTTGCTCAGCTGTTGTTGTTTATTTGGATTTGGGTTTTGTTTTGAACTATCATATCGTCTGTCCCTGGAATCGAGCTACAGGGCAATAGTCCTGGGTTATCTTTGTCTGTTGATGACATTGTTGAGTTTCAAGCTCGCGGTAGTGTCCATATACATGTCTTTAATGCTGAAAAAAGATGAATTATGGAAGACTGGCACAAGCGATCAAACTGACTAATCAGGTAGCGGGCATTGCCACTTTAGATGGCACTATTAGTTATGTGTATCACGTACTATTGATGTCATAGTCTGTCAGATTATCTTCCATGCCATATGACCTTGCTTTGCAAGGTAAAGCATACACAAGTACATATGAACTCCGAAGGCAAAATACGATTACTTAGTAGCAGGTACTATAGAGGCAGAGCAACAAAGGTCAGACATCTCAGTTGAGTGGACTGAGATATTACTTTCTAGAACAATCCATCTGTTCCCTCATACCATAACCTCAAGACCCAGGATGTAAATCTAAATGGGCTAGGTAGACTCATCACCATCACTTACAACTCGTAGTGGATCATTCTCGCCTAATCACAATTTTGAGTACTCCTTTGCAAGCTAATGGTCACTCTCCAAGTCTCAGCGATGTGACATTCATTTCATTTTTCATAGGTTATGTAATTGTGTTCCATCAAGCTGTCATGCTCCTGTAAGAAATTTCAACCGTGCTTCGGCTGCTCGGGCTCTTCGTTCCCGCTCTACCTTTGCTCTCAACTCAACAGTTAAGCCCATAACACTATCAGCTGCGCCGGACGAACCTCCGAGCTTTCGGGGAGCCGTAGGGTCTTGAGAGCGAGGCTCTGACTTTGTCTCCACCTGTTCGTCGTCGATGTCAGACTGTTTACCTTCCCGTTCCCTCTCTTTGACTTCCCGTTCCCGCATTTTTTCTTTCAGACCTTTCTTCCTCTGTTTTTTCTTCTCGTCCTTTGCTTCTTCCTTTTCTTTGTTGAAGGTGCTCGGTACACGTGCCGCTCCAAACCAGTCCCACCAGTCAGGATGATCTCCCGCGCACTGACGAAAGACGTCACGGACTGCTCTTGTACGGGCCATATCATAGGCAGTACGGCGCGAACCTGCACCTTGTAGAGTAGGCGGGTTTGATGAGTCAGATTCATTGGCAGTTTTATCTTCCTGATGTACGCCTGACGACAGAACAATGATAGTTGGATCGGCGTGCAGTTCGTACAACAGCCAGCGTGTAACGTCTTCTTGGCCTGATTGCACAGCAACCTGGAGCAGCGACGCGCGCCTATCCCCTGTCCATTCTGGTATGAGGGCATCAACGCCACCAAGGGAAGCGCCTTCGCGCTCCCAGAAGGATTTGAGAGGCTCTGAACGACCTTTGCTGATCATATCTAGTAATCGAGACCACTTCTCACGGTAGGCTTCCTCCTCCTTAGTCAATCGTTGTGGTTTTGCCCTTTCAGGCGCTGGAGTGGGCGCGGTTGAAGGTGTAGCTTTGGGCTTGGGCAAGGAGGCAAGGAACGCTTCGTCCTGTGCACGGAGCGCTTCCTCTGTAAGGTGAGATGTCTTCACTTGAGTGAGCTCCAAGAGACATCGCACAAGCTCAGATTGAGTCTGCAAGTATAAAAATAAGAATCATGAAAGTGACAGTAGCAAAGAAAACGTACGGGTCGGCGCGTTGGAAAAGGGAAGGTCCTCAGACGATCGTCTCCTTTGTCGATGACACAATTTTCGTAGTCGAGGAAGATGCGCTTGTTAGAGACACTAGCACGTAACCAAATTCTTTCGCAGTCCTGAATATCATCAGCCCAGTCACGAAGAAGGTTGCGGATATCCTAGGAGTGTATGTTGAGCTATAGCAAACAAAAAGCGAGGCTCGCTTACATCTCGGAGAGCTTGCTCGCCATAACGACGAAGCATGGCGCCGGCACTGATGGCAGCACCCTTGGAATTGTCATTTACCGATTGCGAACCACCTTGTTTACGGCGAGCTAGACGTGGATTTTCAGTATAACGAATAAGATGATAATAAATACAACTACTAGTGTAACGGTGAAACGTTTTGTGTTTCAGGATTGATGTCTCCGGCTTAGGTTTTGGGGGTTTCTTCTTCGCCTTCGCATAAACAGTAGAATCCTGGTCTTCTGCAGGTCTACTAACCTCCACAATTGCGCCTGCAAAGTGACCTCCGGCAACCATAAACATAGCCCACTTGCGTCCACCTTCCACAGGTTCTTGAATGCTCTTTAGTTCTGCCAAGTACGACGAAGCAGGGGTATCTATTGGATATAACATTCTGTACACCCCGATTTGAGTGGATGGGGGCGAATGGAACCAAATAACTGCTGTAAGTGGTGTTTGTCGCTCCTCGCTTGGCGAAGACGACCTCGACGTTCGCTTGATTTTGCTGACGAGGGCCTTGACTGCGTCGGAGTCATCAGAACTCTCGTCAGATGATGCAGACCCTGAAAGGGAATCTTCAAGTCCTAGCTTATACGAGGTAGGCTTCGTCAAAGTAAATGACGAGTAGTTGGAAGATGCCTACCGTCAACAAGCTGCGCGAAGGCTAGCTCCGTCACAGGGCTACCGCCCCTCAGGCGAACCTTTACATTGTATCGATGCCAATCGGATCGAAAATGAGATCGTTGCTCAGTTACATCTGCAAATGTCGCCCCGAGACAAATATTGCACGCTCTCCCATTGTCTGATACCGGAGCAGCTGTTTGTACGACAGTTGAGGCTTTCGGAAGCGGTAGTCGATTGATTAGATTCCGAGGTGTAAGGGTCTCCAGCAATTCGGGAGGCAGCGAAAATACATGGTATCTCTGGGCCATTGTTACTGGTTTCTTTATGAGTCTGTTGGTAAAATCTGAGTAAAAACAAGGATATTTATAAGGGCAAACCGCGGACCCGTTAAGATGACTGGATGAGAGTCACTGGCAAAGGTATGGACGGTCGTTCTTCGGAGATAACCGATTTCAGTACTTAGACTACTAAAACAGTTTTACAACTGCTACATCATGGTGTCTGCGGATTTCGCTGAACGGCCAGTCAAGAAACTCGTGCTGTTCGATGTTGATGAGACGTTATCGCCCTCACGTCAGGTAATCCAGCTTCCATACGACTACCACATTTGATGTTGAGATCTCCCAACAGAAAGCATCTCCAGAAATAATTGAGCTCTTGCGCGACCTCAGGAAACAGATGGCTATAGGCTTTGTTGGTGGGTCTGATCTTGTCAAGATATCTGAACAGCTCACTGTTGGCAATATCAATGGTACGAAGCTTGTCCCCATTGGCTGCTAAGATACTTATACGCATTCGCAGTTCTGGAGGAGTTCGACTTTGGGTTCGCTGAGAACGGCCTTATCGCATTTCGACTTGGAAAGCCACTGGAGTCGCAGTCCTTCATCAAAGCGGTAGGCGAAACGGACTATCAGGAACTGGTCAACTTCATCTTACATTATGTTGCTAACTTAAACATCCCGATTAAACGGTGAATATCTACGATCCTTATCTGTCGATCTGCCTATTCACTTGCAAATTGTAGTGGAACGTTCGTTGAGTTCCGCAATGGCATGATCAACGTCAGCCCTATCGGTCGCAATGCAACGTGGGTTCACTTATGTGCTATTCCCTGAACCTGTGTCAACACCCCTGGGTTCCGCAGTGTTCAGGAACGTAATGATTTCGAGGCTTATGACAAGGTAGTACTAACATGAGAAAACTATTCATTATCATACTCACTGATTATCGGGCAGGAACACCACGTTAGAGCGAACTTCGTGGAAGTTCTCCAGGAGAAATTCAAACGATTGAATCTAACGTTCTCTATCGGTGGCAAGATATCATTTGATATCTTTCCACACGGGTGGGACAAGACTTACTGCCTTAGACATGTCGAGAAAGATAACTTTGAAGAAATCCACTTTTTCGGGGACAAGACAAGCAAGGTGAGAGCTAAATTTCTTACTCAGCGGATTTTCGTCCTCTTGACAATTTCTGTGAAGGGGGGTAACGACTACGAGATCTTCAATGATTCTCGTACTGTCGGGCACACTGTTAAGAGTCCTGCAGATACGATAAGAATCTGCACAGAACTCTTCCTGTCATAAAGTGTTTAATATAAGTTTTCACTTGTGTGGAATTAGGGATAATAGCTTCACATACCAATGATTCTTCATCACTGTACATAGACTATGTAGTTTATAGATGGACATTGACTTTGTAGGGACGAATCGTGTACATAAGCGAACAAATTATCATTATCGAAACCTGCGATGGCACCCAGGGTTACACAGCTTTATCGATCCTACGACTTCCAAAAAGGTGGCCCTAAGTTTCTGATGCAGCCCAACTTTCACCTTTCTCAGTATATCGTAGGACCAAGTTGTTCTTATGGATAATTCAGGAAGTTTCTGTGCAGGAGGGACGGCCCAAGATTGAATATATGGCCGCTGAGAGGCGCGTCAGAGAATATAACATTAGGTGGATCCCGCGTCTCGCATACAGCCAACTAATAACAGTTCTCACCATCTCCGATTCATCAGCTCGCTTCTTTTTGTGGGCACTGTCACGGGGTACATCCACATCCACGGCATTGCCTCCCACCAGCTTCTTCGCGCCATCTCGACTCACAAGGGCATGTCAATAATATTGACATGCCCTTGTGAGTCGAGATGGCGTCAGCCTGTCCCTCAATTCTGGAAGTTCCGCCAATGCAAAAGACATCATTCCTATGCGCCCTGTCGTGCCGTTCCACCGCATGAAAGATTCAAAGGCAAGGGAGGTGCACGAGGTGGCGATGATGCTTCCCATGCAGGATGAGGTATATTTTTCTTCTGTTGAAATGGGCACGCTGTTTATGTTGATATTCGTCCCCTAGGACTCCTGAACTGTCGCGCTTACAACCACCCCGAAGCCGAGTTTCAACGAGACTGGTTTTTCGTACAACCGAACGCGATTGGCACCTTGGAAACATCAAGTGCGCGCGTTGCGAAGCTTGAAGGTGAGGTAGAGAACTCGAGAGAACATCTTAGGAACGCAAGGGGATTAACGACGTGATGTAGGAGACGGTTGTGCAGAAGTTCACGATACAGGAAAAACAAAAGACAGTTGTGGAAGGTCAGAATACTATTGTATCAGGTGAAGGTGACGATGAAGATATGTAGAGGAGCTGAGAAAGAAAGGTAAGATTAGAAGTAAATGATCTGGCCAACTAATTTTCTCTAAGTTAACACAGGAGCATTTTCCTCATGAGGTCACGCAGTCTTCCAACGGTCGTGGGATTACAGTGTGTCTTCGAACAGATGCACCAGATATGTTGGAAATTTCATCATTAGCCCCGTTGCTTACTCTAAGATATTCAGGTGAAAGAGTCAACAACAATATATGTACGAAGAAGCATCAATGGTACTTTGCACAACTGAACGCCAAACAAACTACCATATCAGGAATGCAGCGGTACGCGTTAGAACACGGATCTCAGAATTCCAACCATACTCGTGACCTGCAGAAGTGACCCGTGCCCGTGCAGATTCCCAAATTATACTGTTTTCTCATGACTGAGCCTTGTTTTTTTTTACTTGTTCATTCTCTTCTACTGGGTCATGTTGACACCCAACGTCACTTGGCTGGACCTATGTCTTGCTGGTATTGGAGCATATCTGGTCAAGCAGGTGTTGAACAAAAATCCTGCACCATTTCCCCCTGGTCCCCGTGGGTGGCCTCTCGTTGGGAACATGCGAGACATGCCTCAAATCAAGCCTTGGCTCACCTTTGCGGAGTGGGGAAAGAAGTATGGTGAGTATCTCCTGTTGTTCCAAAATAAACCATTTTAATTCTGTGCATTCTAGGCGCTATCTCGCACATCGAGGTCCTAGGCCAGCACATCATTGTGGTAAATTCAGTCAAGAGTGCAATGGACATGTTGGACAAGAAAGGAACCGTGTACTCTGACCGTCCTGTTCTGCCCATGGCTGGCGAACTTGTTGGCTGGAAGCACTCTTTGGCTCTTCTTCCGTACAGTGCCCGCTGCCGCCAGTACCGTAAGAACATACACCAAATCATGGGCAATCGCGCCGCCTTGCATGTCTACCATCCGATCGAGGAGATTGAGACTCGCCGATTTCTGAAGCGTGTGTTTTCAACCCCCGAGCAACTTTTTTTTTTTTTTTTTTTTGGTGTTCTTGTTTATTGTCCGTTGGGGCGAGGCCCTATAGTAGACAATACGTACAATATGTAGCTGGATGCGTGAATATACTATGTGCGGGGGGTGTCTTTTCTAATGGTTCAGGCGCTAAGGTGAGAACGGGGACGCCATCTTAAGGCGAGTCTAGGGAGGTGTGTGGCGTGTCTGTCTTCCCTCACTGTGGCGGTTTTATTCATCCGTCCTTTGGGTCTGGAGGTGTGACGTCTCCAAAGATTGTCTCTAATCTCCTCGTGCGTGCGACGAACTTCAGCAGTTCCTTGACTCCGTCTATGTTGCTCAGAAGGTACTGGAGGTTGGTTGCTTGGGGTCCTGCTGCTGCCGCAGGGCAGCTCTCTGTCTAGCGTACTTGTGGCATGACATGATGAAGTGGTGAACCGATTCGTCTCGCTCGTTGCATTGTTGGCAGCGTGCTGTGGGGGACTTTGCGATTTGGTGGAGGAATTTGTTCAGTGGGGCATGGCCAGTGCGTAGCTGGAATATCAGCGAGCTGTGGCGGCGTGGTAGGTCATCTGTGATGTTCGCGAAGTTCCCCGAGCAACTGCAAGCTCATGTTCGACAGTATGTCACATGAATTACCCTTGCATGGATGGGACCTTGAATTTTTGTAGCACCGCTGGAGCCACCATTTTGCGAATTTCTCATGGTTATGAGGTGAAGGAAACTGATGATCCATTTATCGACCTTGCAGACCGCGCTGTGGACCAATTCTCGCGGTCCAGCGCTCCCGGCGCCTTCATGGTTGACATCGTGCCATTCTGTAAGGCTCTGACCTTTGCTTGTAATTGGTCTGATTATTTCCAGTGGCAAACGTGCCCGAGTGGTTTCCTGGTGCTGGCTTCAAGCGCTTAGCTCGTGCATGGTCCAAGACTCGCGAAGATATGGTTACCATACCCTACAAGTTCATTAAGGATCAGATGGTAACAAGCATCTATGGTTTTGCAATCATGAGCTGCACATTTCACAGGCTGCTGGGATTGCACCAACGTCTTTCACCTCGAATCTGTTGGAAGGCCGTACTCTATCTGTGGAAGAGGATGATGGATCGCTTCTTGGACCTGAACCAAGTGGCACCCCGACTAGGACCCCGAAAAAACCGGAGTTCTCTAAGGCGCACAAAAGCGCTACCTACGCCTTCAGGCGTTACCCAAGCCCTCAAAGACTTGATCCCCCATAGATACTTACTTTTGATCACTAATCTTTCTGTTAAATTCCGCAGGAATACCAATCATGCCACCAGCTGGCATGAACAACGTGGTTCCCACGGTCTCGGTACCTGGCAGAAGCAGCCGCAGCACGACAGCCAACAAGGCACTACTCACCAACAGCAAAAGCATTGAAGAGCACATAGCAGGCACAGGTATCCGCACAGACATCACTAACTCCTCCTCAGCTAGAAAACTCCTCAACATGCATGGTCTCACCCTCCCAGTAGCAGGAAAAGCCCTCAAGGGGATCGCCCTAGCCTTATTTGAACTCAGTGGCACAGCAACCAACCTAGGTGCCACCAACGTAGAGATCATGAGAGCTATGGCAATCATCATTCACGAAGCCGAGAAAGACCTTGACATGGAGAAGATCATAGACAAGATAGACGTGCTAATCAAAGGTCCCATTGCACTATTGGATGAGAAAGTGGACACCCTGGCAGAAATAGCAATGACACACAAATCCACGCTAGCAGAAGTGGTCACGGAGGTGCGCACCCAACTCAACAACTCGTCAGAAGACATAGGAAAGATAGTAGAGAGCGCCAAGCATGCAGCTAGCTCAATCCCAGCGAGGTCTGACGGACCGTTATCATACGCCACAATCACCAAGACAGGAATTCCTTCCCCACTAACCAAGATCCTAGCACGCAGCGATGCCCAGGACAGGCAAATACTGATAGACAGATGCTCCGTTTTGATAGCTAACTCCCTAAAAGAACTAACAGAAGCGCAACTGGTGGCCAAGGCAACCACCGCCCTCGAATTAATGTCGGAAAAAGGTATAGAAATCCTCAAGGAACTAACCTTCATCTCAGCTAGGTGGCTCCCCCATGGAGGCATCCTCTACGAACTCAACTCCAAGTCAGCAGCCGAATGGTTCAACACACCGGCCAACCGCAGCAACTTCCTCGAACATTTCGCATCGAACGTCACCATCAAAGAAAGGTCGTTCCACGTCCTCATGGAAAACGTCCCTGTCACCTTCATTCCAGATAACCCAGCAGCAATCGCGGACATCGAAAACAAGGCCGGCTTCAAATCGAGAACTATCAGCAAAGCAAGATTCATCAAACCAATCGCTAGACGCCAACCAAACCAACGCACTGCACACACTATCATCACTTTTTCATCAAAAGCGAACGCCAACCAGGCCATCAAGGATGGCCTAGTTATAGCAGGCAAGAAGGTATACGGCCGCAAACTCCTCCCAGAACCCACCCGCTGCCTCAAGTGTCACTCCTTCGAAGGAGGACACATAGCGGCAGAATGCCCTCAAGAAAACGACACGTGCGGCACATGTGGCGACCAACACCGAACCACATCCTGTTCAGTAACCGACCCATCCGAACACTACTGCGCCAACTGCAAAACAAAGGGTCACGCGGCCTGGAGCAGAGATTGCCCAATCTTCAAGCAAAAATGGGACAACAACAAGAAACGAAACGACGACGCCAAGTATATCTACTTCCCTACTGACGACCCGCTAACCTGGGAAACTACTACTGACACCAGCTTGAACACAGCGCCACCCCCCAATCTCCAGCAGAACGACACCCCAAACCAGCAGGAACCTCGCTACCCACCCCCAGAAAGAAACCATCAAGGCTGGCAACCCTCGAACAGACGGCGTCAACCTCAGACAGGCAACAACCCCCGCAATGCAAACCTCATCCCACTCGGCCAGCCCAGAGCCCAACAACGACTCCCGTCAACCTGGTTCAACTCTGAACAGGACCGCAGCGCGCTGTCTTCTTAGATAGATGATCTATAGATAAAGACCTATAAAACCAAATATCTCCACGGTCAGTGATTCAGACAAATACCAATGACTGATAACGTGGTTGTACGTGGGTGGCTGTTTATGTTCCCCAGGCTACGGTCAGCAAATGAGTCACTTCTGTGAGATCAGCAAACTCTTGGACAATGACAAAGATTCTCGAAACAACTAAACTTCAAAGAAAAACACAGAAGTCAAACAAACTAAGAAACAAAAGTAACTGGCCGAATTACTCTCTCCAATGGAATGCAGGTGTTTTGCAACAATTGTGCTACTGCAATTTGTGGGAAGTTACAACAATCACCTTCTCAGACAAGCAGGTAGAATCCCCGGTCAAGACTAGTCACTACTTCAGAGATCTTCTAGCTTACTATTGAACCTGCTGCCAAGGAACTCACTATGAGTATTAAGCAGTTAACAGGAATGGACGTCCTTGGATTTCAATACCAAGTCCCCTTTCAATAACTAGAGTCTATCAGTCAGTGAAGACCTTAACTCAGTATCGCTACTCAGGTGTGCGAGATCAAGTGTCACTGTCAACCTCTGAAGTCTCTCCCACTAAGCTACTCTGGCCTTAGATGGACTAAAGAGACAACACAAATATTAGAAACACAAGGACACTTAGCACCAACAAACTTTGAAAAAGAGAGAGAGACCAGTGATCAAAGAAAAAGAAGAAAAGAGAAAGATTCAAAAGAAACAGAAGCAAGGAAACAGACAACAGAGAAAGAAAAACAGAGAGGAAGATGATGAAAGAAACTAGAATGAATTTGTCAAAGAAAAAAAATTTGTTGTCTTGCTGGTTGTCAGACACAGTGAGCTCAGGGTCTTGCTAGTTGTTGAGCACAGTGAGCTCAAGGTAGTGCTATCTCACAGTGTAGACTTCCAATCTTACTGTTGTTGACAATGTTCTTGACAGTGTGCTGATAGTGCTGCTCACACTTCACTCTCAGTTATATTTCTGAGGGGGAGAAAAATCTCTCTTTTTTATTGACAAAAAGGTGGGTCTTATATAGACAAAATGAATGGCTATGCTACTGTTTTCCCACATTTTTGTAGGGGTGCTGACCTACCCTATTTATTGAATATTGTCATAGTTGATTTGTAATATGCTCAAGGGTGTGAGAAGAAGTCATGTGGGATATCAATGGCTATGCATAAATTTGAGATCAGGTGACTATTAGTGGCTATCCTAGGAGGAATATCAATTATGTAATATTTGAAGCATAAATCTGCACTTTTTTGTAGATGTATAGAAATGACGCGAGTGAATCATAATGTGTTTCATGAGTTTCTCTGCAGGGTAACTCTATGTAATTATTTTGCTGGGGTCACCTGACATCTGTGGGAATATTATGAAGTAGTTTCTGTAGCCAAACATACATAAACACACCCATGAAAAAATGAATTAGAAATAATAAGCAAACTTTTACGAGCAAAAAGAAACTTTCGATTCTGTGTCATGGATTGATTTCTGAATAGAGGAACACTAAGCTATTATAGTCCTGGTACTATTTTTCAGCTGCAGTAGTGCTTAGTCAGCCATGCACCAGACCAGTTTGGTGCGTGTCAGCGCCCAACCCCAATATACCCGACCCGAAAACAAACACTAACCAACCTAGCACTCCTCCCCATTGGTCGCCCACCCCTACTCCTCCTCCAACCTCCTACCCGAACTCAGTGAGAACGACCTCACCGGTTGGGATTGATAATGGACAACACTATCAATGCACCGATTCGCGACGACTTCAAGATATGGCAACAGAACCTACGCAAATCACCCAACGCATGGGAGCACATGCTCAAGAACCTCGACCCAGAAAAATACGACCTCGCATGCATCCAGGAGCCATATCTCAACCCAGTCAACCTAGCCAACGCCTCCAACTTAAGATCCTACTGGGACGTCATATACCCATCCAACCACAACTCAGGCGCGCATCGAACGCAAGTCATCATGCTGGTCAACAAGCGCCTATCAAAAAACAATTGGCACATCATCCCAATCAAATCTCCCAACGTCATGGCAATTGAGCTCACAGGCCAATTCGGTAAGGTGCGTATATATAATATCTATAACCCTTGCGACAGCGACCACACTCTCCACTTCCTTGAACGCCACATGGCAGCTGAAGAACGCGCACAGCGCCTCGCTCAAGGCGAGAACAGCGCAGAACCGCAGCACATAGTCTGGGTGGGCGACTTCAACAGACACCACCCCATGTGGGAGCTCCCTCACAACACACACCTGTTCTCGGCGGAGAACCTCAACGCTGCGGGCACACTAATCAATCTTTTAGCTGTATACAATCTAATCCAGGCACTCCCCCCAGCCATAGCCACCTTGGAAGCTTCCAACACGAAAAACCTCACCCGCCCGGACAACGTCTTTTGCTCCGCCAGCTTCGAAGACAAGTTCACCCAATGCGAAGTACAAACTGACCTCCGCCCAGTAGTCACTGACCACTTTCCCATCATTAGCACCATAGACCTCCAACCCGAACGAACAACCTCTACCCCACGACTCAACTATCGGGAAACGGACTGGAACGCGTTCAAGGAAGCCTTGTCCCTCAAACTCGACCAAATGCCTCAAGCAACCGAACTCTCCACGCCGGATACCTTCCATGCAGCCTACGAGGCCCTAACCAACGCCATCCTACAGACGGTAAAGGAACAAGTCCCATGCACCAAACCATCGCCATACGCAAAGAGATGGTGGACGAAGGAGCTCGACCGAGAACGCAAGCTTGTCCACAAGCTCAGTCGAAAGGCGCGGGCCAGCACAGCAAGAAGGGCTGACCCAATCCACGAGGAGTATCACGTAGCTCGGAACCAATTCTCAGAAAGCATCAAACGAGCGAAGGAACACCACTGGAAAGACTGGCTCGAATCCCTTCCACTATCTGACACTTGGTCTTTCCACAGATACGCGTCTGGCAACCCAGCAGACCAAGTCCACACCCGCATCAAAACGCTCCAAGACCCACAGGCTGACGCAAACTCAAAATCTCAAGACAACCAGCGGAAAAGCGAGTTACTGTACAAGGTTTTCTTCCGCCCTCCCCCGGAAAACAGCTTCGTGGACCCCAACTGCACTTACCCGCCTCCCGTATGCGAATTCATGCCAATCACCGACCAGCAAGTCTTCAGAGCAATCGCTCGACTCTCCCCTCACAAAGCCCCAGGACTCAACGGAGTAAGTAACATAGTCTTTACGAAATGCGCTGACTTGCTAGTACCATTCATGGCGCCAATCTTTCGAGCGACCTTCTCTCTAGGAATCTACCCCGAGGACTGGAAATGCTCCTCCACCATTGTACTCCGTAAACCTGGCCGCCCGGACTATAGCATCCCCAAAGCATACCGTCCGATAACCCTACTCGACACCATGGCTAAGATTCTCTCCTCTTGCGTAGCTGACGATCTAACTTATATAGCGGAACAACACGACCTCCTCCCCTCCACTCACTTTGGCGGATGACCAGGCCGATCAACCACGGATTCCCTACATCTCCTCACCAAGTTCATAACTGACTCCTGGGCATCAAGCGACAACCACGTGTCACTGCTTTTCCTGGACGTGAAGGCCGCATTTCCCAGCGTGGTTGTCACCAAGCTCCTTCACAACATGCGCAACGCGGGCATTCCTCGAGAGTACGTAGATTGGTATGGCAGAAGGCTCGAAAGCAGAAAGACGGTCCTAGTATTCGACGACTTTCACTCTGAAGAATTCAATGTAGCCGACGGCATGGACCAGGGCTGCCCATTATCACCGCTAGGATTCCTCTTTTATAATTCAGGCTTACTCCGTGTAGCTAATCCTAACTCTCGCAGCGGCGAAATCAGCCTGGGCTTCATCGACGACGTGGCGCTGGGAGCCAGAGGGCAGTCTTACGAAGAATCCAATGCCAAACTCAAAACAATGATGGAGAAACCAGGAGGAGCGCTAGACTGGAGTGAGGAGCACAATGCCGAGTTCGAGCTGGACAAGACAGCGCTATTATGCCTCTCAAAGCACAGAGTCCCCAGCGAAGACAACCCACGCAAAACCGTACCCACCCCCCGTCCTTCAATCACAATCCGCAACCACATCATCAACCCCTCGCACTCACACAAATTCCTAGGCGTCATCATCGACGACGAACTCAAGTTCAAAGAGCACGCAGCTTATGCCCTGGCTAAAGGGACTACATACGCCATGGCCTGCAAGCGCATGATCAGCCCAACCAAGGGGATACACGGACAACTGATGAGAAGACTCTACGAGAGTGTGGTAGTACCAAAAATGACTTACGCAGCAGATATTTGGTGTGCAGGCCTAGTTTCCAAAGGCAGGGGGAAAAAGGGTGGGGGCAGAGGTGCACGAGGATTCTCCTCGCAGATGGCGAGAGTCCAGAGAATGGCCACCTTGCTAATCACTGGCGGACTGAGATCCTCCGCAACAGACCTTCTCGACTCTCACGCCAATGTCTTCCCAGTGCATCAAACAATAAGGAAGATTTGCTTCAGATCCACGCTAAGACTAGCCTCGCTCCCTCACACTCACCCTATCACTAACGGCTTAAACACAGCTTACAGATTTTGTGCGAAGAGGAACTTCCAAGGCCGAAAACGCCACGCTTCCCCCCTACACAAACTCCTGAACGAGTTCAAGATCAACCCAATGCAAATAGAGAAGATCTCACCAACTCGCCACTACCCAAAATGGTCCCCAGACACGCTCATCAGCATTGCAACTAAGGAGAAAGAAGCAATTAAGGAAGAGGAGCAAGCTGACGAAAGGTGGTGGGCCTACTCAGATGGATCGGCGGTAGACGGAGGAGTTGGGGGAGCGGCTGTATTGATGAGCGGGGCATGGGTCATAGGCGAGAAAAGATTTCACTTGGGAAACGAAGAGGAACATACGGTGTACGAGGCGGAGATAATAGGAATGATTCTGGCGGTACAGCTGCTCAAGGAGGCAGGGGGAGAGGGTACAATGGCACTGGGAGTGGACAACCAGGCGGCCATAAGGTCCACGAGCTCCTTCCACTCCCAACCCGGTCATTATCTCGTCGACAAGTTCCACGACGACCTAAGGGACCTACTGCCAGAAGCGGATGGAAGAAAGCTCATAATCAGGTGGATGCCGGGCCACAAGGGCATAGCGGGAAACGAGGCTGCGGACGAACACGCAAAACGAGCTGCAAGAGGAGAAACGTCAGATGGAGGATTGCTACCAGCCTCACTACGCACCAGAGCCCGCAACCCCCTCACCCTCCCCCTCAGCAAATCAGCAGCCAAGCAAACCTTCTACGCGTTAATCAAGCAGGAGGCAAAATCAATCATGTTAGACTCTCCGCGACTCCAGAGAATCCACACAATCGACCCAACCGTCCCATCCAAGAACTTCGCGAACATCACAGATGACCTACCACGCCGCCACAGCTCACTGATATTCCAGCTACGCACTGGCCACGCCCCACTGAACAAATTCCTCCACCAAATCGCAAAGTCCCCCACAGCACGCTGCCAACAATGCAACGAGCGAGATGAATCGGTTCACCACTTCATCATGTCATGCCACAAGTACGCTAGACAGAGAGCTGCCCTGCGGGCAGCAGCAGGACCCCAAGCAACCAACCTCCAGTACCTTCTGAGCAACATAGACGGAGTCAAGGAACTGCTGAAGTTCGTCACACGCACGAGGAGATTAGAGACAATCTTTGGAGACGTCACACCTCCAGACCCAAAGGACGGATGAATAAAACCGCCACAGTGAGGGAAGACAGACACGCCACACACCTCCCTAGACTCGCCTTAAGATGGCGTCCCCGTTCTCGCCTTAGCGCCTGAACCATTAGAAAAGACACCCCCCGCACATAGTATATTCACGCATCCAGCTACATATTGTACGTATTGTCTACTATAGGGCCTTGCCCCAACGGACAATAAACAAGAACACAAAAAAAAAAAAAAAAAAAAAAAGAGGATGATATGGTGATGTGGTCTGCTGCAAGCCTATACGGTGCTGGTTCCGATACGGTTGGCTCCTCCCTCCATGTCACATATTTTGAGACCAACGCCTCTACAGACAGTTTCTACAATCTACTCGTTCTTCCTTGCTATTACGCTGTTTCCTGATGTACAGAAGAAGGCCCAGGTTGAAATAGATGCTATTGTTGGTCCTGATCGTCTTCCCTCTTTCACAGACCGGGACTCTCTCCCCTATATTGAGGCGCTTGTGAAGGAGGTCTTTCGCTGGAGTGTTGTCACTCCTACAGGTATGCATTCATCAGATTCTTTCCATTTCCGAGCGGTATTATCACTCAATTGACAGCTATCCCCCATCGCGTCATCGAGGATGATGTCCATGACGGGTACTACATCCCAAAAGGTTCCTTGGTAATACCTAACATTTGGTTAGCACGTTTATATTTCAGTATTCGATATATCTATATCAACCGGATTGAATGACAGGTTCATGCTCAATGACCCGCAGACATACGCTAACCCCTCGCAGTTCAACCCTGAACGCTTCTTGGACAATAATGGAAAAGATCCCGAACTGGATCCTCGTACTATCTGCTTTGGTTTTGGTAGACGGTAAGCATGGTGTTGAATTTAAGTGCAATGATGACTACATCAGGAAAACCCTCCCCCAACAAATTTGACTAAAGATGCAACATTAGAACTAATCCTGCGTTATTATGTCTAAATTATACAAATTCAAGTTTTAGCAAGCTTAGTTCGGTTTTTTTACCCCCTAATAAAAACACAAGAATTAGCAATGATTTTCAGTTATTCAAACACATTATCATGACTTGTAGAATTAATTGTTTGATCTTAGACGAGAGTTCCAACCGAATCAGACAGAATAAGATAACAAGAACAAAATTAAATTTGATTAAAAATGGGTATATGGGCTAGTAGGGTAATTTAAATAACAGTGCGCGCTATGATCAACCAGGAGACTATGTATCAGCTTCACAATTCCGTATTGTACACCATGAAAACAAGTGGGGGATGAATCAGTCTTCTTCCATATTGTCGAGGTCAAGTAACTCGAATGCTTCGAGCTCAGCAGCATGGCCACTGGCAGCGGCGCCGCTGTATCGCAACTTCCTGCAAGCAGAGTGAGCATCGAGGGAATACTACCTAAGTGGAACTCACTGTGCAGCCTCATAGATGTCGGCCATCATACAGTGGAATTTCGCAGGTGCGTCCTTCTTCAGTTTTTCCAGGAACCTGACATGGTAGTTGTATGTCTCGCTGAATAAATTTCCTGTAAAGTTGAATTTCGACGGTGAACCTTGCGACTTCCACAGAAGGGCTGCATACACCTTTGCAACGAGTTAGACGGCACATCCGTACAATGACGACAAGCACGTTACCGCAGTTGCAACCAATGCCAGCAAAGGGATAGGGACTTCGGGGCGCTGGCCTTTGTTGTTGGCGATTTCGACGAAGCGTTCCGTAAACTTGATGGCAATGGACCTCGAGCTATGAAAGAGCTGCCGATATATTAAGAAAAGTAAGAGTTCACCCTGGTAGGGCTTCTTCCCAATGGGCGAAGCCTCGTTATTGATCTGTATAATTTCAACAATGTCAGTAGTACAGGCAAGGGGAGAGATCTCACATCAAACTTCAAGGCGTATATATATGCAAGCTTATCCAACAGCCTTCTCGCTGCAGCTTTCCCAGAGTCGGTGTGTCCAAGGCGAAAGTAACCATCGGCATTCGCACATGCGTCTTCCTTCAGCTCACGGCGCAATATTGGAACACGAGCATCCACCTCGCATATGGTTAGAGACTGATAAGAAAGGGTGCAAGTTGAACTCACCAAGCTACCGAGTTGTGACGCATACCTAACGTCTGATTGAAGACGTTCTTTGATTGGATGCACACCACGTTTTTCGGCGACTACTATCAATGCTTGCAGCGCGACTTGGTTCTTGTCAACCAATTCAGGGTAGCCGTTGGCGAAAAAAAGGTGGCACTTGACTTCCATGATTGCGGACTGAAGAACTCTGCGAGTCTCTATGTTCTGATCAAGTAATTTCACCTTTCCACTTTCTGTTCGAACGAGTGAGGCGATACTCCGAGTCTTCGTGTCTGAGGTTTGAAGTTTCCGAGTCGGTGCAGTACCTTCATCGTCAGATTGAAATTCTGACGAGTTGCCACCAGTCGAGCGATCTTCAATGGACTCCGAAACTGCATCTTCAACATCCATATTGGCCCAGGTAGGAGTCTCCGCCGCTTGTTTGTGATCTCAGGCCTTGAACTCGGCTTTTGAAGTGCCACGTGATTTCGATGCTACCTGCTGCTTGTTGGTGACGACCGACGCGACCTTGAAAGTATCAAACGTGAGTCCACAAGCATATGATATAATAAAGCTGACCTCATCGAAAAGCTTCATTGCAGCCGAATCTTCATCCTCGCTGTCAGTGGCACTGCTCTCATGATCACTACCGTCTGAATCGGTTAGTAAGTTGTCCCGACTCGGTTTGTCCCTGGGCCGACTCGTATCAGAGTCAGCACTCTGCTCCTCATCTTCATCTTCAGGCAACGCCACATCTCTCATAGCGTAAGTTCGGCAGAGTTTCGCTGGTCGTCGATAGTTAGGCTGCGCTGCACAAGATGATCATGTGAGACTCGGACTTCCTTTTTGGTCACGGCGTAGGCTGACCTTCAAGTTGCTTATCAACCATCAGTGGAGCCTGCAAGATACCATCATCTGAGTCGCTCATGTCGCGCGGACGCTCTGCCAGTGCCCAACATTTTTCCATGTAAGTACCATAAATCAGTTTCAAGTGTATCAACGGACTCAGTGTTGACGGCTTTCTTGACACCATAGTCCTGTTTGACTTGCCAGTGGAGCTGGAGTTCCGACTTGGAGTAGGCGCCGGTGCCAACGCGTCAGTTCTCTTTTTTGTGGCAGGACAGTCTTGGGCTGATGTCGCTGTCGCATTCTTGCGTCTTGGTTTATCTTGCTTCCAAACTGAATCTCAGGTCAGTTTGATTTATTGATGGTGTTTTCGGTCGCTCACCTGCGTTTTCGATAGCTTTTTTCTTGGCACCACGCGCTTCTGTCGAGCCTCACAGTCAGTCACTTGCCGAGTTGCTTATACTCACTTACCTTGATCCTGCCGAGGTAAAGTCATTTATTAATATTTCTTTGTTTTTGAGACTTAGAATGTGTAGGACTTGAAAGAATAAAGGAGCGTCGAGGGTGCCGTGCAGATTTTTTTAAAACGAATGTGAGTGATGGTCAAACGGAAGGGAATGGGACTGAAAATTTTACTAACGCAATGTAACAGGGCAATTATGTAGCAGCAGTGAAGGGCGCTAAACTGTATTTTCACCGGCACTGTATCGGCGGCGCTGTAGGCTGTCCCTGACTTTCGTGACACTGCCCCACCAGCATCGTCGTCCCCAGTCATCGTCCCCAGGTATCCCATGACTCGGATACCCATCGTCATCCCCAGGTATCCCAAAACACGAGCCAGTACCAGTACCACCACCGTCAAAGCACAACTTAGTATGTTTTCCCTCGCTTTACTGGCGGCTGCAGTGCTAATATTTGCTAGGTTGATCGGGCACTGACTACCCTGTAATGACGGCAAATTGGACCAGCTCTTCGCGACACCATCATCCAGCCCGTTCTGCTCACTATGGCCGCTGTACATGGTCCCATACTACCTGCCCATCCCTACCACACCCTTACCCTTTTTCATTTTGACATCGTTTCAGCTTCGTCTTCATCCCTCACTCCCATCGTTTCAGCTTCGTCTTCATCCCCCACCATTATAACTATGGATGGTCACCGAACTTGTTCAGCTTGTGGCCGTGATGATCTCACCGTAACTGGACTCAGCCAGCATATCGCAAAGAGTCGCGACCCACGTTGTCACGCACTCTACAGCCAGTCGCGATCAAGAACAAACAACGAAGCCTTGAACGAAGCCAACGAAGCTGAGCTTGCCTTCGATGACGCCGATTTCTTTGAGGGAGACTATAACGGAAATGAGGATGAGTTAGAGAGGCCTGCTGCGAGTGAGCACGCAGCTGATAGTGATGAGGATGATTTCGATGATCATCTGCTCTTCGAACCTGAATGGGAGGCTGCACCATCGCAACCTCAGGCCGATGAAGACAATGACTTGGACCTACTGGACGATGCCTTTGCGGATGACGAGTTGGAGGATCAACAGAACGCTCGTCAAGACATCGAGGCTCGCGCACGAGGCCACTCTGGATTTGTTAGGGTGCCCTATCCTGATCCACGTGCTGGCCGGCGGAGTATGTCGCATGGCTCAGTTGACCATGGTGCCAATGCAGCATATGGCGCACATCTCGCCAATGACGAGAATCCATACCATCCTTTCAATTCCCAGATCGAATGGGAGGTTGCGAGATGGGCGAAGCTTCGCGGAGCAACTTCTACAGCATTTTCGGACCTGCTCTCCATTGATGGAGTAAGTTCTTTCGCCACTTCACAAGTTCCACTCATTTATAGCCAATACTACTAGGTTAGCGAACGTTTAGGGTTGTCATTCAAGAACGCCAACGAACTTAACAAGATTATCGACCACGAACTTCCAACTGGACGCCCCAAATTCAAACGGGAGCAGGTCGTCGTCGCAGGAGAATCCTTTGATGTGTATTACCGTGACATCATCGAATGCATCAAGTCACTGTACGGCGATCCCGACTTTGCGAGATACCTTACATTCGCTCCGGAGCGCCATTACACTGACGAGGATCAGACCATTCGTCTGTTTCATGATATGCATACTGGAAAGTGGTGGTGGAACACGCAGGTAAGTACTGTTATGTGACATCAATTGAACTTCGTAACTTATAATGCCTTAGAAAAAACTTGATCAGCATCGTCCTGGTGGGACCATCATTCCGATTATCATCTCGACGGACAAAACTCAAGTCACTATGTTTCGCAACAAGTCCGCATACCCGATGTATCTCACGATTGGTAACATCCCGAAGGAAATTCGCCGTAAACCTTCGCGAGGGGGACATATCCTTCTGGCCTATCTACCAACTACTCGACTTGAGCACATCACCAATAAGGCCTCACGCCGTCGGTCTATTGCAAACTTATATCACGCTTGCATGAGTCGCGTCCTTGCTCCATTGCAACATGCTGGATTAGAGGGCATCAATATGCGCAGTGGTGATGGCGCTCTTCACCGCTGCCACCCTTTATTTGCGAGTTTTGTTGGTGATTATCCCGAGCAGCTTCTCGCAACAGGGATCAAGTTTGGTGACTGCCCGAAATGTGATGTTGAGAAGGACGACACTGAAAGCAATACGGTACCACTTCACCTACGAAATATTGGTGAGGTGCTGGATGCACTCGCGGCACTCGATCAAGGCAATCTCGCCTTTGTTCGCGCATGTGCCGCAGTAGGAATCAAACCTTTGATACATCCTTTCTGGGAGGGACTGCCGTTCGCGAACATTTTTCAGGGTGTCACGCCTGATGTGTTGCATCAGCTATACCAGGGCTTGGTGAAACACCTTTTAGCATGGTTAGAGGCCGCTTGTGGAGCCACAGAAATAGATGCTCGTTGTCGACGCCTTCCTCCCAACCATCACATTAGATTATTCGCCAAGGGTATCACCACCTTATCACGCGTAAGCGGCACTGAACATGCCCAGATATGCCGCTTCCTCCTCGGCATCATAATCGATATTCGTCTGCCCAACAATCTCAATGCAGGTCGTCTGCTACGAGCTGTTAGAGGGCTTCTTGATTTCCTGTACCTCGCGCAATACCCTTGCCATAGCACCGAGACCCTTCAGTTGCTGGACGAGGCACTGGACCTTTTTCATGAAAACAAGCTTATTTTCGTCGAGCTCGGCATTCGAAACAACTTTAACCTACCGAAGTTGCATGCTGCTCGTCACTATCATTTGATGATCATGCTGTTCGGCTCTACTGACAATTATAACACAGAGTACACAGAACAGCTCCATATCGACTTGGCGAAAGATGCCTACCGCGCTACGAATCACAAGGATGAGTTTGCCCAGATGACCCGCTGGCTCGAACGAAAGGAGAAGATTTTACGACACCAAAAATATGTTAGTTGGCGACTTGCTGGTGGCCACCAGGCTGATCCTTATCATTCACGCCCACCGGATATGACATTCGGCCGTGAACAAGTCATGACAAAACACCCTAGCGCGAAGTCCGTCAGCCTCGAAAAGCTGGCTACAGATTACGGCGCTACTCATTTTCGCGATGCCCTCGCACGCTTTATTGCTCAGCAGAGTCGAGGTAACGATCCTGCGCCACTCGACAGTCAAGCACTTGATGTGCTGGCGCGCGACATTCATTTTCCGTTCCACCGACTGCCTGTCTTTCATAAGGTCAAGTGGTGCTCGGTCGATGCTCGTGGCCATGGCGACGCGCATGTTACTTTGGACAGCGTCCATGCAAAACCACAACGCAATGTGGGTGCTCACCTCACTGCTCGCCGATCCGATACAGCTCTGGTGAGGGTGGGTATGAATGCGAAGGATCTTCGAGGTGCGTTATCTGTCAGTCAGCGTTAGTATGTATTACTTACTTTGTATTGATGCTAGATTTCCGTGTTGGTCAAGTTCGAGTCATGTTCACCTTCCCCCCAAAATCTATCCCACTGCTCTTCCCACCAACGGTCCATCTTCCTACTCACCTTGCGTATGTCGAGTGGTTTACACCATTTCCGCCAGCTCCAGACCGCAATAGCGGGCTATATAAGCTCTCGCGATCACTGCGTGGAGGTGAAACTGTGGCTAGTATTGTGCCAGTAGCCGATATCGAGCGCAGTGTTCATCTTATTCCGAGGTTTGGTGTCATAGCCCCGCGAGAGTGGACAAGTGATACAGTGCTTGAGGACTGTGACACCTTCTGGTTGAACTCGTACATAGATAGATATACTTTTTCAATGTTCAGATAATTCTCGATAATTCTCGATAATTCTTGCCTTGTTCAAAAAAAACTCGTCTGACATTATCATCTTTAGCAACTTTGTAGATAAACAGCTGTTATTATGCTAATGTTACAATATTATATGAATTTTGCCTAATTTGCCTTGGGAGGGTTTTCCTGATGTATCTGCTCGCCAGGTTCTGCCCCGGTATGCCTAAATGATGTGACTCGACAAACAGTATTTTGACGTTGTTTGCTATCATGGACAGGTCTCCACCTCGCTGATGCCTCTGTCTGGATATCCGCTGCGATGTCTCTTGCAGCGTTTGATATCTCCAAGGTCGTCGAGAATGGTACTGAGATCACCCCTGAAGTTGATCCTGCATCAGGCACGATCAGGTATGTCGTCCATCCATCCCATCGCATTCGCGGTGCTTGTTTTAATAGACGTACTTCCAGCCATCCCAAGCCCTTCAAGTGCACTATTAAGCCTCGTTCTGAAGAAGCCATTGTGCTCATTCAGCAGGATATTACTTATTAATGGTACAAAGATAATTCTGGACGTCTAAATCTGTCATGCATCCCATTGTATGTATTTCGTTTCATGTTCCTAATTTCAGTTAGCGGGCTCTTTCTTGGTGAGATTAATTAACGGGCGGGCGATGCGCGAAACACCCATGCTATGTGAGATGGTTACTTGCCATGCCCCCACTCCATTTTCGCACGACGCTCGAACTTCATCCAATTTTATTCCTTACAATCCGTTCGTTTATGTTTAGACGCAACAATGCAGAATACAGCTACGCGATACAAAACACTCATACTACCAACTTGCCAACCATGACAAACAAGAAAAAATCCAAGCAGTTGAATGCCTGGTGGATGCGGCCTACAATTCTTTAAACTTGGCTGCATCTGAGTTCGTCATGTACAAACCAATCCATCAACTATGCGGACGACCCGGCCGTCTTAGCTGCCTTCCTCGCCGGCCCACCTTGCGCAAGAGCACCATCTGCCTTGCGTTTGCCTTCAGGGTCTGCAGGAGGGTCAATGCTCTTGGGTAACATGATTTTCGGTCTCTCCGTCAATAGATGACCCAGACAGACTTCAAAGTAGTCTGGCAGATGCGTAAACCTAACATCAGGACTGGGCGCAGACACATACTAAAAATCACGACTCCCTCGCTGTCATATAATCCAGTACGGCAGACGACATGATGGCGAAGATGGAAGAGCGGTTGCCAGTTCTCTTTTCATAGCCAGAAAAAGGGCATTGATCAGATACAAAAGTCCGATTCCTATCCCAACCTCGATTGAATTCAAATATGACACGTACAGCTTGAAATCCAAGATTGCACACACCTGCGCGTGAAATGTTGGTTCACAGTTCGTTCAATGGTGATTTCAGCAATACAAACTTCATCTCGTTCCCACTGACGAATTTAACCATCGCGCCACGCGGTCGGTATATTGCAACTGGTGCACAAGCAGGCAAGGCTTCAAATGAGTGGCATTTGTTTCTTCCACGACGTATCTCACAATACGTTCCTTGCTGCTATGTAGTGGCACATTCTTCGCTCACCTAGTTGCACACCCGGTAAAGGTCAGTCCCATCCAATGTCGCATACTGCTACCATTAAGGAGGAAGCGCTTCTGAGTTTCCGCCTGGTAAGTCAGTAGGTATGAAAATGCAGTTACTCGCCTTACCAAAGTGCATCCTGGCGACACTGCATCATAATGTGGCTGATCCTTTTCCTTCGTCTGACGAGGTGCGCCAATCACTGGTGAGTTCACCGCCACTCCTCGTTCTCCATTTCTCCGTCACGCTAATATGTTTGACCCGGCCACGATGCTGATGCAGAAAGTTCTTGAATGTCGGTAGTACGAGGACCAAGCTGTGGCCCTGCGACACTGTGAAGCTCTGTACAGAACATTGGGATTTACTGATGAGACCTATTAGTATTTTGAGCATTCTTTGCTGTTGGGGCACATATGAAGGTCTGTCTAAATCATTGCAATCGCTGTTCACTGTGACCAAGGTGGAACATTTATCTGAGCCAAACCATCTAGATCTGGAAGCCATCATTGCGTTTTATGCTTCACAGGCACAAATTAGTACTATGTTTTTCATCATCTGTTTTCACAAGATATATTTCTTGCAGCCGGCCTGCACACGCATTAAATAATTGAAGGTCAAATAAATTTAAAATTTTTCGAACAGTCGCGAGTCGCACAAGGTCAATAGAAGCTATTTACCTTGCTAGAAATATTCTGAGAAATAGAAGCCTTGGAAGGAAAGCACGGTGGTCTGGCTTTGCATACAGAACGAAGCGGGTAGACTCGGCAGAGTTTTCTTTCATAGCTAACGAGTCGCGCGATTCCAGCGTCGTCACTAGCGAGCGACGTGTTCGTTATGAGTGAGAGCGTGCGCCGCGGAGGCATGTGCCGGGGATTAATATAATCCCCTTTTCAAATTCCGTCCTCGGTGGCTACATAGTCCTCATCCATCGGTATCTGTAATCTACCAGCTTGCCCTCTTTCGTTGCTAGGTGAGTTTATGGTTGGTTGGTTTCGTGTAAATCTTTCTAACCTCCTCGCTACCTAGTTTTTTGAGCACCCTCCCTATCTTGGTAATACCTGTGAAGCGATCATTCTTTCCGTTGAACGAAGCGGGTAGACTAAGCAGAGATTATTCACTCCGGTATCGATGTGGCTTGTGGTATTTTTGTCTACCTTCTTTGTTATCATTTGATATTTGAATGTATCACTGATCACGTACTATTGGTATAGTAGATATCCTCCACGCCATGACCCTGCTTCGCAAGGTAACTAATATGGGAGTCGGGGATAGGAAGGTATGCCAGCGGTACGGGCTAGAACACGTATCTCAGTCCAATCCATACCCGTGGTTTGTAGATTAAATGATGTTAATTTATATCGATTCTTCTGTAAAACCATACGGGAAGCCAACCACTCATTTTGTTCTCTCATCACCCTTTACTTGTTCATTCTCTTCTACTGGGTCATGTTGACATCCGACGTCACTTTGCTGAACCTATGTCTTGCTGGGGTTGGGGCGGCATATCTGGTCAAGCAGGTGTTGAACAAGATTCCTGCACCATATCCCCCTGGCCCCCGTGGGTGGCCTCTCGTTGGGAACGTCCCAGACGTGCCTAAAGTCAAGCGCTGGCTCACCTTTGCGGAGTGGGGGAAGAAGTATGGTGAGTATCTCCTGTTGTTCCAAAATAACCCATTTTAATTCTGTGCCTTCTAGGCGCTATCTCCCATATCGAGGTCCTGGGCCACCACATCATTGTGTTAAATTCAGTCAAGAGTGCAATGGACATGTTGGACAAGAAAGGTACTGTGTACTCTGACCGTCCTGTTCTGCCCATGGCTGGCGAACTTGTTGGCTGGAAGCACTCTTTGTTTCTTCTTCCGTACGGTGACCGCTGGCGCCAGTACCGCAAGAACATACACCAAATCATGGGCAGTCGCGCCGCCTTGCATGTCTATTACCCAATCGAGGAGATCGAGACCCGCAAATTTCTGAAGCGTGTGTTTTCGAACCCCGAGCAACTGCGAGCTCATGTTCAACAGTATGTCGTATAAATTACCCTTGCATGAATGGGACCTTGAATCTTCATAGCACCGCCGGCGCTATCATTTTGCGAATCTCTCATGGTTATGAGGTGAAGGAAACCGGCGATCCATATATTGACCTTGCAGACCGCGCTATGAACCAATTCACGGCGTCTACTACTCCCGGCGCCTTCATGGTTGACCTCGTGCCATTCCGTAAGACTATAAGACTCTGGGTTTGCTTGTGATTGGTCTGATTATTTCCAGTGGCCAACGTCCCCGAGTGGTTTCCTGGTGCTGGCTTCAAGCGCTTAGCCCGTGCATACGCCAAGACTGCCGGAGATATGGTTACCACGCCCTACAAGTTCGTTAAGGATCAGATGGTAACAAAGATCTATAGTTTTGCGATTATGAACTGTACTTTTCACAGGCTGCTGGCATTGCGCCGCCGTCTTTCATCTCGAATCTGTCCGAAGGCCGTACTTTATCTGCGGAAGAGGATGCTATGGTGATGTGGTCTGCTGCAAGCCTTCACGCTGCTGGTTCCTATACGGTTGGCTCCTCCCTCCATATCACCGTATTTTGAGACTAACACTTGTCTCTGTAGACGGTTTCTGCAGTCTACTCGTTTTTCCTTGCTATGACACTGTTCCCTGATGTGCAGAAAAAGGCGCAGTCTGAAATAGACGCTATAATTGGCACAGATCGTCTTCCCTCTCTCGCAGACCGGGACTCTCTCCCCTATATTGAGGCGCTTGTGAAGGAGGTCTTTCGCTGGAGTGTTCTCCTCCCTACATGTAGGCATTTATCACATTCTTTCCATTTCTGAGCGGTGTTTATTACTCAATTGACAGCTATCCCCCATCGCGTCACTGAGGACGATATCCATGACTGGTACTACATCCCAAAAGGCTCCTTGGTAATACCTAACATTTGGTTAGCACTTTTATATTTCTGTATTCGATATATCAACCGAATTCAATGACAGGTCCATGCTCAACGACCCGCAAACATACGCTAACCCCTCGCAATTCAATCCTGAACGCTTCTTGGACAATAACGGAAAAGATCCCGAACTGGATCCTCGCACGATCTGCTTTGGTTTTGGTAGACGGTAAGAAATGATATTGAATTTAAGTGCAATGATAACTATCTGCTCTACAGGGTCTGCCCTGGTATGCCCAAATGATGCTCAACTGTGACAAACAGTATTTTGATGTTGTTTGCTTTCATGGACAGCTCTCCACTTTGCTGATGCCTCTGTCTGGATATCCGCTGCGATGTCTCTTGCAGTGTTTGACATCTCCAAGGTCGTCGAGAATGGTGTTGAGATCACCCCTGAAGTTGATCCTACATCAGGCACGATCAGGTATGTTGTCCATCCTATCGCGTTCGCGGTGTTGGTCTTGAAAGATGTACTTCCAGCCAACCTAAGCCCTTCAAGTGCTCTATCAAGCCTCGTTCTGAAGAAGCCATTGCGCACATTCAGCAGGATATTAGCTATTAAGGGTATGAAGATAACTCTGGACGTCTAGATCTGTCATGCATCCCATTGTACATATTTTGTTTCAGTTTGTTGTTCCTAATTTCAGTTAGCGGGTTCTTTATTGGTAAGATTGATTGGCGGGCGCGGGATGCGCGAGACGCCCATGCTATGCGAGAACGTCCGGGAAATCAATATTCTGGAGGCCAATCTGGGTGACGCTGGCAGGTCCCATTCTGGGTCCTGTTGGTAGACTTGTGTCCACTAAGTGCATCACTGCAGTGGAATGTTCATCAAGTTCCAGGCTATACTGTCATTATTATCCACAACTAACTCTAATTAGATACAACTGCTTCCTTGTCATGGACTACTGACACTTGGATAGGTTATCCATCACAGTTCCCACAATGGATAATACACCTGACAACTCAATATAGCATGATTCTGCTCATTTTGGAGCTGTCCATGATGGATAATGGGTTGGCCAATACTATTTGGTGCATGCCTCACAGCTTCATCACATTTAATAGTGGTACAGTCATCAATCAGTCAATGAGACACCATTCAATGATACAAAATCCATCTCACACATCCACAACTCACTTTATGGCCTTGAGGATACTTCTATAAGCTCCATTGACCTTTCCTCCTACATGGCATTAAATTTTACTTGAACTTGAATTGTTACAGCAGTTTGCGAAACTAATGGCACTAGCATGTTGTGGGAAAATCACAATTGAGATTCGGGACTTAGTTTTTTTTACCATTCTGTGTTACATAATGCTGTGTCGCAATCCCAATAATCGATTTTATATCTGTACTGTGCTATACCGTGTTCCTCATAAATTGTGCAATGGCCAAAGCATTTAAGAGCACTGAATTTGTAGATGACACTGATACAGATGTCATGGAACTGTCCTCGAGCCTCTCCAAATCAGATTCAGATGAGAGCTCAGGGTCTACAGCCATTGCAGAACAAGCACTATTGGCACGAGACAGTATTGACCATGAGCTAGATGCTATGGACTGATTACCACCGGAGGCTTCTGTACCAGCCATAGCTATACCCCCAACTCAGCAGCAGCAGAAAAAAGGACAAATGAGTGCATATATCAGGTTTCTTCTGGAAAATGATTGAGTTTGTCTGACTATATGCTCTAGAAAATGCAGCAAAGCAGCATCAGGCCATGGTAGCTGATGAGTCACCCCTACCTGAGTCTCTCATTGTCACGTACAACATCTCAATCTTTCCTATTGCCGAAATGAAGAAGGACAACCCGAAGAAGCGAAAAGGGACCAATACATACTTGAAACTCCATCTCAGTGAGCCATTTGACATTTTCAAGGCTCAGGTTCTTCAGAAGATTGATGAGCAAACCAAGCCAGACAAGATTTCATATGATAATTACACAGCCCTTTATGCCATTCCTCAAATTTTACCAACTCCGATGTCACTGTCTAATGAAAAAGACTATGAAGAATTTATCAGACATATCACGAAGGCAAAGGGACTCACAGCATCACTGTATATGCAAGAACTTTGTGTTCTCAAGGTACTAATTTCGTCACTGACAATGTTTGTGTGATGTATTGAGCTCACCAGCCAATATTGTCCTATCACAGTGCAAGGGACATCCTTCAGATAAAGAAAATGATGGAGATATAGATTCTACTGGCAGCAGCACAGATAATGATTCCGATGAACCGAGGAAGAAGAGGAAGAAAAAGAATGACAAGAAAAAGAAGACTCAAGTATGATGTTATACTCTGAGTCATTGCACCGGAGCTTACATGATTTGTACTAGGCACCAAAAGCCAGTGACATTGATGATAGTGACAAATCTCTCAATAAGAACATCCGAGATCTGCGTAACCAATGGGTTTGCCACAAGAAACCTGGGTGCCCCAGTGAACACTGCTACATCAATGCAGCTGATGGCAGGTCCCATGTTGGCCTCTCCTTCCCCCTTCTCGAGTGTTGGGGTTCAGCAATGGTACCCCAACATGTTTTCTTCATGTTCGAGTTGCCCTTGCTGAATATATTGGGTTAGCTCAAAGGTGCCGAATATGCAACAATCGAGATGCCTCCAAATCACGCCCACTTTAGCATCATTCCCACCGAACTACTTGGTCACCCATCACTTCTGTCTATTCGTCATCAACAACTCGATGAACAAACAAAGGCAAAGGCTGTGACTGCTCCGAGTCCTCTCACACCATCTCAACCTGTTATCAATGTTAATTTCCCACCTGAAATGTTCCAGCCTCTCCAAGCCATGGATCCTGTTCCAACCCATATTCCTGCAGCCTCACAGCTCCCTGGTGTGCATGCTACTACTGCATCCTTGCTGCTACCAACTCAGCTTGCTACTCCCGGGCCAAGGATGAGTCTTGCTGATTTTTGTGTGGCTTTTGATGTTTCCGATGCTCTGCAAACCAAACTCTCAAATAATAGGTTCACATCATCGCATTCTCTTCGCTTCGCTTCTTTGGATGATCTCAAAACTATTGGGATACTTTGTGGTGAGCTCACACAACTCAAGGATGCTGTTTGTCATTGGTGCGGCGAGTAATTATACCTATGTTTTCAGTTCTCCGTTGCATGTCTGTTTTGCTGCTAGCAAGAGTCAAAGGTTGAAGTGTATTATAACATTGCTGTAACTGTATCCCAAATGTTGTACTCTAGAAATAGCCCGAGTGGCGAATGTAACCTTCAGCATCATCAGCTGTGATAATGTCTAGTACCTCACGCAAGTTATAGAAAATACTGTCCATGCCCATTGCGAAGAGGTTGTGGTTCCGACGAATCCAAGATTTGATCTTGGAGAAGGCTTCTTCTATTGGGTTCAAATCTGGCGAGTACAGTGGGAGAAATCTGATTCAAACACCTAAGAAACCATGAGATAATGAGTCCTGGTAAAATTAACGACATACCAAATCTCTCCGCCAGCTCGCAGATTTCTTCCCCATGATGAATGTGAGCATTGTTATGACTGGGGTGGCGTCACCAGCGACAGTGAAAAGACACAGTCGGTCTGCTGGGAAGTCCTACAATGTCCAGAAGAGGACAAGGTGAAAGTACAAGGAACGCGTTCCGAGTACGATCAAGGGTCTGGCCTCAAGGATAAGTCCAAGAGGTTCTTACGAGAATAGAGACTAAGGCTAAGGAGTGCTTAGACTTAGAGACGATTCAAGGACGACTTAGGTTGGAGACCTAAGCGAGGGAAGTTCCAGGTAAAACCCAGTAAGATTAAGGTAAGGAATCTGCTACAAGTACACTGTGCTTAAATAGGCCAATATGTGCGCACAGACCAAGTAACCGTGAGAATGTAACTGCGTATCCTAATAAGGAAGGCATGTGTTGTACAGATGCGTTGAGCATGTGAGTCAGAGTCATGTGACATAATATACAAGTAAGAAGATAAAGAGAAAATGAATAGGGGCACGTACAACTGTAACAAGCATTATCCATGACAAGAACACTGTTTTTGCCAGGATATGCCTCGCACTGAGGAAACTAGATAGAGACAATGAGTATAATGTGATAGCCACCTTAGCATGAATGTCGGAGCTCACAACTGAATGTTCTAGAAAGTGTAAGTAACCCTTTCGACGTAATGAACCCTCTACGATGTGGCCAGCAATGACTCCGTCAACAGACATAGCTGCAACAGCTGTCAGCCGCCTTCCTTGCACAAAAATGCCTTTCATGCTGGCACATTTGCACTTCTTTGCCTGGCCATATCTCCGGAATGAGGTACGTTCATCTACCGAAGTCTCGTCGATGAAGCAAAGTTCATCAGGCATGTATTGGGCCATCCGTTGCATGTAGTCAGCATGGAGATCTTCATTTCATTCTTTGGTGATTTTACAGAGCTTTTTGAGGGAAACGCCTGCACGATGGAGCTCGCGGTGGATGATGGTGTAGTGGAGTGCAAGGAAGCGGTTGCATAACATGAGTCAAGTGATCTCGTCGAGAAACCAATCTGGCTGGTGGTGGACCAGTTCCACAAGGTACTGAACATCCTCAAGATTCAGCTTCCTCGGATGACCTGTGAATTCACTCCGTGGTTTGACTACATCGCCGGTGTGCTGATAGAGCTTTCAGATGCAGAAGAATGTGCATCTCGAGAAGCTGACACAATCAAGGATTTCACGAAGACTAAGGATATCTTGCTCATACAGGCAAATGGCAGCGAGTTTGACGTCAGATGAGATCTTTTGGTTGACCATACTAGGTGTATTGTTGTCCGATGTGGTGCAATTGTTTAAATTTTGCTCTAAGTCTCAAAACGGTGAAAATTTTCAAAGTCCCAAATCCTCAATTACGATTTTCCCACAACACGCCAGTGCCATTATATATGCACACAGCTGTAAATATTGCTCAAAATGTATGTTTGTACCGTCAAAAGTCTTAATTTTAGCTCATTTAAAATTTAATTCTATTGTGTTCAATATCCAACAGTGTGACAACACACAAAATATGACAATTGTATTGGCAAGTGTTCAAGCTGTCCATAACATGTATTCAAGTTGTTCAGCATTGAGAATTAAATGTGTGGTGAGACTCTATCAATGCAAGCAGCTGCAGATGAGACGGAGTAATATTAATTTTGCTAATGTTTGATAAGGAAAGATTAGTTAATGAGTCATGTCTCATGGTGTGCTAATGGGCAAAAAAGAGGTCTCCTCACCATTTTGAATGTTGTGCACAAACAATTGTATATTTTTCTCTGAAACTTCAGATATGCAATTTTGACATATGCTACTTGCCAAGAAAAACACTACTGAGTTTTTATGGAGTGTTGTAAAAGCACAGTGATTCAATTTTCAATTTTGTGTCTCAAATGCTGATTGATGACTGTACTAAACAGCTTAGTCACTTACCAAGTGGCACCCTGAAAAGACCCCAGACACCCATTGAGCTCACTGTGCACAACAGCACTGATGTGCCCAACAGCACCTGTTAGCAAACTTGGGTGGAGTCTGCAACAAATGCCCAATAAGGCTATCCTGTTCATGTATATCTTGTCTCCTTAGGCTGGAGGCCTAAGTTGCATTGTGTGAGGCTAGTGGTGTGCTAGGCTTAGACAGAATGACTCAGAGACTAGCTATTCATCTGTTTTGATGTAATAGCTATCTGGGATGATGACAGGGGTTAAAGTCCAGTGATGTTAAAGACGCAAAAGCAATAAGCTCAAGTGAAGTTCAGACCAAGACAGAAAGCTGATCAGAAGCTTACTGAAGAGGATTTCAGGGTTCAAGACCAAGTAGATTCAAGTTAAAGAAGTACAAAGGCTATCAATGAGTATTTATAGGGAGCAGGATAAGAATTGGAGCTGAGCTTGAATTATGTGAGGAGTCAGATATCAAATAGAAAGATGCATGTGCATTGCCAAGTCAGAATGAGTCACAAGTACAATGGATGAATGAGATGAGAGGAAAGAGGAACATGCATAGGTAAGTCAGAGGTCCAGGAACGATGACAAATAGAAAGACATGCATACAGGAAATGAAAGAAGATGAGAATGTATGCACAAGAAGCATGATGATCATTGGGTAATGAGTCATATACCAGTTGAATGGTAAGTTGCCATAGTTGCTGTGAAGTTGCTGTGAAGTGATTCACTGGCAACCCATGAAGCTGAACCTTCAAGATATTTCTTGTACTTTGAATATGGCTGCATCGCGCATCCGCGCATGTATCTCTCAATATCAGATGGAGGCTGCTAACAACCCTCCCTCTTCTGCCCGGATCATGTACTTTAAAGCCGGGGTGCAATGGGAAATCAATGTAAGTGACTGATGACCGGATGACCAGCTGACTTTTTTGGGCAATGCTGAGATTTCCAACAGACATTTGTTATGCCACTCCTGCAGTACTCAGCTGCAAGGAACATCGTTTCTGTTGTTCCAAGCCCCGTCGCTCATGTCCTGACATTGTATCCCATGCTCACCTGGAACACTGTTCCAGACCACATCTTTTCATCCCACCTATGTCAGTTTGATGATGTCGCAGCTCCGGGACATCCATCCCAGATTATTCCCAGCTATGATACTCCATGGTGGATGGGACACACCAAAATTCCGAATGAACCATGGCAATGGGGTCAGATCATGAGGTCCTGTGTCGTTCACTACCAGCATTGGATGGTAAATGGAGTTGAGGATGATGGTTTGGTTCTTCCTGAGGAGGTAAATGACTCATCAGGCCCATCAGTGATGGGACTTAAGATGATTCGAGCACGCCTGGTAGCATTGATGGAGGAGCAAGATGAGGGTATCCATGAGAAGATGGCAGAGGTGAAGATGTACACTGACATGCTACAGAGATTGAAGAGAGGCAGGGGAGTGGAGTCCTCTTCACTGTGTTTAGATTAGAATGGTCTTCATTTCATACATGATGTAAAATATTTTATTCCGTCCAAATGATTGTCTTGACTCCCAAATATTTTGTTCCGGATTTCGAGGACTGGATGTCAAGATCCGGATGTAGAGTCCTAAATCCCAAATGCTGAGTGGCGAATGCCTGAGTGCAATGGTACTTAGAGTTTGGGACTCAATTCATGGGACTCGACTTCCGAATGGCAAGATTGCCTCACATATTTCTGAGTGGCGAGTCATGAATCTTAGGTACCGAACCCCGAACCCCACAATTGTGGACTACCGGATTTCATGGTTTGGGGTTCAGCAATCAAGGTTCGAGACGAAATAGATATCTGTGCGACAGTGCGGGGTTCGGCAGTCAACATATGTGGATCAATAACTTTCACATTATTCTGAGTGCCGAGTCCCGAGTTCCGGGTGCCGGGCCTCGGCAGTCGGCGTTCGGCACTTCACATGTGTGCATCCATATCATTCACAATGTTGTGAGTCCGAGTCCCGAGTCCGGCTGCCGGAGTTCGGGGTTCGGCACCCAACATGTGTGGATTATTCTGAGTGCCGAGTGCCGAGTTCCGGGTGCCGGGGCTCGGCAGTCGGCGTTCGGGACTTAACATGTGTGCATCAATATCATTCACAATGTTGTGTGTCCCGAGTCCGAGTTCCGCTGCCGGGGTGGGGTTAGGCCTTTACATATGGGAATCAGTATCTTCACAATGTTGTGAGTCCCGAGTTCCGGCTGCCGGAGTTCAGGGTTCGGCACTCAACATGTGTGGATTATTGTGAGTGCCGAGTGCCGAGTTCCGGGTGCCGGGGCTCGGCAGTCGGCATTCGGCACTTAACATGTGTGCATCAATATCATTCACAATGTTGTGTGTCCCGAGTCCCGAGTTCCGGCTGCCGGGGTTCCGGGTTCGCCACTTGATATGTGGGAATCAGTATCTTTCACAGGGTTCGGCATTCGGCGTTCGGCACTTTACATGTAGGAATCAATATCTTTCTCGTTCTTCTGAGTCCCAAGTCCCGACCGCTGGCTGCCGGGGTTCGGAGTTCGGCCCTCAACATGTGTGGATCAATGACTTGCACATTATTCTGAGTCCCGAGTCCCGAGTGCGGCTGCCGGGATTCGGAGTTCGTCATTTATGATATGTGAATTCACATCTTTCACATTGTTCTGAGTCCCGAGTCCCAAGCTCCGGCTGCCGGAGTTTGGGATTTGGCACTCACTATATGTGAATTCATATTTTTCACATTGGTGTCAGTCCTGAGTCCCGAGTGCCGGCTGCCGGTGTTCGGTGTTCGGCAGTCACAATGTGTGGATCAAAGTCTGTTGCCACAGTGGCCTCACACTTTCCTGAGTCCCGAGTGTGAAGCCTGAATTCGGACTATCGATCATTGAGTCCCTAATTTCGAGGATCGAGTCCCAAGTCCCGAGATACACAGAGTTAGGGACTCAATTCATGGAACTCGACTTCCGACTTGAGTTCCAGAACTGTTGATGCTCTAATTGGTACATGGTATTCGTGTGTTGCTACTAACATGGGTCACAACTCTTTCAACTTCTTTGATCTTTCACACCGTGGTTAGTATGCGGCCTTCAACCATAGCCCATCCACATGAGGGAACCCCGGCATAAATGTGCACAGAATCCCTCATATACCATGCCCAAGCAATCCGATCCCCTTCCCCTCCATCAACACCATGTCTCACAATTCTTCCTGAAAATGCAATCATACAGCCGGAATCATACCTGAATTCCAGCTGAAGGCTTGGCATACTCATCCGAGCATTAGAATAGTTCCCCACGGTGGTGAGAATATCGAAGCATTCAGGAATCGATAAATGGTCTCGATGATTGGGGGTTTCCCGATTGGAAATGATGGAGAGGCTGTTAAACACGGATGCCCAGTACTGCAGGGTCTCTGGCATCTGTGGCAGTTCCTTGCTCACTGCCTTATCTCCGAGGTGTGACAAGGCTCGTAACCCTGCAAAATACTGCTGAGGATGCATGACCCTGAGTGCCGCCGATGCGATGGCTGCCGGCCTTGCAATAGCTTTCAGGATATTCTCGGAGGAGGGTCCCTTCAATGATGCGGATACCTCTGGATCTGACAGATTCTATGGGATTGGTGAGTTTGACTCCAGAAATCACCATCTCATCACATCCTACCTCGTGGCCCTGTTGAAACCATGCCGGAGATAAATTGATGCATCCGGGAGTTGACCCAACATTTTCCGAGCCCTGTTTGAACCATTCTTGATTATATCACCAATTGCCATCAGCCTTTACACTTTTTTCGAGGCTTGGACCCAGCAAATCGGTGGCCACCCTGATTTCCTTCTGTAGGTACCATTTGATATTCAATATCCATTGAGTAACAATCTACACATTACGCACCTGGGTGGTCTCGGTCAGGGCGTCCGGAAGGTACCATGCGATGATGGTACCGGAAACATCGATAATTGTGGCAGGTTTGTCCACCACCTTTGTGCCCTCATGGCCAGGAGGACACCTCTCAAGCAACTTCTCCTCTTTCTCCTCATTATGCCCAGTGTTCTTTGGGGATATCAATTTGCTATATCTTGCAATATCAATCTGTATCTTAACTGTCATGAAGGAATTTGAATGATCAAACACATTTTCAACATCTGCAGGAAGACCCACTGGGATTTTTATATGCCTTTATGAGTACATCAGCCAAGCGATCGCACGCCATCACCAGATCAGTGTCCAGGTTCGGAGAAGGTATAACCGGTTCTCCTCCAGTCTTCTCTGCATTGAATTTTTGTTCGGTATATGCCCCTGCTTCATGAGTGATGGCCAGGGCCCAAGTGCGCCAGATTTTTATGTCACAAGTGGACATGGAAGAAGTGTTCATGTTGGAAGTTGATATTGGGAAATCAGACGCTGAATGCTGGATGTCCAGACTTTGGTGTTAAAGGGGGTGGAGATAGCGAGGATCAGATAAGGGAACCTTGGATGATGTTGGCTTTCAAAGCTGTATTATCATCCATTGCTCAATGAAATACCAGATGATTGGAAGTGTGCTGGATATCTGATATTCATTTGTCCAGACCCAGGTTCGGAACTCCGGAACTTGGTATGCTTCACTCAAATTTCGGGGGTCGGAACTGGGTGTCTCGTATTGACTGAATTATGTGTCGAGACCCAGGTCTCGGAACTCGGAACTTGGTATGCTTCATCTGATTTTCGGGGGTCGGAGCTGGGTGTCTTGTAGGGCAACACAAGCCTCGCACCCCAGTTTCCACATTCTACAAGACAACCTAAGCGTCACAAAAGGCCATGTCAAGACAGCACCTGCTGCTCCGGGAACTCAGTAACTGTGATTTATTACCTCCTCTGATTCAGATGATATGCAACTCCCTCAGCTCCGTCATGTCTACCATTATCATACACATGGGCCCACCCGTCTATATTTTATACCACCCTCAGCCCACCCATCTAATATAATATACTGTACAACACCCTCGGCCCACCCGTCTAATAAATATTTATATAACACTCTCGGCTCACCCGTCTAATACCCGTCTAATTTAATATGTGTCTGGGCCCACCCGTGTATGTGATAACAAGTACCCTTCACATACCTGTCTATTTGATACACATCTACCTTGATACACCCATCTACATGATATCCAACTACCTCGGCCCATCCGTCTACCGGATATTCATGTACATCGGCCCACTCATCTACTCTACATATTCCTTGCATGGGCCCACCCGCTGTCATCGGGAATAATATTCCTCCCGGCCCATCCGTCATCAACGAGGATATTTCTACCATGGGCCCATGGTCCGCTGGCCCATATCATACGGGATATTATGCACGTCCGTTCACTCGTATAATACGGAGATAGTTCACTGTAATATGTGCTGAGTCCCGAGTCCCGAGTGCTGGGTGCTGTGGTTCAGGGTTCAGCACTGACAATATGTTGATCAAGATCCTTCACATTATGAGTACCAAGTCCCGAGTCCCAAGTGCCGGGTGCCGGAGTTCAGGGTTCGGCACATAAAATATGTGGATTGAGATCTTTCACATTGTTTTGAGTCCTGAATCCCGATCCCCGAGTGCTGGGTGCCAGAGTTCAGGGTTTGGCACTCAACATGTGTAAATCAATATCATTGTATTGCCTCACATTGTGCTAACTCCCGGGTGCCGGAGTTCGGGGTTCAGCACTCAACATGTGTAAATCAATATCTTTGTATTGCCTCACATGGTTCTAACTCATGGGTGGCGGGGTTCGGGGTTTGGTGTTAAAATATGTGGATCGATATCTTTCACATTGTTATGAGTACCAAGTCCTGAGTCCCGAGTGCTGGGTGCCGGAGTTCGGGGTTTGGCACATAAAATATGTGGATCAATATCTTTCACATTTTTATGAGTTCCGAATCCCGATCCCTGAGTGCTGGGTGCCGGAGTTCGGGGTTTGGCACTCAACATGTGTACATCAATATCTTTGTATTGCCTCACATTGGTGTAACTCCCAGGTGCCAGAGTTCAGGGTTTGGCACTCAACATGTGTAAATCAATATCTTTGTATTGCCTCACATTGTTCTCACTCCCGGGTGCTAGGGTTCGGGGTTCGGTGGTTAAATATGCGGATCGATATCTTTCACATTGTTATGAGTCCTGAGTCCCGATTCCTGACTGCCAGGTGCCGGAGTTTGGGGTTCAGCATTCCACACATGTAAATCAATATCTTTGTATTGCCTCACATATTTCTAACTCCTGGGTGCCAGGGTTCGGGGTTCGGTGATAGAATATGTGCATCGACATCTTTCACATTGTTATAAGTTCCAAGGCCCGAGTCCTGAGTGCTGGGTGCCGGGGTTCGGGGTTCGGCACTCAACACCTGTGAATCAATATCTCTGTATTGCCTCACATCGTTCTAAGTCCCGGGTATTGAGTCCTGGGTGCCAGGGATTGGGGTTCAGCACTGAAAATATGTAGATTGATATTTGTCACATGGTGATGAGTCCCGAGTCCCGGGTCCCAGGGTTCAGGGTTCGGCACTTAAGATATATGGATTGATATGTTTCACAATGTTACCTGGCACCCGGCACAAGGTAACTCGGCAGATATGTTTCAAATTCTTTACATTGTGTGTTGTGTTTCAGGTAGCCGGATATCCAGAATTCGTGAAATATCCATTGTGAATCTCCAGTGTCCAGTGCCGGATTTCTGAACTTGGCATCCAGCACTGACATTCATTCAAACAATTTATATACATCTATGAACATACAATTATGTAGCCATTTCAACCTCATCAGCAGAGGGTTCAACCTTCACCTCAACATCCATATCATCAGAATTATATTCTGGCACAAGGTTGCCTGGATCATCTGGGTCCACAATTTCACTGGACGTTTGTGGACCCTCAGGCTGAATCTGGCTGAGCTCAAATATGAGACCCTCAATGACAGATGCTGGCTGGACTTTCAGAGACGGAGGCTCCATCCCTGCCATATCCAAGTCAATGAGGGGAGCAAGTGCAGATGGGAGGGGTGAGATGGATAGGGGGACAGATTGATCAAGCAAAAAGGTTGCATTGACAGGAGAGTTGGGAAGTGGAAATGAAGGGTGCTGGTCCATGACTTTGTGACGAAGGCCCTCATGGAGGCGTTGCAGGGTATCAATCTTACCATCCTGCTCTGCCACACAAGCCTCAAGAAGAGCAATTCGAGTGGCACCATCCCGAATCACAATTGCCATGGAATGGAGATCCGGCATGGGCACATCGAATGCTGGACAAGGAACTGTGGCGCTCAAAGACAGAATAGCTAAGTGAAAGATAAGGTCAGATGGTCATAGAAAATTGGGGTGACTCACTAGCTGGTGCAGGTGCAGGTGTCTTGGCGGCAGTGATTGTCTTGCTGCGCCCACGGGACTGTGCCTTGGGTGTGGTCACAGCAGGGACAGCCGGAGTGCTGGAGGAACCACAAGATTGACTTCGAGTTCGGGCTTTGGACTGCGAGGCAGCCAGCGCATTGGAGGGAGCTCTGGAAGGTGTCCTGGAGCGCATCTGCCGGGTGGTAGACTTCCCTTGAATGCATTTGGGCAGGGATCCCATTGATGCTGGGACACATTTGATCTTCTTGGTGGTGCAGCAGACGCACAACAAACACGGAGCATGGGTCCTCCTGTCCAACCGAGTGGCGCAGGGCCAATTCTCCTGGGTGCAATAATGGCAGGGGTTGTTCTGTGGGTTCCATTAGTTGATGGACTCATTGGAATTCATTAGAGTACTCACTGGGCCGGGAATTAGAATATCACCTGTATCCATGACTGCAGATTCCTCAGCCGGAGTGCTGGACATTGCCTGGGGGATCTCGATGACCTCCGGACGGCTGCTGGAGGTGGCCTGACAATAGGTAAGCATAGGCGGGAGGTCCAGACAAAGAATGATGACTCACAATCACCTTGGGTGGACTGCCAGCAATGAGCTGATGATATAAGCATTTCTCCAAGTGCCGGATGACAAAATATTACTTACTGAAGCAGGACCAAATAATTGCTTTTTCGGGGAATGGGGTGAACGAGGGGAATGGGGTGTCCCTACAACAATTGTGGAAGGCCAGGGCACGTTGAGCGCCGGCACTCCACTCGAAATAGGCTACAGAAAATTGAGAGAATGAAAACAATGAGCTGGACGACATACCTGAACAATTGTGTCTTCATCATCTTCTGACTCCACGAACACCTTCGGCTTCACATTGCGAGTTGCCTTGACCCACTTGCAACCCTTCTTCACTGACTTTGGAGGTGAGGAAGAGTGTCCGGACATCATGGGGGACTTCCTCTTCCTGCTCCCTTCCACTTCTGGCTCTAGGTCAGCAACAACCGCCTTCCCTTTTCCCTTGTCCTGGAGCTCGGCAGTGGCGTGGGTGGAAGAACCGGCGACATTGCCAGCGATGATGGGTGGGGAGGGAAGGTCCACAGTGATTGGGCCAATGGAAGGGTTAGGCATGATAGGGAGATCACCTGAATGGTCACCTAACACCTCACAGGCATGAATCTTGCTGCGCCAGGAGTGTTTCAACACCCAGGGGTCATCATGGCTGATGCTGTGCCAGTTGGGCCACACCCGGGGAGTCATGGACCTGACTCTCATCAACTCCTTGGAGCAGGATGCAATGATGCTGGGCATGTAAGGCCCTTTCTCATGCTCCTGGACGATCTCAGCCTACCCAGATCTTAGAAAAACCAAAAGTAAAATTAACACATGAATGGTACTTACCACAAGATTAGTGACTTGTGCTGTCAGAGCAAGGTGGGCTTGGCCAGTGCCGGCAGGCATGAGCCGAGCCCCGGAGATGATGCCCACAATCTGAGCAGTGGTTGCCTTGAGAGCGGCCAAAGAGGTTTCAACTGAAGTAGACATTTGGATTGACTTGAAAGATGTGAAAAGCTTGAGATATGTTTGAAATCTGTGATCACTAGGATGAAGTTTCAAAAGAAACCAGACAATTGAAGGACAATCTTGATAAATGTTGATTGTTTGTCTTTGTTTGGTCATGGTTCAACTTTCAGCCGTTGCCAGCCATGTGTTGAACTTCGAAGTTATCAGTTATCAATCAGTTTGATCAGTTGATCAGACATCATGAGATCTCAACCAGCAGTCATATTTTATGAACCTCCAGTCACTGAATACAACTCAATGGATGTGGATTACTCAACCGAGTCCCGGATTTCATTAGGTATGTTGTGTTTTCAGTACAGCTCTCAATTGACCGGAGATGGACCAGATGCACTGGATGATGTATACCTTGGGCCGGATGATGAGACTGAGTCCCAGATTTCATCAGGTATGTGTTGCTGTCAGTAAATCTTCCAATTGACTGGACATTTATTAGATGCATGTGATGATGTATACCTTGGGCTGGATGATGAGATCGACTATGATTCTGGGTCATCAGGTGGTCTGGATGTCTTGGATGCAATTCCTGGTAGGTTTCTCAATTCACATGTAGATAATCCAACTTTGGATGTTCATTCAATCCATCCAGATCACTTGTACCCGGCTCAGTCTGAGGAACTGCCTTTGTTCAACGATCCAGACTTGTACCTAGGACCTGAAGATGATCTTATTGATTGTGATGAAGCACTGGAATGTTCTGATGTTGAGATTGATGCTCTGGCTATCCCAGGAATAGCAATTCCAGGTGAGTTCATCCATACCATCTCATTTTTATTGTTAATGTGATCTCCCAGACGCATGCAACACCTCCTAAACATCAGTCCCCCATACCAGAACTCAGCAATGAAGAACTGTGTGCCATGCTTAGGGAGTTCATGCCCCTAGGGTCATATGATCAAACAGAATGTGAGTATTTAATTGTTCATCATTTATCTTTCTGCTAATTTTCTTTTAGTTGAATCAATTCTGGATCGCCTGGGCCATTACCAACAGCGTCATGGCAATCTTCCGGAGCCTACCGTACATCAACTCCTCAAGGCCGACAAACCATTCCAAGTGGCTTGGGCTGACACATCTGACAAACTCAGAAGAGCTGATATGGACCTCCAGAGGTTGCAAAGGGCCAAACAGATGAGCTCTGAATTGCTGCTTGTATTAGATACCCTCATTGAAAAGTGTGATGATCAACCCCATATGTAAATATTTGGATATTCATTCACATACTTACATCATGTTCACCACTGAATTTTTCATGTATAACAATGACATTTCCAATTGATTTTAGATGATGCACACACCCAATTGTCACATTCCAACTACCAATAATTGATTCCTGGGGTCTGGACCTCGGTGATTGGGATTCATCCGGAACTTGGTGATCAGGTTTCATAATATTTGGATATTCATTCACATACTTACATCATGTGAACCACTGAATTTTTCATGTATAACAATGTCATTTCCAATTGATTTTAGATGATGAACAAACCCTAGTGTCTAATACCAACTACCAATGATTGATACCCGGGGTCCGGACCTCAGTGATCGGGATTCGTCTGGAACTTGGTGCTTGGGAATCAACATTTGGGATGTGGGACACTGTGTTTTGAGAAGTGTGACAAAGGATGAAAATGTGGTAAAAATGGGGGCAGTTTGGTATATGTACATTATTTCCTTCCCCTTGCCCTGGTTACTCGAAGTGTACTCTCTACCAGCTTTTGAGACTTACTCCAGGTGGTCCTTGCAGATGGTTCAATGACAGCTTTCTTGCCCTGTATGCTCCTTGGTTCCGGCGATGTGTTCCTCTCTTCCACTTCCTCAGTCAACCTGGCCAGGAGGTCGCCCATCTGTGATGTCAAAAGTGCACCTGTTTTGGCCGGCCTGGCTGGGCGAGGCTTCGGCATTGAACATGGAACTTCTGTCTCCTTGGGTGCTGAAGATGGATGTGCTGTTCATCTGGGTTTCTTCAGCGGGGATCGACCGTCAGCTGAGTCATCATCAATGTCATCCTCCTTGTCATGAGTGTCACTGTTGGTATCACTCTCGGCTTCGGTTGATGGATCCCAGGGCCTTCAGAGAGTTCCACTCTTCTGCATTCTCACTTTATGAGTCAGACGAGATGGCGACTTGCCGGATACCACAGATGGTACCATGTCTCCATCTTTGTTCCTCCATGCTTTGAACAGGAATGTTGAATCCTTTCCTGTTTCCTGCTGAGCATACCAGAAATTGAGCAAGGCTGTCATGTCCCAGTTTTGCAACTTCGAAGGCTCCTTCAGGTCAATAGCTGCTGGAAGATACTTCCTTGCCACAAAGTCATCCTGACTTTGTATGAGGGCACTCCATGGCACAACAGCCTTGTCATTCCCGGAACATATTCCTGTGTCCACACATTCAATAACATCTCAGATGTTGCCACGAAAGACTCACTGTAGTGTGATGTAAGAAATGCCCTGACTATGGCCTTCTTCTCCTCAAGTTTTGTTTCCATGATGTCTGGAAGCAACAGCATCCCATCCCCATCCATGTTGAGTTCAAAAGCTGGTTTTCTGACTCTTTTGTGACCTCCCTTCACCTGTCGTCCTCCGTCCTGTGCCCCAGCACCTATCATTGTGATGATCAATGAATTCATTCTTGCATCCAAAGTTCAAACACTCACCGAACTGTTCCTGGGCGTACTCCTGCCATACTGGCTCAATATCCTCCCAGTCCTTCATCTTCATGAAGCTGTCCCCATCTCCTAATGCCTCATTATCATCATGTGTTAAGACCGTACTCAAGGGGTGAAAGATCTGAAGGGCTTTGGCCTCAGTTTGTACACTGTGCCCCTTGTCTGAGTAATGCCCCTTTATTTCAGAGAGGAGATATATGTCCGAAGATCCGGAAGGAGTTGTGTAGTGGATCTGGACATCTGAAGGTATTGGATATGGTACGTCCGAAGGTTATCCGGAGCGCAGGGATGGAAAGAGGACTAAGGCTAGCTTTGGAACGGATTCCTAACTAGAAACTGACAGAGGTAGGCTATCCGAAGATAGAGTCAGAGATATAGACTATAGGAATCAATCCCAAGTCTTGGAAGATGACTTTGAGCAGAAAGTGACTCAAGTCCGAAGGAAGCAGAACGAGCAGAATCTAAGATGATATTCAAACTAAGGTTCTACGGAGATCTACAAGTGGTTTATATACGGTAAGTATCTAAGACAGATAATCAATAAGTCCGGGTCCGAGGGCTATGTATGAAATGTAACAGAAGTCTATTAGTTAATGCGCAGCGGATCAGTAAGCATGAATCGGAAATGAAACACAGGTAACAGATCAGTGACACAGGAAGGAATTATACACAGCCGGAGTACCGGAAACAGGATGAGCGACGAAAGGAGATAGACGCAGATATACACAAGGGAGATAGAGTGCGAGAAGTGTGCACATTCGGATGAGCGATCCGGACAGGATCTGTGGACCGGACGGAAATAGAATCGATCGGATCTGATCGGATATGGTTGGATCTGGGATTAGAAGTATGGTATATGACATCATGCCTGCACACATATATTGAGATCCAAGATTGGCGATGACGGACACAATTGACTTACATCCCAAACAGAACCTCTCCCTGTTCATTCTTCCAAGCTGACAACACAAAAACTCTCATCCTGCATTGCCTCCACATCTCTTTCAAAAAGTGCCTCATATATGCCAGTCCCTTCTTACGAGCAACTTCTGCTTGTATCTCCAGAGGAGGAAAGCTGTTTGACCATTCTTCCGCTGTTTCTTTTGCCTTCTCCAACTCGTTGTTGTCCAATTCAGCCATGACTCTCTTCACAGCCCCCTGATAATGTTTGAACATTCCGGGATCTCCCAGCTTTGCCCCAGACTCATCCTCAATCCTCTTTAGCACCTCTTCGCACTTCTGCTGGTAGACCACCATCCTAGGCGTCCATTTCCTCCCATATTTTATCATGTCCTTCCTTTCCTTCTTTTTCTTGTTGTTGAACAACCAAGTCTTATACATCTGAGAGTTGATGGAAGAATAAGATGTTAAAATTGTAGTTTTTCAACACAACGAAGATGCATCACCTGCTTCCTCTTTTTCCATTGTCCTTGGTCGACTTTAGGAGCAAACAACCTGGCTGCCCTGGCAATTGCAGTGAAAACCCCTCGCTTCTCACCCCTTTTGGCCGTGGTCTACTCAGGAAGGTAGTTCTTCAACTTCGAAATTTCGTTTTCTGTGAGCTTCTGTGTCTGTGGTTGACGTGCCCTATTTCTGCTGGAAGTCAAGTGAGTGGAATGACCCGTCCTTGCCATGGTGAATCAAATTGGAGAATGGGCTGAGGATAAGCAAGGTGGAAGTATGAACGAATTGTCAGAAGTTGAACTTTGACAAAAGCCTAACAGTAGCTTAATTGAGCTATATTGGTCCCGAAGCCATAAATGGACATAAATTTGTAATGAGTCGGCAGGACTGTATGACACCACAATGTAATAAAAATTCATTCCATCTGAGCAGATGCTTTGCTTGCACAATTAGCATTAGAAAATAAGATGAAGATAGGTAGATGCACCCCATTGCAAAAAATCCCACAGGGTAGAAGCAAGGGGCAGCAAAGGTAGAAAGATTTGGGTCAAGGTCCCACTTGCAAGCACAAGACGACGAGCCTACAAATCCATGCCTCACTCTTCCCCAGAATCACCAACACTTCAGCCTGTTCAGGCACCACCTCCTTGGGATGACTTTCTTGACAATACTTACGAGCAAGACCAAGGCTCATTTGAGCCATTGCAACTCCCAAAAACCATGGCAAGTTCATGTTAAATGTTGGAGTGTCATTCAAACTATAGCTAAATATAAAAATGCAGAGTCAGAATGACTACCTCAGGCAATGGCTGCCAAGGCAGGAATCATATCTGCATCACCTCCTGGATCGAGAAGCTCCACCAGAAGACAGGAGATGCATCATCTACAACCAGGATGGGGTCTACAAATGTCATCGTTGACAAGTCTGGAGTTCACCACCTCGAGGTTCAATGCTGTGATTGTCCAAATGCCATGAGTCCGGACATTCAAATGTTTCGGCATGGATTTTTCCCTGCATCATTTAACAGGCTGAAGACCGTGTTTACCTTCAGAGTGCTGGATGATTTTCTATTGGACAACCTTGAATGCAGCACCTCCATGATGAACTATTACAGTAAGCTCCGGCGAATGACCTCGAGCATGTTTCCACACCTTGTTCCGGTAATGCTATCTGTGCTTCATCTAAAGGACATGATGTTGACACAGGCTGTGGCAAGGATCGATACAGAGAGCTCATGAGAGTCGCTCGACAGTGGAGGCAGTTGAAGACCATGAAATGGCATGGCTATGGCCATCATTCTGACATCCCAAATGCAGGAGATCTTGCATTATTTTGCCAGGCATGTCCTCAGCCTGGGATTAATGTATCTTTGTCAGGGGATGAATCACTTGATGAGTGAGTCCTGTTCAATACTGAAGTGAACTCAGCGATGATAAGAACTCCAAGCTGGAAATACACCCGGTCATTTGTGATGGACAGAAATTTCAAAGCTGAACACCTGCATTCCATTAATCCCCTCGATGAAGTTTGGCTTTCAGATGGGCTTGGATTCATGGTTGGAAAGGACAGGTATAGAATGCATCTTGCGGAGGCTGCTGACACGGTGGAAAAATTGAGCTGCAACAATCACCAGGCAGTAAATCAAGCAAATGTGGTGCGGCATAAGCTCGAGTCCACAGGAATTGGGGGAGTTGCCTGCGCCTGGCACGGGTGCTTTGTCACTCACTCGATAATTGATTTTCAGAAAGGGGAAAGGCAAGCCAAACATGCCATTTGACATTCACTAGTTGACCATGCATCATTTGCAGACAAATGAACATGGACTACGCCCTTTGTGAGGCTGCCCAGCACAACATGGAAGGCATTACCAGGGCTGTCACCTTCTATGACATCAACTGTCAATCCAACAAGCGCTTTCATGTTCGGGTGGATCGAAGCCGATACCTTGACATGGTACCGGAACTGACCATCATTCCTGGAATCGGGTTGTGGCATGTGCATGGACATCAGGACAGTTGCTATGTCCGATATGCTTCGAATTTTATTGAAGGCATTGGCTGGATTGATGGAGAGATCATGGAGACCCTATGGGCACGTCTCAACCTGATTTCCCCTGCCACTCGGGGAATGTCATCCCTGCACCGAAAGGAATGTCTTGATTATCAGATGAATGATTCCAATTTCTGCAAGATGATCCGCATTAAAAGGACTCTTTTCCAGAAATACAAGCTGGTGAAGAATGACATCGCCGAAAGTGGCAAGGCTTTTGACAGACTAGATGAAGCTGCACCCTGCAATTTAAAGACACAATGGTTAGCCAGCGAGATGGTTGCTCAGTCCAAGAGAATCAGGGATCCTGTGGCAATGGATTTATATGAAATCAATATCAAGAAGGGTAAGTTGACATTCTTTGTCTCCATGGAGCTCCAAATTAATGTTGCACTTAGCACCAAGCAAAAAGGAGATTGAGCTTAGACTACTAGAAGCGGGTAATGCCCGTAATGCAGCACCCTCTCGCAGATCTGTGGCAACATGGATATCAATTGGGTTGGCAATTGAAGTGGCTCAAATTGCATTGCTCATCGAGGTCCGCAGAATTGGAAGACGATTGATGGAGACATAGAGATTAGATATCGCCCGGCAACACAATCGTCTCCAAGGCCAGATAGATGAATTCACTTGGTCTGCTCTTATGCATCTCGGAGAGGGATTTGATGCAGATGACGATCCTGACAACTTGAACATAGATATTCTTGATGATCTCGATGATGACCCAGCAGATTTCACTGAGACATCTGATGTGTGGACAAACTCCCCTGAGCTCACCATAATTCCATTGCCATCAAACCTCAGGGTTGATCATTGCAGACGCTGTATGGCAGAGGATCTGATTCCATTGGAGATGTCACTTTGTGAAGGGCAGGCCAATGATGCCCTGCACAATCTCCGCATTCACTTGTGCAACAAGGCTATCCTGTTCCGAACAACAGTTAGGCAAGCCAAATCTCAAGCCCTAAAAACTCGAGTGTGGTCCCAGGTGACATCAGTGCAGCAGGCAGTATCCCTACATGCCAGTATATATACAAAAACCAGGAAGCAAATGATACAACTTGAGCCAGGGCCAGACCAGCTTCAGAAATACAAACCCCTGCTTCGCGAGCAGCTCAAAATCAGCACTGCCGTCGGGATCCAAATGCCCGAGGTCAGCGAAATGAGTCCCTTGCTTGGTTCTGGTCAGTGGAAGTCAACATGGAGGGTCCAGATAATTCATGGAATGAGGAATGTGAGTTTTGGGCATGCTTGATATATCCCATGGTGAGCTGACAGGACCCATCCCAAGTTTACCGAGTTCATTGGCTTCAGGCAAAGGCACTACGGATCGATGGATGGAAGAAATATCATTGGTGCAATCAGAGATGGATTGGACGTGCAACTTTTTCTTGTGGAAGGAAACCCAATGGGGTGCCCGGATGCAGGAATCATTGTTGAAACAACTTCTGGGTCATGCATGCTATGCTGGAAGGCAGTCTCAAATGTATTCCTTACTAGCTTAGGATGCACAGGCAGCATTTCAAGACCTGCAGCCCGCGTTGATTGATGGTGCACATGAATGAATTTGTTTTGCTGATAAAACGCATATTGGACACCCAAACATTGAGTCCGGGAATTGTCCAGGTCAGCCCATGTCGGAGTTTGAATTTCTAATCCATCCATCAGTGACTCATATCATCACCTCTTCACCATCTGTCAGTTTCATTGCCAGCGTCACACTCTTGCATTAGCCATGCCTGAAACTCCTGCATCCACATCTGGCACTCCAAATACTGGAAATCACTGGCAACCCATGAAGCTGAACCTTCAAGATATTTCTTGTACTTTGAATATGGCTGCATCGCGCATCCGCGCATGTATCTCTCAATATCAGATGAGGCTGCTAACAACCATCCCTCTTCTGCCCAGATCATGTACTTTCAAGCTGGGCTGCAATGGGAGATCAATGTAAGTGACTGATGACCGGATGACCGGCTGACTTTGGTGGGCAATGCTGAGATTTCCAACAGACATTTGTTACTCCACTCCTGCAGTACTCAGCTGCAAGGAACATCGTTTCTGTTGTTCCAAGCTCCGTCGCTCATGTCCTGACATTGTATCCCATGCTCACCTGGAACACTGTTCCAGACCACATCTTTTCATCCCACCTATGTCAGTTTGATGATGTCGCAGCCCTGGGACATCCATCCTGGATTATTCCCAGCTATGATACTCCATGGTGGATGGGACACACCAAAATTCCGAATGAACCATGGCAATGGGGTCAAATCATGAGGTCCTGTGTCGTTCACTACCAGCATTGGATGGAAAATGGAGTTGAGGATGATGGCTTGGTTCTTCCTGAGGAGGTAAATGACTCATCAGGCCCATCAGTGATAGGACTCAAGATGATTTGAGCATGCTTGGTAGCATTGATGGAGGAGCAAGATGAGGGTATCCATGAGAAGATGGCAGAGGTGAAGATGTACACTGACATCTACAGAGATTGAAGAGAGGCAGGGGAGTGGAGTCCTCTTCACTGTGTTTAGATTAGAAAGGTCTTCATTTCATACATGATGTAAAATATTATATTCCGTCCAAATGATTGTCTTGACCCCCAAATATTTTGTTCCGGATTTCGAGGACTGGATTTCAAGATCCAGATGTAGAGTCCTAAATCCTGAATGCTGAGTGGCGAATGCCCAAGTGCCGAGGTACTCAGAGTTTGGGACTCAATTCATGGGACTCGACTTCCGAATGGCAAGATTGCCTCACATATTTCTGAGTGGCGAGTCACGAATCTTAGGTACTGAACCCCGAACCCCAAAATTGTGGACTACCGGATTTCATGGTTTGGGGTTCAGCACTCAAGATTCGAGATGAAATAGATATCTGTGCCACGGTTTGGGGTTTGGCACTCATCATGTGTGGATCAATAACTTTCACATTATTCTGAGTGCCGAGTGCCAGTTCCGGGTGCTGGGGCTCGGCAGTCGGTGTTCAGCACTTAACATGTGTGCATCAATATCATTCACAATGTTGTGAGTCCCAAGTCCCGAGTTCTTGCTGCTGGGGTTCGGGGTTTGGCACTCAACATATGTGGCTCACTAAATTTCATATTATTCTGAGTGCCGAGTGCCGAGTTCCAGGTTCCGGGGGCTTCGGCATTCCAGCATTCGGCACTGTACATGTGCAAATCAATATCTTTCACATTGTTCTGAGTCCCAAGTCCTGACTGCTGGCTGCTGGGGTTTGGGGTTCGGCACTCAACATGTGTGGATCAATAACTTTCACATTCTTCTGAGTGCTGAGTGCCGAGTTCTGGGTGCCAGGGCTCGGCATTCGGCGTTTGGCACTTAACATGTGTGCATCAAGATCTTTCACACTGTTGTGAGTCCCGAGTCCCAAGTGCTGGGGTTCGGAGTTTAGCATTTAATATTGTTCATATCTTTCACATTGTTGATGAGTCTGGTCCGAGTCCGAGTTCCGGTCGGAGTTCAGGTTCGCACTTACTATATGTGAATTCATATCTTTCACATTGTTATGAGTCCCAAGTGCCGGCTGCCGGAGTTCGGGGTTTGGCACTCAAAATGTGTGGATCAAAGTCTGTTGCCTCACATTGTGCTGCCTCACATTTTGCTGAGTCCCGAGTGTCAAGCCTGAATTCTGACTATTGATTATTGAGTCCCAAATTTCGAGTATCGAGTCCTGAGTCCCGAGATACTCAGAGTTAGGGACTCAATTCATGGAACTCAACTTCCGACTTGAGTTCCAGAACTGTTGATGCTCTAATTGGTACATGGTATTCATGTGTTGCTACTAACATGGGTAACAACTCTTTCAACTTCTTTGATCTTTCACACCATGGTTAGTATGCAGCCTTCGACCCTAGCCCATCCACATGAGGGAACCCCGGCATAAATGTGCACAGAATCCCTCATATACCATGCCCAAGCAATCCGATCCCCTTCCACTCCATCAACCCCATGTCTCACAATTCTTCCCAAAAATGCAATCATACAGCCGGAATCATACCTGAATTCCAGCTGAAGGCTTGGCATACTCATCCGAGCATTAGAATGGTTCCCCATGGTGGTGAAATATTGAAGCATTCAGGAATCAATAAATGGTCTCGATGATTGGGGGTTTCCCGATTGGAAATGATGGAGAGGGTGTTAAACACGGATGCCCAGTACTGCAGGGTCTCTGGCATCTGTGGCAGTTCCTTGCTCACTGCCTTATCTCCAAGGTGTGACAAGGCTCGTAACCCTGAAAAGTACTGCTGAGGATGCATGACCCTGAGTGCTGCTGATGTGATGGCTGCTGGCCTTGCAATAGCTTTCAGGATATTCTCAGAGGAGGGTCCCTTCAATGATGCAGGTACCTCCGGATCTGACAGATTCTATGGGATTGGTGAGTTTGACTCCAGAAATCACCATCTCATCACATCCTACCTTGTGACCCTGTTGAAACCATGCCGGAGATAAATTGATGCATCCGGGAGTTGACCCAACATTTTCCGAGCCCTGTTTGAACCATTCTTGATTATATCGCCAATTGCCATCAGCCTTTACACTTTTTTCGAGGCTTGGACCCAGCAAATCGGTGGCCGCCCTGATTTCCTTCTGTAGGTACCATTTGATATTCAATATCCATTGAGTAACAATCTACACATTACACACCTGGGTGGTCTTGGTCAGGGTGTCCGGGAGGTACCATGTGATGATGGTGTTACAGTTGTACATGCCCCTATTCATTTTCCATTATCTTCTCACTTGTATATTATGTCACATGACTCTGACTCATATGCTCAACGCATCTGTACAAACATATGCCTTCCTTATTAGGATACGCAGTTACGTTCTCATGGTTACCTGGTCTGTGCGCACATATCTACCTATTTAAGCACAGTGTACTTGTAGTAGATTCTTTACTTTAATCTTACTGGGTTTTACCTGGAATCTCCTTCGCTTAGGTCTCCAACCTAAGTCGTCTTGAATCGTCTCTAAGTCTAAGCACTCCTTAGCCTTAGTCTCTATTCTCGTAGAACCTCTTAGACTTGTCTTTGAGGCCGAACCCTTGATCGTACTTGGAACGCATTCCTCATACTTTCACCTTGTCCTCTTTTGGACATTGTAAGAACTCCCAGCAGTCCGGCTGTCTTTTCACTGTCGCTGGTGACGCCACCCCAGTTCGTAACAAAAGATTAAAGTCTACCTGATTGTCGACTATCCAGTCTTCGACCCTGAACCCAGAACTAGCGTACACGTACGCTGAGCAGATTGTCAAGAAGAAACCCTCTGACAGAAGACAAGCCCTAACGGACAGCAAGACAGCGCGTGTAGGCACCGAGAAAGTATAACTCATCAGACGAATCATCAAACATGGCAACCAAAGAATTTGAATACAAGATCGGTCAACCAAACGGTTTTGATGGAGATCACGATAACTCTCGCGAGTTTATCCAATCATGCAACCTGCACTTTGACATCAACGAAAAGCTTTATACCACCGACAAACAGAAGATCATTTTCATAACATCCTTCATGACCGAGAAGAATGCTAAATCTTGGAAGGAACAATTCCTTGAACATGCCCAATCAATCAACACTTCTGGACAAAAGTTGGTTATGGGACCATGGTGGATTTTATGAAAAGTTTCAAAGAAGCCTTCGAACCAGTGGATACCAAAGGAACCGCACTCACGAAACTCAGAGACCTTAAACAAGGAAGTGGGATCTTCACACCTACGTCGCTGACTTTGAGGCACTTGCAGCCAAGGCTCAGATCACCGATAACGCAACGAAGATCCAATTCTTCCAAGATGGCCTTAATTGGGTATCCTCACAAAGCTTTTCGCAACAGGAGATGTCTCAGAAGTATTCCGAGATGTTGTGCTGCAATGTGTTGCTATTGACAATGCCCATCATCGTCTTCAAGCCATGAGGACACGTCATGCTCCACAACAGAAGAAGAAGAACTATGGGAATGCACAATACATACCTAATCGTGATTCCAACGCAATGGTCGTAGATCAATCTCCGATACGGAGAGATCCGAATGCATGAAGAAGGGACAATGCTTCGGATGCAAGAAGACAGGACACCGCATCCATAATTGTCCTGACAGAAAGAAGAAGACCCCGCTCCGACAAACCGAAGTCAAAGAAGGGGAAGACGATGAAGAAACTGTAAGGCGGATTGTCGCGGATTTTTGACTTGGAGAAACAAAGACTCGACATATGTTTCTCCCAATATACTACTAAGACTTGTACGCGCCGTAGGTGAAAGAAAAGAACTTCGTGTCCCTATCACCCTTCACTCGCGTACTCGTTTAAAATCCGTTGACACCACCGCTGTGATTGATTCAGGCGCAGCCGGAACGTTCATCTCTGAAGAGTTTGTGAAACTCCACCAAATCACACGACGAAAACTCAAAACACCGTTTCGAGTTACTACGGCTGATGGAACTCTTATCAAAGGAGGACCAATCACACACTACTGTCTCCTAGTGGTCAAAATAATGAACGAACCATGTATGGAAAATTCAATATCACCAAACTAGGAAGAAGGGATCAAATCCTTCTGGGAATTCCGTGGTTATGCGCAATGAACCCAAGTATAGATTGGGCTGCTGAAACACTTGTCCTTCCCTGAACAGCGAAATCGGATGAAATCGAAATTGATATAGATACGGATCGGAAGAAGAATGGATTGCCCCAACTCTTCAAATCTCACTCCAAGTGGCAACATTCCCGACTTCCGAGATCCCTCGTCGCCTCTCCTATCAATGTTCCTAAAGACCCGGAACCTGAAGTACGAATGCCACGTACTATAGACCCCACTCCACGTATACAACTACCGCGACCAGTGTCACCAATTCCCTGTATAGAAAAGCGCAAGAATGAATCTGAACCCGAGCAACAGGTCAGACAAGAACCTATTGAGCAATGGCCAATAGAAGAACAGAAGTATGGAAAAAGAAAAGCAGAAGAAGAGATCCCCGGACGGGATACCAATGTACTGAAATTATCCAAGTTCTATGTACCCCCGAAAACTCTTCAAAATACTCCCTCGGCATCAATTGAAGAAATCCCCGATGAAGAAGAACCTGTGCCCTTGTTGATCCCAACAGAGGATGATGAACAATTCAATACCATGCAAGATGTCTGGCACGCACCAGAAGTCCGTGAGATTTCTTCCTACAAGCTTGGCGATGGAGAATTTCTTGTGGAATATGACACAATGGAGTTAGCATGAGAATCATAGAAGAAGTTTCCATGGACACGCCCCTCACACACGATGGAACTTCTCGATTTGAACAACTCTCCAACTATTCCGCAATTCCCCTTCCTCCTCCGAAATACAGTAACAAAGCTCAGGAATTCGCCATGGATGAGAAGGAAAAGAAAAAGAAATCCTTCGAAGAATTGGTCCCGGACTATTTGCACGATTTTGCAGATGTCTTTGCTAAAGACGGACTGAACAAACTACCCCCCGAACGTCCTGGTATAGATCATCGGATCGATACTAAACCTGGTTTTATCCCTTGTACATCTAAGGTCTACCCGCTATCAGAAAAAGAACGCGCTGCTGTCAAAACATTTATCGATGAAAACATTGCGAAAGGTTTCATCTCAGAATCGAAGTCACCCCAAGCTAGTGGCTTCTTCTTTGTGGGAAAGAAGAGTGGAGAATTGCGTCCCTGTCAAGATTATCGCTACATCAATGATTGGACAGTCAAGAACGCCTACCCGCTCCCACTCCCTATTTCCCTTGTCGCACGTCTTCACAATGCACAGTTCTTTACGAAAATGGATATCCGGTCCGGTTATAACAATATTCGCATTCACCCCGATGATCGCTGGAAAGCTGCTTTTACAACGGAATTCGGCCTTTTTGAACTGAACGTCATGTTCTTTGGCCTTTGTAATTCCCTGGCAACTTTCCAAGCATACATGAATCGTACTTTCCAGCAGGAAATTAACAAAGGATGGATGGTTATCTACATGGACGATATCCTGATTTTCTCTACAACTATGGCAGAACACTGTGAACGGACAAGACAAGTCTTGATGAAGATACGAAAAGAACATTTGTTCTTAAAACCGGAGAAATGCACCTTCGATGCAGAAGAAGTGGAATACCTCGGAATGATAATTCGCCCTGGACAAGTTGCTATGGATACTGCTAAGACCAAGGGAATCTCCGAATGGCCAGTCCCAAAATCCGTAAAAGATGTTCGGTCATTCCTCGGCTTTTGCAACTTCTACCGCACATTCATTTCCCACTATTCTGACATCGCCCGACCCCTTATCGATTTAACAAAGAAAGATAAGACCTTTGATTGGTCAACCGAATGCATGGACACCTTCGAGGAATTGAAATGACGTTTTACATCTCAACCAGTACTCCGAAACCCTGATCCATCCCGACAATTTGCTATTGCTACCGACGCTTCACTCGTAGCAACCGGCGGAGTTCTCTTGCAGACTGATGAAAATGGTGTTTATCACCCATGTGCATATCTCTCACAGTCTTTGAACCCCGCAGAACACAATAGAAGTGCACAGAAGCTTACCCATCGCCAAGCATGTTGGCAATTGATTCTGTCTATTTATGACATTGAACTGCATCACGTTGCAGGTACTAAATTGGCAGTAACGAGGACCAGACCCTGCTCCCTGACGCTCTATTCGTTCATCTTATTGATACCGACCTGAAGGATGTTTTATCATCCTCTGACCCCCTCGATGACCCTGTTTTCAAGACGGCGTCCGATGCCCTCGACAGTGTGTGTCTTCCCCCCATGAAATCGGCACTTTCTGACTGGAAGATTGAGGAGAACGTCCTCTATTTTAAGAATCGTGCCTACATCCCACCGGCGCATCGTCCCGACATCCTAAAACAATATCATGATCATCCTACCGCAGGACATCCCGGCAGATTTAAAACTGAAGAACTTGTCAAACGCGAAGCCTGGTGGCCCGCTATGGGCTCCTATATTAGGAAATACGTTGAGGGTTGTGCCCTTTGTCAGCAAATGAAAGCTGATACACATCCTGTCCGGCCACCGCTTGCCCCAATACCCTCCTCTGCGACTTGACCCTTTTCCCAGATCTCCATTGATCTTATCACTGACCTCCCTGTCTCTGGAGGCTTTGACAGTATCATGGTCGTGGTAGACCATGGCCTTACAAAGGGGGTAATTATTATCCCTTGTTTGAAAACCATCACTTCTGAAGGCGTTGCTAAACTATTCTTGAAACATGTCTACCGTCGATTTGGACTCCATGACAAAGTCATTTCGGATTGAGGTCTGTTACAATCGTACGTGCCCCTATTCATTTTCTTACCTCATTTACCGTGTATATTACATAACATAACTCTGACTCATATGCTCAACGCATCTGTACTATAGTTGCCTTCCTTCTTTGGATACGCACATACATTCTCACACCCTTCTTGGTCTGTGCGCACATATTGGCCTATTTAAGCACAGTGTACTTGTAGTAGATTCCCTACTTTAATCTTACTGGGTTTTACCTGGAATCTCCTTCGCTTAGGTCTCCAACCTAAGTCGTCTTGAATCGTCTCTAAGTCTAAGCACTCCTTAGCCTTAGTCTCTATTCTCGCGGATACCTCTTAGACTTGTCTTTGAGGCTGAACCCTTGATCGTACTCGGAACGCGTTCCTTGTACTTTCACCTTGTCCTCTTCGGGACATTGTAAGAACTCCCAGCAGACCGCCTGTGTCTTTTCACTGTCGCTGGTGACGCCACCCCAGTTCGTAACAAGGTCCATAGTTCCTATCGCGCTTCTCTAGAAAGCTTGCCCGACTTCTCGATTACGTCATTGCTCCATCTACAGCTTATCACCCTCAGACAGATGGTCAAACGGAAAGGCTTAATCAAGAACTGGAAACATACCTACGCATCTATTGCCACAATAATCCTGAAGATTGGATAGAACACCTACCAATCGCTGAATTTGTCCACAATCACCGAAAACACGATGCAAGAAATGCATCACCCTTTTATTTGATGATGGGATACGAACCACGCGCTATCCCTCACCTTATCCTTGATTCATCAGTCCCCGCAGTAGAAGATCAAGTACGATCCCTGCAGAAGATAAGAGAAGAAGCAATCGCCTGTCATAACATTCCAATGCAAACAATGGCCGAATGATCCCAAGGAGATAAGTACATTCCATGGAAAATCGGAGACAAGGTTTGGTTATCTGCTGCCAATCTTAGACTCAAACTCCCATCAAGGAAACTTGCACCAAAGCGATACGGACCTTTCCCGATCATCGATGTCTTATCACCTATCACGTTCACACTCAAACTCCCTCCACAGTGGAAAATTCATCCCACGTTCCACGCTTCTGTCTTATCGTCCTATAGCAAACAGACGTACATGGCCAAACTTCCCTGAACCACCACCTGACATCATCGAAGAAGAAGAAGAATATGAAATAGAAGCGATTCTTTCTCACAAAGGAACTGGCACTCACCAATGCTATCTCGTTTCTTGGAAAGGATATTCATCGGGAGATAACGAATGGCTCCCAGAAAAGAACTTGAAGAACTCTGCTCGAATCTTGAATGCTTATAAGAAGCAACACGCCCTCTGATTATCCTTCAGTCAATCAACTCGCATTAGCACTTGATCAACTAACAATGCTTCAAATGTCTTTCCCCACTGCTTACATCACCCCTGTCACCATTGCCAACAATGATTCCGACTCCGATGCTGAACATACAGAACCCTTGCCACTGAAATCGATAACACCTCTTACGTCGAAGCCGCCCTTCTATGTGAAGGACATGCCCTTGAAATTGAAAGAATCCTCACAGAAAGAGGTGCTTCCTGGCTCTCCTCCTCATCAACATCATTCGTACCACTGCTAATGAAACCACAGACACTACCTATCGTCAACGCTTCCTACATCTTCAAAAATGTATTCGTGCTTATGCTATGCTGCTGCTTCCCAGTACTTTTAAAAGCAATGTTGAAGAAGCTATTCACATCGTGGCCGAACGCCAAGCAGGCATTGCTCGACCTCCCTCTCTGCAGGAAGATATGACACTTCCTATTCCAGCACCCTCTTCTTCGCGTGTGTATTCTAGTGTTGACGCCCTTGCTGGCTTATGCACTGCTGTTCAAGAGATCGGGCAGCTTACCAACGCGGTCGTCAAAACCATCCAGCAATCAGTCGCTGAAACCAGAGCAGCCAGAAACTTAGTTGAAGAAGCCATCACTGATCTACAACAAACACAAGCCGACCTCGCTTCTCCCAGAACCCCATCTCCTATCAACAAACCAACCTCACCATCCCCGTCATAGCCTCTCATGACCATCCTGCATGGCTATACAGTGGCTCAAAAAACTGTCCGCATGTTTTGACATTTTTCACTATCTATGATATTGTGTGAGAATGAACAAATTCCTCAAGGACATACTTATACCACATTGTAGTATGGCTTCAGGGCTTTTATTTGAGCCCTACACCGTGGGAATCGGCGGAGATATGGTGGAGATATAAGGCTTATAAAATGATGACTCATGTGGACAGTTTTTTGAGTGTATATTAAAACTATATAAATCATTATTTATGACACCATAAAAATCATGCCACTATTATATAAATTATAAAGTGGTGTCATTATGTTATTTTATGACTATATCTAACTATATAAACCAGAATATCTCATGTATCATAGTCATAATCACCATGAAAGCCATCTCCTCTGCTCAAAGAGATAATATCCTCTCTCTGTCTTATGCTGGCCTCTCTGCTCGCCAAATTTCCTCTAGAACTGGAGTATGCAAGTCCACTGTGGCCAAGTTCATCAAAGAAAGCCACCCAGACAAGGAAAACTCTTGTGGAGGACGTCCATCCAAGCTTACCTCTACTGACAAAAGGGCTATTATCCAACATATCACTACAGGAAAGGCTGATAATGCTGTCCAAGCCACCCATTATATCAATTCCACCATCACTACCCCTGTCTCTTCACAAACTGTGAGGAATGTTCTCAAGGCAGCTCATCTCAAGGCAGTAACAAAGAAGAAAAAGCCTCTTCTCTCCATCAAACATAGGCAGAGAAGACTAGCCTTTGCCTTAGCTCATCAACACTGGACTGTAGAGGACTGGAAGCGTGTTATATGGTCAGATGAGACCAAAATCAATAGGATTGGGTCAGATGGGAAGGTGTATGTATGGAAAAAGAAGGGAGATGGCCTAACAGACAGAGAGGTTGGAGAGAAGAGGCTTTTTCTTCTTTGTTACTGCCTTGAGATGAGCTGCCTTGAGAACATTCCTCACAGTTTGTGAAGAGACAGGGGTAGTGATGGTGGAATTGATATAATGGGTGGCTTGGACAGCATTATCAGCCTTTCCTGTAGTGATATGTTGGATAATAGCCCTTTTGTCAGTAGAGGTAAGCTTGGATGGACGTCCTCCACAAGAGTTTTCCTTGTCTGGGTGGCTTTCTTTGATGAACTTGGCCACAGTGGACTTGCATACTCCAGTTCTAGAGGAAATTTGGCGAGCAGAGAGGCCAGCATAAGACAGAGAGAGGATATTATCTCTTTGAGCAGAGGAGATGGCTTTCATGGTGATTATGACTATGATACATGAGATATTCTGGTTTATATAGTTAGATATAGTCATAAAATAACATAATGACACCACTTTATAATTTATATAATAGTGGCATGATTTTTATGGTGTCATAAATAATGATTTATATAGTTTTAATATACACTCAAAAAACTGTCCACATGAGTCATCATTTTATAAGCCTTATATCTCCACCATATCTCCGCCGATTCCCACGGTGTAGGGCTCAAATAAAAGCCCTGACGCCATACTACAATGTGGTATAAGTATGTCCTTGAGGAATTTGTTCATTCTCACACAATATCATAGATAGTGAAAAATGTCAAAACATGCGGACAGTTTTTTGAGCCACTGTATCTACTCGTGAGCATGACCGATACTTTTGGCAGGGTCTACCCCATTCTGCTCGACAAGCCATTGACCGACGTCTCAAGCTCAAGGAGACCAACTACACACAGAACGAGGCTCCGGACTTCGAGAAGGTTTTGGAAGCTGGGCATTTTATTTTATCAGATGATACCTTTGATGCTGATTTGAATGAACCTATTGCCAGTCGTCTCAAGTCTATTTGAGAGACCCGTGGACCTAGACCAAAGCCATCATGTCAAAGCTGGGATTCTGATGATAAAGATGAGAGAAGGGATGTACGACAAGAAGTACAAACGAGAAGAGTAGCCTTCACCCCACCTGCCGTTCCAGGAAAATCTACTATGGATGAAGTCAAGGATTTGGCTCGAAAAATGCATGGTCTTGATATTGGTGATGTAACCTATGCAGGATGTTACACACACCTTGCATGTCTCACTCCCGTGGCAGTGCAGGCCTGGCCATCACCAAGGGTACGACAACTTGTCAACACGACTTCAGCTCAGCCACCACTATCATACCTTCCTCTCCCTCCTCTTCCAACATTGTCGAGCTACCATTCAAACCCTAAGTGTTTCTTCTGTGGAGGTTCCCACATTATGTGAGCTTGCTCAATCACTGGCGAGTACCTACGAGCTGGAAGAATAATCCATGATGGTCAGTACTTTGCCTCCCCAGACAAGTCCCGCATACGACGATTCAGAGACGAGACCTTCAAGCAAGTTATTGATGCAAGATATGCTATATCCATCTCGTCAACCCCTGCCACTGGTTCCAATGCAATCCCCCTCGAAAATCCACGATGTGAGAACAAACTTCCGTCTTTGAACAAATCTGATATTCCCAGTTCTGCCTTTATTTCGGACTCATACTTCCTGCGATGCACTCCCGAAGCCAAGAACCATGCCGTTGTTGTCTCGATTGAGGAAGAGAGCCCAGCAGATGTGAACACAATCACAAGATCTAAGGTAAAGGCAAATCAAAGCTTGTCTGAAACTGAGAAAGAGTCACCCCACCTCATAGAACCTCTATAGAGCCAGGAATGAAGAAACCCCCAGCCTTTTCCTACAAATCAAAGGCAGCTGAACCTGATGCCACTCGACAAGTCTATAAGACAATTCTGGACATGACAGTACCTCATCTAACAGTGTCAGATCTTCTCATGATCAGTCCTGAGCTATGAAAGGAAGCAGTAGAGCACTGCCGCATGCATCAAGTTCCTGTGCCTATCACCTCAATTTCAGCAAATACCGTCATCTCTAGCCCCCCCCTTCAAGTTGATCATGCTACACCCCTTCGAGAGCTTCATGTTACACTTAATGGAGTCCATTCTAAACTAGGGCTGCTTGACAAAGGCTCCAAAATTGTTGTCATAAGGGAAGATGTCTGGAGGAAGACCAATGCACCTCGAAACCAGGAAATTTGTATGAGGATGCAGACTGCAAATGGAGGAGCCCAGGACATAGGAGGATGTGTTGAGATGTTAGAAATAGATGTCAAAGGTATAAAGACTTGGGCACATGCTTACATCATACTGGATGCCCCCTATAGGTTACTACTAGGAAGACCCTGGCAAAAACTCGTACACCTTTCCAAATCCAAAGATGCGGAACATGTATATGTCACCATCCAAGACCCTATGAACAGTTCCAATACTCGGACCATCCTAACAACTCCTCGTCCTTGGCCACACCCATCCCTTGCCCTGACAACAGTTGCCCTCACCACCACCCCCCCTATCAGGAAGCTCTACCTATGTCGATCAACCAATGAGATCGACTGATATATATCACGCGATCAAATCATTTAGCCTTGCCTCCTTCTGTCCCTATATCTTCCCTAACCAGTACCCTCTTTGCCAACACCCTTTTAGGAGAAAATTTCGAAATTAATCAGGCATGCCGCACCTTTGCCTACAAGAAGGTGGCAGATAAAGTTAAACCCATCCCCACGACAATGCCTGCCCATGCACGAATAATCTGTTGCTTTCCTGAAGACCCCCTTCTATCCCTTCCTCCATTATCTCCAACCCCTCCTGATTTCAAGCCTGGCACACGTCTTACTCAGGAATGAATGGATGAACTCGGAATTTTTCAAAATGAGTTCCTATGGCCCGAAGAACGTAAATTAGTGGCCCATGTCCTTATGAACAATGTGTTTGCTCTCACCTGGGATGAAACAGAAAAAGGACGTTTCCAAGACGATTATTTTCCCCCTGTCATTATACCTACCATCAAGCACACCCCTTGGACTCATTGTCAACCCCCAATCCCTCCTGGAATCAAGGATGAAGTCATTAATCTCATTAAGTCAAAAATCACGTCTGGAGTCTATGAAGCCTCAAACTCATCATATCAATCCTGTTGGTTCTGTGTTGCAAAGAAAAATTGCTCTGTGCATATTGTCCATGACCTTCAGCAACTAAACTCTGTCATTGTCAAAGATGCTGCCTCAATGCCTTATGTAAAGCTTTTCGCTGAGCAATGTGTGGGGTGATCAATATATTCAATGATGGATCTATTTGTAGGATTTGATCACCAAGCACTAGCAGAGGAATCACACGACATTACAACATTCCAGACCCCTCTCGGCACTTATTGTCTCACGTTTTACCTCAGGGATGGACTGACTCCCCAGCAGTCTTTCAAAATGATGTTGCCTTCATTTTGCAGGCCGTGATTGAGATTGCACCAAATTTCCAAGACGATGTCAATGTCCTTGGCCCCCAGACACAATACGAGCTTCCTGATGGTTCATATGAGCTCATACCTGAAAATCCTGGCATTAGAAGGTTTGTGTGGGAACACTGCATGGACACGAACCAGTTCTACATCATCTCAAACATGCAGGAGCCACAGTATCTGCTAAAAGGTTATTCCTTTGTGTGCCAGAGGTCCTCATTGTCGGCCAACTATGCACATACCAAGGATGTAGCCCAGACACATCTAAAGTCGCAAAAATTCAGAAATGGCCCCCTTGTACCTCATGCACTGAAGTACGTGCCTTCCTAGGAACCATGGGAACTGTTCAAATCTGGATTGAAGATTATGCATGAATTTCTCATCCTCTTACCAATCTCACCATGCCAATGTTCCCTTTGAATGGACTCAGGAGACCCAACAAGCAATGGACAAGCTCAAGACAGCTGTTATCGATTCCCCTGCTATCAAACCCATTAACTATCATTCCCCCAACGACATCATCCTCTCGGTTGACTCATCACATATTGCATGTGTGGATGGATCCTATCGCAGATCGATGATGAAGGACGATGACAGCCCTGTAGATTTGGCTCTATCACCTGGAACGAGAGAGAGTCATGATATTTGCAGGCCAAAATAGAGCTCTATGGCCTCTTCCGAGCATTGCAAGCTGCAAAAGTTTGGTTGATAGGTTTGAAAAAGTTCATTGTCGAGGTAGAAGCCAAGTATATTCATGGCATGCTCAACAAGCCAGACATCTCACCAAATGCAGCTATGAATAGCCGGAATCTGCACATTCAATTTCACCCTCAAGCACATACCTGAAACTAAGCATCTCGGACCAGATGGACTGTCATGATGACCACAGGGAGATGAGGACTCAGATGAAGAAGAATCAGAAGATGTTGAGGATTGGATAGACAAAATATTAGGATGCAGACTATGGGTAGCTAAGGAGGTGGATGATGAATGGATCAACAAATCGACAAGCAGTTGTGTCCTCACAAGCACATGCACACATATATCTGACCCCAAAATCCCTGCCAATGATCTTTCAAAACACCATGACAAAGAATTAGAGGCTATCCAAACATACCTTGACACACTCTCATTTCCATCATATATTTCCGAGTCAGATCACCTTCATTTGCGAAAACGAGCATGCCAGTTTTTCATTCAAGGTCAGTGTCTTTGGCAAAGGAATTCCAGTGGCCATCACCAGTTCATTATATTCGAAAATGATTGATTACGAGTGCTTCGTGAAGCTCATGACAGCCTGGGACACAGGGGCATTTATTCCACTCGATGTACCCTTGCAGATAGATTTTGGTGGCCAACGCTCGACAAAGATATAGCCTGGTTCATCAAAATGTGCCATCAGTGTCAAATTTGCTCCATCAAGAAAGTAGTCATTCCACCCACAGTATCCATTCCCTCAACACTCTTTCAAAAAGCCTTTGCAGACACTATGCACATGCCTACCTCGCATGGATTCTCCTATGTTGTTCAAGCACATTTCTCGCTGACAAATTGCCCTGAATTTCGGATGCTGCAAAAAGAGACAGGATGCACACTTGGAAGGTTCTTGTTTGAAGAGATATTGTGCAGATGGGGAGGTATCGAAGAAATCATAACAGATAACAGGACTCCATTTGTTGCTGCACTCAAGTAGCTTTCTAAAACCTATCATATTCAGCACATTCAAATTTCGGCCTATGATTCCAAGGCAAATGGCCTTGTTGAATGTTCACACCGCTCTATACAAGATTCCCTTGTCAAAGCTTGCAATGGAGACATTACTCAATGGCCTACCTTGACGCACCATATATTTTGGGCTGATCGAGTCATGACACAAAGAGCCACTGGACATGCTCCCTTCTATATGACCCATGGTATTGAGCCCATCCTGCCTTTTGATATCACCAAAGCCATGTACCTTCTTCCCAATATTCCCACACAACTCCCTACCAGTGACCTTATTGCAATGCGCGCTCGCCAATTAGCCAAACGAGAAGAGGACCTAGCTGAGATTCATGGCCATGTCATGGGAAGTCATTTCACATCTATCAATGACTTTAAGTGACGTTTCAAGAACTCGATATGAGAATATGACTTCAAACCTGGAGCTCTCATCCTTGTCTTGAACAAGAAAATTGAAGCTGTGTCAAATGCCAAGTGCAAACCTCAATATTTCGGTCCTATGGTTGTTATCTCGCAGTCAAAAGGAGGCTCTTACCAACTTGCCAAAGTGGACGGTTCTATCTCGCACCTCAAATTTGCTGCCTTCCGCCTTATCCCCTACCACCCTCATTCCTTGACCTCTCTCGACATCACCCAATATATCCATCTCAAAAATCTTGCCAGCATCAAAGAATAGATGCATCGTTCCATTTTATTGTTGTTTTTCTTGATTTTCCTATCTTGATTATATAAAGCACAATACATTTTTATTTTTATTTTTAGTTAGTGTATCAACCGAGGATGGTCCATATTTAAAGTACAGAGGGGATGTAAGGACTAGATGTCCTCTGCCCCCAGCCCAACACTTTAGATCAAACTCTGACGCTTGGACCTTATGATGTGTTCCAGACTGTCCATATGACCTAGTGATACAAACAGTGTCACACTTCACATCCAAAAGTCATGTGGATACATTCCTTCTTCCTTCACTGCCATTGTCAACACATATGCTCCTGGTCCCTATCCCTTACAACAACTTCATCATCTCTGTCAACTTTCAGTCCCTTTCTCTCATTAATGTCACCCTACTCTCAATTCGCCATCTCAAAACTAATATTCAACCCTCACTATTCTACCAAAACCATACTCATTATACCGCCACTCATTCAAAATTTTGTACTCTCATTCCTCTCCGTTCTACTCTACCCTGTCAAGCATGATGCCACTCTCTTCTGCCTCTGCTCTCACCTAATCGTCCAGCTCATCCATTGCCAAGGACCCTTAATCATTTTCCCTATATCTAGCTCATGTACACTCTGGTATCAACAGCAAATTCTATCCTAGATTCCCTGCTCAAAAAGCACCTTAGAAAGTCCTTAGAGTGTCTCATCTGCTAATCTCTCTTGAAAGTATAGTCCTGTTTGTGTCCTAACTACATCGATTCATCCCTTGCCGCTATCGCCTCTCACCTCTCTTATCTCACTCTCATTCTGTTCTCTTTTCCCCTTCGAACCACCACAAGCCTTACAGCCATGCCCATCATCCAAGAAGCTTTTGACATACTGAAGAAGGAGACCCTCTGTAAATGTGCAGGGTTCTCTGATCAGTGCCAGCATCCTGTCCTTCACATGTTACGAACTGGGGTGGCATCACCAGCGACAGTGAGAAGACACAGGTGGTCTACTGGGAAGTTCTACAATACTCAAAAGAGAGCGAGGCTTGAGATTACAAGGGAGAGTTCCGAGTACGATCAAGGGTTCATTCTAAGAGTCATAACTCAAAGACAAGGTAGAATAAAGACTAAGACTAAGGAGTGCTTAGGCTTAGAGATGATTTAGATGACTAAAGGTTGGAGACCTTTAGCGAAGGAGATTTCAGGTAAAACCCAGTAAGATTAAAGTAAGCAATCTACTACAAGTACACTGTACTTAAATAGGCAGATATACATGCACAGACCAAGCAACCATGGGAAAGGAAAGTAACTGCATATCCTAATAAGGAAGGCAGGTACAGTAGACATGCTCATAATGCATGGACTTTTCAGGATCCTGATGATGTCCCTATGTAATTGTGTACATATTGCATATTGCATAATGCATGGCCTCAGCATGGCTTGTATGCATTATGAAGTGCGAAATTAATAGGGTGGGACATAAGGTGCTGCATAAATGTATTGTTCTGCTTGTGCGGCATTATTTCTTTGAACTATGTATAGAAGCTAGCAAGCAATTACAACAGTATCATACACAAAAATGTCCCTAAACTCGAAGTGTAAACCCTGCGATAAGCCCACAGCATGCAACCAACCTGCAAAACAGCAAAAAATCATCATGAAGGACACTGCTCAAACTTTGGCTCTTTCACCTGAATGCTCTTCTCATCAAAATCTTACTCTCTCAGACTGGATGACAGTCTATTCATTCATTGACTCTCATCCTAATGTTACACAAGCTGAAATTGTAGAACACTTTAAATCTCTCAAATCTGGCATTCTCATTTTCACACAGTCGACTTTGTCTTGCAAGTTAAGGGAAAGGCCCACAATGGAAGCCCGTTGTAACGAACATATTGGCACTGGGCTTAAAACCCCATATTTTGACACTCGTCTCACATCTACAGGAGTCACCACTTGTCCATGGCCGTCTTACCCCTTTAGCAGTACTGGCGGCATCCCACGCTTACTGCACACCGTACCGACTACCGCACCTCGTTCCATGAACCAATGTCCTTCCATGTCCTTGCTGTGTCTACATAGCTCCATTTGGTGCATAGTTTGTTTTCTGTTCATTATCACTGATTCCACAGCAAGCCTTATTACATGTTGCCTCATGCCGCAGCGCCTCATGCTATGTTTACTTATGGCGGCTACTACACTCCCGCGCTACTGATCTCGCCTAGAGTATTCCAAGTACATACGAATTAGGATATAAGCACCGCGTACCCCACACGATACAGTACCTGATTTTACACCATTGCACGTACTATAGGTCAGGATTATTGTCTAGCTCTGGATCTACCCAGTAGTGGACATAGTCTTTAAAGTTTCCTTATCGCTCATTAATACATCATGCTCGTTCTCCGTTACCGCTGGACTTTTGACTGTTACCTCGACTGAACTTCTCATGCACCACCACTTTACCGCTGAAAGTACTGCGGACTTCTTTACTGTTTCATTGCACCGCTCGCAACCTTACCGCTACCGCAGAGACCTCCGCTCGACATCGCTCGCTCGACGCAACTGTTACTGACCTTATCTCGACCACAGAAGCACCGCTACACGTGATGCTAGTTCCAGTGGTATCATCGCTGACCGCGGCAACTTACCGCTGACCACAACGCTTGTTTCGCACATAAGTTAGGCTCGAACTTGACCATACTAATAGGCATCCCCCTTTAGGGTCGAACACTCTTGTTCTTACAAGTGAAGCAGACTAGATGGACTGCAAGACTCACATACTAGTTTAGGCAGTGGTTTATCTACAGCCCAAGCTAGATTGTATCTTTACACTGTGTCAACGATAACTCTAATGCATTGTCATCAAAGTGTCCAAGGGTTGTTACCAGACCTGATGTTGAGCATGCCTTGATTCTGTGGATCAGGCACATGGAAAATAAACATGAAACAGTGACTGGGCCTATGTTATGAGAGAAACGGAAAAGGTTCAAGGATGAGTTTGATGTCCCGGACAATGAAAGGCTGTCAGGGGAATCATGGATTCAGTCATTTTGCAAAGCCTACAAGATCCATGAGTACTGACAGCACAGGGAATCTGGATCTGTGGACACCAAAGCTGTTGCTGCAGAACAAGAACATTGTCACAGGATTTTCACAAAGTTTGCTCCTTGAGATCGGTGGAACTTCAATGAGACATCCTTCTTTCCATAGTGAGTGTTCATTTCATTTCGTAATTTACAGTGCTTAATTTGTTTATTTTTAGTGCACCTCCAGATTGTGGTCTTGCAACACGACAAATGAGCAGCAAGAAGAAGGAGAAATTTTGCATATCCATTGGGTTAGCTTGCAATGCAGATGGAAGTGAGAGGCTCAAGCCTATTTTTATTGGCAGGGCAAAGAAACCACGATGCTTCAAGAAGCAGTCACCAGAACAGCGTGAGTTCTATTATCGAAACAATAAGAAGGCTTGGATGAGAGCAGTTTTATTCGAAGAGTATGTTTACATGATCCTGTGACTGTCAACAATACCTAATGCACTGTCTAGATGGGTCAAAAAGCTCGACCTTCAAATGAAGCGACAAAACTGGCATATTTGCATGTTTATTGATAACTTCTCTGGTCACAGCATCTCATATCAACCATCGAATATTGATCTCGAGTATTTCAGCCCCAATATGACACCAATTGTGCAACCATGCGACGTGGGAATTATTCGATGCTTCAAGGCAATATATCGCTGCAATTTTTGCACTCGCACAATTGACCTTGATGATGCTGGTGAACGAGACATTTATAAGCTCAACATTCTCGAAGTATTACAATGGCAAAGCAAGCATGGTATACCATTACATCCGAGACCATCAAACATTGCTGGAATCACACCGAAATCCAACCATGAGTCAATTATTTGATGTTCTCATTTTTGGTGCTCAATTTTTCATGGCAGTGATCCAAAAGCAGGCCTAGACTCAAGGCCTCATGTTAATCCTGCCACATGGAGTATTGTCTGCAAGTTTGCAACCACTGAAATGTCCCTTCCAGCAGTCGAGAATGACCTAAAGGCTCATCTTCATGAACACTATGTAGATTCAGATTGGAGACCGGCTCTTAAAGTCATCATAGATGCTGAAGGTGACACAGATATGACATTGAATGCTGTAAATGCACTTGCAGAAGCTGCGTCTTGTCGCACTGGCCTCAAAATTTGTATTCCCGCGCGTCCACAGCAAGTGGCTGACCAACTGTCCTCCACTGAAGCTGACCTTATGCAATCTGTCAACAATCTCAAGGCATGCAATTGTATTTTCAGCCAATTACTAACTCTTGATGAACTCCTGGACCCTGCCAAGGAAAGGGATATGGGGGAATTTCCCACATTTGAGGGTGGTGATAAAGCGATTGCAGATGAGGTCCATCATGAAGTTACCATCACAAGTGGTGAAGTCATCAAGATTGATTCTGACAATGACAATGACAATGATGATTCAGCGGCTGCATCGATCACATGGACAGATCTTCTCCATTTGTGCCAGCAACTCGAGGTTGGATGCATGCAATATGGTGATCCACAGTTTTCACTCAACTTATTATCACAACTTGTATATTTCATGCTCAACTACGACAAGAAGAACTACTTAATGCTAGACAGACCTCTCTAGAACAATTTTTATTGGTATAATCAGTAGATAATATAGGTAATTTGATGTCACACTTTTGGCAGAGGTCACATGTGTCACACAAATGTGACATATATATCTCTCATAATGCATAAACTATTGGTGGTCCCAACAGTATGCATTATGAGCATGTCTACTGTATAGTACAAGCATGTTGGAATGCATGAGTCAGAGGTTTATGTAGTACACATGAATACTAGACCAGTTACGAAACGAGTGAACAAGTTATATGATGTACAAGGTAGAAAGTGAAAATGAATAGGGGCACGTACAACTGTGACATCACACTTTTGAGAGCAAGCAGGCATGATGGGAGATCTGATCTGTAGATTGTTAATTATATATGTTTCATCTTGTCTATTTATAAATTGGACATACAATGTGTCATTCTTGTCATCATCTGTCTTGAGCTCAGATGTACCAGTTTCATCTTCATCATAGCCCAGAGCTATGGCAAGTGACTTTTGAATCTCTTGTACCTCCCATGATGGCTTGGTGAGTCGAAGCTCTCATTGCCTCTTCAATATATTCTCTCGGTTTCTTCACTCAAGTTGGTCAGGAACTACTGTCAGAAACAATTAATAAAAACAAAGCTTACTTTGCATAATGATGTCAGCATCTCTCACGACCTGCTGCTTGTCTTGCTTCTTCTGTCTGATAAATGGGAGGACACAGCATGATAATGGTGTGGATGGGAAAGGCTGGAGAGATGTGGGTTGAAAAGAAGTATGAGGCTTCTTTAGTTGTGGTTGGACGATAACTCGCACTTTCATAGTAGCTACTATTGCTTGGCTCAAATCTTAAGGTCTGCTCAAGTTGTAATATATGGTCCAATACTTCCTACAAGGGTTCCAATAAGTGTTCATACAGTGTCTTATACTGTCTCAACATGAACATTGCATTAACGAACTGAATGACTTTATATGCCATTGACATGCTACTAGTAGTACTGTTAATGCTCTTGTGATCAGACAAAAAGCCACTGGCAGTCAGATAAAAACATGACACAGGTCAATATATAGATAGGAAATGTGAAGATGGACATTGCGTGAGTGACTTCATATGCTATTGACAGGCCACTAGTAACATAATATAATACTACTAATGTTCCTGTGGTCAGATGAAAACCTGCTAGTAGTCAGATCAAAACACATCATAGATTGATACATAGATAGGAAATAGTCCTCCCATATCTTGAATACCTGGGTTTCCATGGTCCATGCACACAATCATTGCTTCGACCAAACAAACTTTATTCTTTTCATTTCACTTGCCTATTGACAGACCGAGCTAGCAATACAGTCAGACAAGAGAGTACATTGATATTGAAAATTTTGACATCTTACCTCACTCACCATGGACAGATGGCACCACAAAAATGGGCTACTGCAGATGAGAAGAAATTTTTTCAGTCACATTATGCCCACTATCAAGTACATCAAGCAAAGTGCAGTTACACCAGATTTTGGGAGCCTGTATTTGAAGAATGGTTTGAGAAATTCCCAGAATGGCTACACACCTACAAAGACATCTGTTAAGACTGTACTCAAGGGTAGAGAGATCCAAAGGGCTTTGGCCTCAGTTCGTACACTGTGCCCCTTTCTCGAGTAATGCCCCTTATTTCAGGGAGGAGTTATTCGTCCGAAGGTGTCGGATATGATACGTCCGAAGGTTATTCGGAACGTAAGGAGAGGACAGAGATTAAGGCTAGTTTCGGAACGAGTTCCTAACTAGAAACTAACGGAGATGGACTATCCGAAGATAGAGTCGGAGGTATAGACTATAGGAATCAATCCTAAGTCTCGGAAGGTGACTTAAAGCGGAGAGTGGCTTAAGTCCGGAGAAGGCAGAATGAGTAGAATCTAAGATGATATTCGAACTAAGGTTCTACGGAGATCTACAAGTGGTTTATATACTGTAAGTATCTAAGACGGATAATCAGCAAGTCCGGGACCAAGGGCTATGTACGAAGTGTAGCGGAAGTCTATTAGTTAATGCACAGCGGATCAGTAAGCAAGAATCGGAAATGAACACAGGAAACAGATCAGTAACACAGGACGGAAATATAAACAGCCGGAGTACCGGTAGCAGGAGAAATGACGAAAGGAGATAGACACAGATGTACACAAGGGAGTTAAGGTGCGAGAAGTGAGTACATTCGGATGGGTGGTCCGGACAAGATCTGTGGACCGGATGGATATGGAAACGATCAAATCTGGACGGATATGGTCGGATCTGAGATTAGAAGTATGGTATATGACAACATCCCTCTCAATGTGGAGTTAACAGTCAAGCAGAAGACTGAAATTGCCAAGGCCATCAAGACCCATATACACATAAGTCATACCCACAAGTTAAATGTGTATGTTCTTATGAGAATATTGCATCAGAAAATTATGAATAAATTCAAGAATGATATGGGCTCATCTAAAGCAAATTGACATACTAGAAATTACAACAATATGACAATGGCTGCTTCAGGTGTGACTACAACTGCTGGGGCAAGCATGGCCCCAGTGCTCAGTGCACCAGGCAAGAGTGCTGTTGCTCAAATGCTCAGCATTGCCAGGGACAAGCCTGTTCATGGCCCATAGATGTCAGAGGCATTCTCAAAGCTTTTCTATGAAAATACCATCAAACCTACTCTTGATATTGCATTCAAAGAAGCAAAGGAAGAAGCTGAGGTGAAGGCTGCAGCCAGGAATACTGACATTAAGGTGCCACACAGAATAGGGATTATCAGGAAGCAAACCAGTATATTGTATAACTTGGCATCAGATGGGACCAAGCAGCAAATAGCAGAGTTTGTCAAAGAGACCAAGAAGAAGAAGCAAAGGAGTTTGAAGAGATTAACAGGGCTGTGGTACTTGATCATCAAGTGTCAGTGGTACATCTATATTCAAGCAAAATGCCAGAACTCATCTAAGATCTGTAGACATATTAACAGGCTAGCTGATGTCCTAACTGAGTTCTTTGAGGAGCTTCAGAGAGTCACTGGATATGTTTTTACAGTGCTTATTGGAGGCCCAACACCAGCAATGGGTGGGAAAATTGACATGCAAAGCTTTCATATTGGTGCAGTGGAAGTTGGGAACCAATTTGACCAAGCATATCTCATGTTTAACTCAGGCATCATGAGGCCATGGAAAGAGTTTGCCAAGTGTGTATTTTGTGAGTCAGAGTAGCGTTGTGTTACAATTGAAATGTATCTGATTCAGGACTTTATAGTGGTTGCAGCAGCTAAGGGAGGAAGTGTCTGCACTGTGGAGCCTGAGTCAATGTCATTGGCCAATGGCATGTCATGTAACACATCAACTGCCCTGGATACACCCGCACCATACCTGCTTGACATCCATGATGATGAGGAGGACCTAATGTTAGACCATCTGATCTCCATGCACCTAAACAACTGTGCACTTCCTGAACCCATATTGTTGCTGCCACCACCACTGTTACCTTCACAATCATTGCCTTCAACTTTGACTTCAACTTCAAAATCTCAGGTAGATCCTGAGAGTGACTCTTGGATGTCCTCTCCTGAGTTCCTTGATGGATTTGAGAAGTTCTTAGAAACATGTGAGCCTCCTAGTGCTATTCCAATTCTGCAACCACCATCACCTGTGCTTGCACTCACTCGAAACTTCACAGCTGACTTTGATGTTCCAGAGCAGCCACAAGTCATCGCCACTAAAAACAATACACCTAATGAAGTGTCCTTTCAAGACATCATCCCTCCAAATGATGTACCTGTTGCACTCACTCGAAACTTCACAGCTGACTTTGATGTTCCAGAGCAGCCACCAGTCATTGCCACTCAAAACAATACATCTAATGATGTGTCCTTTCAAGTTGTCATCCCTCCAAACAATACACCTGTCGAGATGCAGATGCAACAACCACCCACCACAATGGACAATATAGATGCCATGCAAAATGATGATCCTGCCATTACAATTCCTCTACTGCAATACACTACCTCTGCAGAGGATACTCCCATTGAGACTTTGCCCAACTTGAAGGTCCTCTTGTCAGGCCATTCCTCAGACACTTTGAATTCTGATGGCATTCCTCAAACTGACCACAACACTGAGTCCCTGGCTGTTGGTCATGGGAAATGTGTTTGACAGATTTCAAAGTGCAATGACATTGCTAACTCAATTGGATCTGAGAATGTTGGTTCTAAAAAATAGGGAGGCTCTGGTGGAAGTAGCACATACAGGAAGTAAGTCATCTTCAGTGCCCTTAAAATGTGTTACTCAAATCATTGTACTTGTTTCAGGAAGTAAAAAATAACTTAAGTTAGCACTTTGAACTCTGGATCATAGTGAGGTACTTCTTTTGGTACCTTGCCAGTATCTTAATTTTTGCATGATGTATCTTAGTATCTTAATTCTTGTCCGATCATGTACATTAATGTATCAATGATGTATCTGACAAAGTTTGCCCTATTAGTGACTCAGTCGCTTGAATAAAATGATCATATAAGAAAGGGAGCTCCACACAATGAGCCATGAAATGATGTCAAGAGCAGCTGATTTTATGCAAGTGTGCACACTTCAAATTTGCCAAGGTCAGACATTGCAAACAATCCTGATAGTCTGATCAAATAGTGAAACATTGCATTGTATGCAGACAGTTATATATAATCTATGGTACAAGCAGGAAAGATGGTAGCAGCTAGGCAGTTCTGAGGGTTATCATACTAGTAAAACAGCCCCATAGTATAGTACCAAGTGTGCGCTGGGAACACAACATCAAAACTGACACTTCAATCATTGTGCAGAAATATGTTCATTTCAAGGCAAGAGTCAGCAAAGCCAATTTTAATAAAATTCAATGTAGGATGCACACATTAGGACTAGCATCAGGGACTTGCAGAGAGATGCGTACTCGTGTATGAGTCAGTCTAAAGAAATATAAGTGCAATACATTGATGGGGTGTGGATACATTACCTGTAATGGGTTACAAAGCATGGATACATCAATGAGAGGCAGATACATTACCTGTAATGGGTCATAGAGTGTGGATACATCGATGGGGGGCAGATACATGACCTGGAAAGGCCCAGAAGAAGGCATCCATTAAAGTGCAGATACATGACCCCAAAAGGGCCAGAAACATCCATGCTAGAAGGAAATGGAGGATCAGATTTGATACATCACCTACAGTAGCTTAAAAGCTAATGGGTTAGTGTGCAGATACATGACCCAAGCATCTGTGCTAGGAGGGAATGGAGGATCAGATTTGATACATCGCCTACAGTAGCTCAAAAGCACACAATGAACTAAAACATTGATGTATCAATATGGCATTATAGACTGTTCATTGTTGGGTTCTTTGCCTCCTTTGTTAAACAAGATGTGACAGTCAGTGGGATGAGTAGATAGGAATTGTACAAGCACATATGTGTGCTGGCCATTTGTCTCCCATCATATCTTAATCCCAGACAAATCAACTCCAGCATCCCCTATGATGTCGATATCAGTTCTGGCAATACTACTAGCAGCTTGTCTTTGTCCCCTCATACCACAAGTTGGAGTGCTCCTTCCCCTAGCACAAAGAGATTTTTGGGTAGGTTGGGTGGCCATAGGGAGCTTACAGAAAGTGTCAAAGTGCACTCTAAATTGTTCTGAATGATGAACTTGAGCATGCTCTGCAGGCATCTTGCGCATGCTGCATGAAGTTGGAATTCAGACTCCAAATACAGATGCCAAAGGTTCCAAGAGACTAGCATTACCCACATTTCAAAGTTCTCATAATTTTACTTTGAATACCCTTAGTAACTGTTTGGAAGCCACAGCAGTGGCGCACATTGCCCCAAGTATTTGTAAGCACATTTGGCAGTACCCACATAGGTAATGGGTACTCAACACTCTAACCTGTACCCATGACCCACACAGGTTACCCACACCCATGCAGATGCCTAATCACATGATGTTGGTTTCTATAGATGTTTGAGGCAATGCTGGTGGTGCCAAGCATACTATGGAGCAAGACACAGTCCTCAAACTGCTTGACCTGGATGGCATGGACAACAACTAGCATAGCACTCAGTGTTCTCATTAATGTTATCCTTTTGCATATGTCACATTTACTTACTTGTATACTTGGTTATATACCCTGATTTAATCAGAAGCTTAATTATTTTTCTTGTAACATCCAGTGTGATTGTGATGTAAACTGATGGTAAACTGAAATGTATTGGGTCACATACCTTTGAATTATGGGAATTATCAACAAATTATTGAAGGATTATCAGAAGGGTGACATAATCCATATAATCTCCTAAAAATGCTAATGGTCTCGAATTAAGTACTTGTAATTAGACAATATTTTGATAATTCTGATAATTAGGAGAAATTTAGGGCGGGATGATAGGTGCAGTGGACAGAAATGTGATCGAGCTCTGGCGGCGTTTCGTGCTTTATATATGTAGAAAGAAAGCCAACCGAAGGGGTGTCCTTGTATTGCTATGTAATCATACAGAACCCAACCAATGAATAAGACTTCCACATCCTATTTAAGAAAAATACATAGTACATACAACCTTCAGATGCATATGCTGCTTTGCGTCGCAAAACGATCCTTCGTATAGTTTGGAAATTCTATATTAATTGGTATCGGCCCCAGTGAAGTCGGTTGCGGAAAAACCGACGAGGGAGTTGGAGGTATCAAACACGGTGTAGAAGCGCTGCATGAATACGTAGCCATTAACAAAGTCAAGCCCTTCGCCAAATGGCGTGCCAATGTCGCAAACAATGAGATATGTGGAACCTGCCACACCACCAAGCCTGGTGTTGAGAGCACGAGGCCAGATTTGGGCGTTGGGGGTAAGACTGAAGACTTCCTGTGCAAAACGGTGAACAAGGGGTGAGTGCTGAGAGAATTGACGTACGTTTTCAACATGGAAATTCAGGTTCTCCAGGGTGCCGTACTGATCGTCGGAAATAACCAGAAGTTCAGTCGCAAGATCCTCTTGACCGCCGGTTGCATCCTTGTACCGTTGAAAGGCCTCTATCGAACGCTAATTAGACCATCATTACTCGCTACACTCTAGTGGATACACACGGCTGGCAATCGCAATAAAGATATTGCAAGAATCGACAATACCAACGGTGAATGGTAAGATCGGTGTGTTGCCATATGTGATACCCTGAGTGAAACCCCAATAGTTCGCTGCAGGTGGGAGGTTGGTGATAGGACTGGAACAAAACAATTGCTATCAGTCTGGATTGATCCAGGAACTGAGGAGCTTACGTGTATGTAATGACAGCGGTGTGCAAGGCATTGTCAGTTCCACCGAAGGTGAGTTGTCCAGTGGTTTCTTCCAGAGAACCGGCGTAGGGCTGGAAAAAGACACCAAGAATGTTCGCAGAAATGACGTTTTGAGTAAGCAGGTTGTCAGTGACAGTCGGGATCGGCTCTTCCGGCGTTAGAGGCAGGGTGCCGAGTGTCAAGGCAATAGGCCCGATGCCAAGGACACCGTCAAAATCAGCGAAGCTCCCTGAATAAGAACTAGCAACACCAATCGACTGCTCGAGGACGGTGAGCCCAGGACCGACAGTGACGGTGTCAAGGAACTCTATTCCTATAGATGATCGTAGGTATTTTCAACTTATGATATCATATTGTATGTCATACCCTCGAAAAGGCCAGTATTGGAGGTGACATCTATAGGTCGGCCAGTGCGGACGCTGGTGTCGGTTTCCCGGTACGCAGTATGGGCACCAACCCATGTGTTCGCACTAGCGCTATCGAGAATCAACTTGTCTTCAATAATGCATTAGCAGCCGCATGTTTTTTCAGTATTGAACTCACAGCGTGTGGGGGGGTTGCCAATGCCAACTGATATGGTGTAGATAACATCACTGTTTGTCAGAGGAACATTAGTGAGACGTTGTCCATGCTTGCTGCGATCCCTAATGGTCTGCAAACGAGCTCTATCGTGCGCCACGAGGCTATGAGTACCATTGGAGAAATTTAGCCTACTGGTAATGGGGACGGAGGTGGGGGAATTGGCAGCTTTGACGGGCAATCCCATGATGGACAAAACTAGGAGAAGTGTTAACAATGGAGCGGGGGACATGGTTGACTGGAAAGCAATATCCTACTCAGTGGCCCATTATATATGTACTGGCGGATTCAATGATGGCAATGTCGGGCACCTTAGTACTAGCCACGTATGAAATGTCCCCTCGAAAAAGCGATGACGAGATTGTTGCGATCCGAATCATCACAAGTGGGAATATTAGGCTTGCCGATAAATTGGACAAGAGATTATTTGCTTTATAGCATGCCAATACCAGGTGGCAGGAATTTACAATTCGCCTGTTTACCCATAGTTTAAATGTCATCATTAATGCATTGACTTGCCTCACATTCATTTCCATAGAGATGCTGACCTATTATGAATTCACTTTGGTAGAACGTCCGCGTCAGTGCTGAAGCTAGTGTAGTGACGATTGCTAAGGATAGCGACGTCCAAGGTTCTCCCGGTTGTCCACTCATCACAAAACTTGCTCATGTGACATGTGACAAGAAGCTCCCAACTTGAACAAGCATGCGTCCATGTCAGCTTGTTTCCAATCTTTATTCCTAGTCTGCTTGTGGCATCAGCGCTGGTTTCTGTAGAAATTCTTTGATGTTGGGAGATTTGCATGAGGGGGGGTTGATTCATGGGATGAAACTGTAGCGGCCGGGGAAGGTTTCCAATGTCGCGCTTCGTATTGTGCTGGCATTTTGATTTGGGTCCACAGAGTGTCTGATGTGACGCGACGCGACGCATTTATTATGCTGAGAATCTTCACAATCACATGTAGGACCGGTCCTTTAGCCACCAACATTTTTAAATTCCGCAGTAGGTCAGTTTTTCGAAAATCGTAATAGACATTAATATTTAATAAGGGTATTCAAAGTAAAATTCTGAACCTTCTGGAACGGTTCTGAAACGGTTCTGAAACGCTCTGAAAGATGCTTTGAAACGTTCTGAAAATCCGCTTGAAAAGCCAAATTTAAACTCCGTTCGAAATACTTAGCGCTTCGATTGCTTTGAATTATCGAAGTCCCAATTTTGGGGTTAGGGTTAGACGCACGCACAAGCAAAATTCAAACTCCGCTTAAACCTTGCGCAGAGTCATCGATAGGAGATGATAACATATCACCCCCAATGCCTCGCCAGTCACAACGTCAAGAACTGCTCAAACAGATAGATTCTGCTAGCTTAGATGTGGCTATGGCATGGGTTGAACATGCCACACAAGATGATGATAGTTCAGACTCAGCTATGTCTGATATTAGGACCCCATCCCCTTTATCCCTTATATCTCCTATGTCCCCTATGTCCCCTATGTCCCCCATGTCCCCCATGTCCCCTATGTCCCCTATGTCCATGTCCAATGCTTCAGGACATTCCAGGACCTCAAGTGTTGGCTCATTTGTGATCCATGAGCAATTTGCTCAACTTCTTGGCTCACTCACTGCTCTTCGGGATGAGATAGAGGTTGCTAGTGTCCTTAACCGACCAGATGAGCCCCCTATGCGAGCCCCACAGATCCAACTACTTGATCACTTCACTATGCATCGCCCCCACCTATTCCAGAAGAAGCTACGTGTTTCTCCAGAAATATTTGATGATATCCTCAATGAGATCATTGATGATCCCATTTTCCACAATCAATCCAACAATCCCCAACTTCCTGTTGCCATCCAACTTGCAATATTTCTTAACCGTGCTGGCCACTATGGCAATTCAATCTCAAATGAGGATGTCTGCCAGTGGGCAGGTGTTAGTGTTGGGTCAGTCACAAACTGCACTAATCGTGTCATGATTGCCCTGCTTGGCAAGCATGACAAATTCATATTCTTCCCTGATCTTGACTCAAATGATGCTGGTCATTCCCGGAAGTATGTTCAGGACCGTACTTGCCCAGAGTGGCGGAATGGTATCCTAGCTGCTGATGGATCATTGATAGCTCTTTGTGATAAGCCAGGTCTCTATGGTGAGACTTTTTATAGTAGGAAGTCTCAGTACTCCCTCAACTGCCAGGTATTTCATTTTATTTTATTTATAGGTCTTTCTCTAATTCAAATTCTTTTAGGCAGTTATTATGATCCACAATCTTGCTATAGCAGATTATGCTATTGGTCACACTGGAAGTGCACATGATGCATATGCATTCCAATCTACTCATATTTACCATCATCATGCAACACTTCTTGGAGATGACCACTGGATCTGGGCAGATAGTGCCTATCCATTAGAACCATGGTGCATCCCCCCTTTCAAGAAGCCTGTCAATGGGGCTTTAACCAGTGACCAGAAGGCATTCAACACTGCCCTTTCCAGAGTATGTGTGTTATTTGATTTTTTCTTGTGTCCATTTATTTTTGGTGATTCAGGTTCGTGTCCGGGTAGAGCATGCATTTGCTGCTCTTAAAAATCGCTTTCAGTCTCTTCGAGAACTTCGACACCCACTGCAGCATGACAAACACCTTGCATATATTTCTTACTGGGTCCAGTGCTGCCTCATCCTTCACAACATGGTGATTCGGTTTGAAGAGCATCGTGGGATCAAGAGCACCACTGAAGAGTCAGCTCTCCAGGCCTATATGCCTGCAGTGGACACAGACCATGATGTAGATGAGGTGGGTGCTGGAGACACCTCATATCAAGGTACTCCTGGCCACCAAGTTCGTGCAAAGTTGATGGAGTATTTGTTGAACTGACAAAACAAATATATTGGTAGTACATAGAAAACATATGTAGGAGTAAGCATGTAACAACATATATGGGTTCAGAAAGCATGTAAACATATGTATGGAGAATAATATGCAAGACATGAGGCGCAAGACACGAGATGCCAGATGCGAGAGAATGACAAACCACTAGTGTAACAGAAGCAAATGACGATGACGACGATGACGAAGCCTACCCTAATCAGCTGCACCTCCCTTCAATTTGATAAGCTCGATTTCGAGCTGAAGAGTGGCTTTTCGCTCAGCGTGAACCTTAGCTTGAGCTTCGAGAACTTGAAGCTCAAGAATCTTGGACTCTTGACAGCGCTGATGTATGACGATGGCCTCATTGCGTTCAAGGTCAGCTTTCTCACGTTGGAAGTCAAGGTCACGTTCCTGACGGAGAGCGTTGACCTTGGCAATCTTGTACTCTGATGCCGCCGCCTTTGCAGTATAGACATATGACATGTTGTTAGTTAGCGCCTCAACTTGCCCACGGACACTCCCAACCTCCGACCCAATATTCTTCCCGAGAGATTTTTTTGCAGTGCTATCTTTGAGCGTGGTGCTCAGTTGGCGTGAGGAGGAAGACGGCGATGAAAATCCTGAGGATGTAGAGCGTGTCACTGCCTTCATGGACAACGATGCAATGGATGATGGCGATTTTGGTGAGCGTATGGGTCCATGGCCCATCACACGACTGACATGGCTTTTGAACGTTCCATAAGATGAGTGGTTGCGGGTGTGCGTAGGAGGTGGTGAGGGGGAAGACAGTGGGCGTTTGTTAGAGAGGGACCGGGGTGCTTCTTCATGCTCTACATCCTCATTTTCGTCGTAATCGAGCTCGTCACCCATGGCGAAGTCGTCAATGACAGGGTCCGTGGTATCATAGGGTAGGTCAACATTGCACAAAGGGTTGGTGAGAGGATGGCCTTCGAGGAGGTTAGCAGGAGGACGGTCTTCGAGGGGGTTAGCAGGAGGACGGTCTTCGAGAGGGTTAGCAGGAGGACAGTCTTCGAGAGGGTTAGCAGGAGGACGGTCTTCAAGAGGGTAAGCAGGAGGACGGTCTTCGAGAGGGTTAGCAGGAGGATGGTCTTCAAGAGGGTTAAGGGCATCATCACGAGTGTTGGGAGCATCGTCAACCACGATCATTGAATCTTCAGTGTGATCAGGAGCAGGAGGGGGGGATGCTTTTCCTTTTCCTTTGCTCTTTTGTTGCGTCAGGGCTTTAAGGCCCCCTGCGCGATCCGTACCAGGAGCAGACGAGAAGGGTTTAGCAGCATACGCAGGGTTATCTCTCCAGATTTCATCGAGATCTTCATACCACGGGAAATCATTTAAAACTTGCACTACAACTAATTTAGTTTCACTCAATTATTATTTTAAAAAAACGTACCTAGTAGATTCACTGCGGCACCAGGTTCATCCGGATTGACTCCAGCACCCGTCTGCTTGAAGCGTGCACGATGAGTCTTATACTTCCCCTTGAGACTGAATGTAGCACTTAGTATATACATAAAAAGGGGGGAGGAAGTGGGGGAGGAAGTAGATGAAAAACATACTAAGTGAGACGGTTGCCCACAGCCTGCGTGAACTTCATCTGATCCTCAGCATACATCAACTGATACATCTCGTCCTTCTCAAATATCTGTTTGGCGATTGCTGCATGTATTTTGCCCTTGTCACTCCCAGAAGGAGGGCCGTCATCATGGTGAGATTTCCTTCCTTCATAAAATAATATCCGACGGTTGGCAGGATGGGTTCTGAGGTACGTCACGAGCGCAGATGTTCGATTGCAGTTTGGTGTCTCCCACCGGATCTTGCTGATACCACTGGTAGGAGTATCACTGTGAGATGTGGCAGCGCTGGCTGAGGTAGGAGCCACCCCACGTCCCCTTGTACCACGAGAAATTGCACCCCTTCCCCTAGTACCACGGACAGGTTGCATTTGGATAGCTATTGGTGGACTAGTGAGTGTTTGAGTTAGTGTCTGAAGTCGCTCTGAACGTCGTACTCGAGGGCGTACAGGAGGCATGGTGTACGCATGGACCAAAGTTCGAATTCAGACTCCGCTCGTAGTCTGCCGACGTTCCGTAGAGTTCTGAAAGAATTTGACAACGTTTCAGAACCTTATATTTTTACTTTGAATCCCATTATTAAATGTTTCAATATAGATCTAGATGCTATGAAAAAAATTGAGAGCTATCGACGACGATGTAAGTGTCTTGTACCAAGATTATCATGTTATCTTCGAGTTCATCAGTCCTTCAGCCAGATGTCACTTCATCAGGTACACACGCTTAGTAAGTTACAAACGTCATATAAGACTTTCACAAATTATATGTTTTCACTTCTATGTGAACAAAGGAGACAATCAGGTATCTGTTACAGGGTGAAATAATATTTGAAATATACAATTCATATCCTACCAGCCTGATTTTCCTGAAAAAAATCAATGGGTCTACTATGGCCTCATTAGAATTTGCAAAGGTAGGCAAAAACAACCAATTCATATCATACACAACATCGCAGACATAATTTCTCCATCCTATACTATAATAATCTCGGGCGAGACGTATATTACTTAGTGTTGACAGCTAAAGGAGTTGGTGGCTAAAGGACCGGTCCTATACCTACTTTTGGATGTGAATTGTATACATAAGCGAACAAATACGACCATACGTGTTTCTGTTCAAAACGCGTCCTCCATTAGTACTCACTGGCTGGTGACCAGATCTACATCATCTGTACTCTTCTTCTCATCTACTGACACACAACGTCGTTTAGCCCAATGAATTCCATACAACAGAATCAGCCAATAACGCGCACGCGGTAAGGGACAAAATGTGTCACAAACATCCTTACTCAGATCTATGCTTTGACAGTACCAAGCCGGACGTAAGCTCAGAACCTGCTACGAAAAGGCGCAAACTAGGCCCATCAAACTCCCAGAAAACGCATGATTCGTCCTTTGCAGACGTATTGGAACAGTTGAGTCAGGACAGAGCACATGACGGTATCGGTATGTGATGTGGAGAAATCTCCAGTGCTTTAATTATCGATAGGTCGAACAGCTGCTGAGGGTGGGGCTGATTGTTGGGCTCGTCCCAGTATTCCTTCCATTAATGAAAAGCGGAATAGTATTAGTATGTACACATCTTGCTTCACGCTCATCGACTTATGGTGTTACCATTTACAGTATTTCAACAAATTGATATCGACGAGACAACGGACCACAGCAATGGGTCTATCGTATTGAGGTTATTTGGGGTGACTGAGGTACGTCCTTTATACTTGCGCCTTTACACAGCTCTCAGATCACCTTGCAGGACGGAAACAGCGTACTCGCATATGTCACAGGTTTCCTACCCTACTTCTATGTTGCAGTCCCTCGCGGCCTTGATGAATCAGACCTGGACGCATTCGCAGACCAGTTAAACGTATGCATCGTGGTTACTCACAAGGCATATTGCTGCTGAACCTGCCTACAGAAACAGGCTCAAGGAAATTTCGTAAGGCAAATAGAGATTGTCAAGCGGCGCAGCCTTTGGGGCTATCGTGGAGACGACTGGATCCCTTTCATGAAACTTACAATATCCGAACCGAGAAATCTTCCGAAAATTCGAGATGAGTTTTTTTTCATTTTATACTATTACTTTCTTCATGTACTTACTGTTCTTTGACTAATACGCTTGTTTGAGAGGGGCGAGTGTGGGTTTCGAGACTTTTTCCCCACCGGACAACCTTGTTCAACGTTCGAGAGTAACATTGTGTACACTCTGCGTTTCATGATCGATACAAAGGTATGAATAACTATGTCGTAAGAACTCTGGAATGACACCTCTGTAGGTTGTAGGCATGAATTGGATCGAGATTCCTGCCGGTCAATACAAACTCGTGTCCGAGAAAGACAAAAAATCCACATGTCAGATCGAGCTTAGAGTCAGGTGGTTTTCATTTTGTTCTATCGTGTATATAAATGTCTGATGCTATTTCGCATCAGGTGGGATGCCTTCATCTCACATCCGCCGGAAGAGAACTGGCAGAAATTTGCACCTCTTCGTATATTGAGCTTTGATATTGAGTGTGCTGGACGAAAGGGCATTTTCCCCGAGGCACAGGTTGATCCAGTCATCCAAATTGCTAACATGGTGACGAGGCAAGGTATGGGATCTTAAGTTTTTCTTCATATTCGCTCATCGCTGGATTTCAAGGCGAGACCAAGCCGTTCATTCGCAATATTTTCACCTTGAATACATGTTCACATATTGTCGGCTCACAAGTGATGTCGTTTGACGACGAGGCTGAGATGTTGCAGGCCTGGCGAGACTTCATTGAAGAAGTTGACCCGGATCTGGTCATCGGGTATAACATTGCAAACTTCGATTTTCCATATCTCATGGATCGAGCAAAGCATCTCAAGGCAAATAAGTTCCCTTTTCTTGGTCGCGTGAAGGGTACGCAACTCTATTTGCTGTGATAAGATCATGTTTACTTTGTCTTAAAGGTTCCAAAACTCAGACGAAGGAAACGCACTTCTCTTCGAAAGCATACGGACAGCGCGACTCCAAAGATACAGAACTAGAAGGTCGACTACAACTCGATGTCTTACAATTCATGCAACGTGAACACAAGTTACGTAGTTATACCCTCAACTCTGTCTGTGCACAGTTCCTTGGTGAGCAAAAGGAGGATGTACACCACTCCGTTATCACAGAGTTGCAGAATGGCACCCCAGAGTCCAGACGTCGGCTGGCCGTCTACTGTTTGAAGGTGACTGAGTCTTTCTTGCGTCGTCTTTTTCGTTCTTATCATCACTACAGGATGCATATCTCCCCCAGCGATTGATGGACAGGCTTATGTGTTTCGTCAACTACACTGAGATGGCACGTGTCACGGGCGTTCCTTTCAACTACCTCCTTTCCCGTGGCCAGTCCATTAAGGTGCTTTCCCAGCTATTTCGCAAGGCCAACGAAGAGGGATATGTCATTCCTGTTTTGAAGGGTGAGGGTTCGGATGAGCAATACGAAGGTGCCACTGTCATCGAGCCGAAGAAAGGCTACTACGACACACCAATTGCAACTCTTGATTTCAGCTCTTTGTATCCGTCTATCATGATGGCACACAATTTATGTTATACGACACTCCTCGAAAAGAGTACCATTGATCGCTTGCAGCTCGCCAAGGACGTGGACTACATCCAAACCCCCAATAACGGTATGTTAGAGTCGTGGGGTATGCAGTTTTCAGATCAATCAGCTAATGTTTCTGATTAGATTTCTTTACCACCACGGCGAAACGAAAGGGTCTACTACCTACTATCTTGGAGGATTTGATCTCTGCTCGTAAGCGTGCGAAGGCAGATCTCAAGAAGGAGACCGATCCAGCCAAGCGTGCAGTCTTGGACGGTCGTCAGCTTGCTTTGAAGGTACTGTGGATTCAGTCAGTGCAATGACTTTATCTGACCTTATTGACTTGCAGATCAGTGCTAACTCTGTTTATGGATTCACTGGTGCGACAATTGGAAAATTGCCCTGCCTTCCTATCTCTTCCAGTGTGACAGCATATGGGCGTCAGATGATCGAGAAGACTAAGCAGGCAAGTCGTAGTCCGTCCATCAGTGAACACCCGACTATAACCCTTTACAGGAAGTCGAAGCAGAGTTCTCCATCAATAATGGACACGCTTATAATGCCGAAGTAATTTATGGTGACACTGACTCTGTCATGGTCAAGTTTGGACCTGCGGAGCTGGAAAAGGTCATGGCTCTTGGTTAGTACAACCGGCAGCCTAACTAGCATGCAATTTAAACTATTCTACAGGAGCGGAGGCGGCGGACTTTGTGACAGCAAAATTTATTAGACCTATCAAGCTCGAGTTCGAGAAAGTTTATTACCCGTATCTTCTCATCAGCAAGAAGCGGTACGCTGGACTTTACTGGACAAAGCCAGACAAATGGGACAAAATGGACTCAAAGGGGATTGAAGTCTGTCTCTGTCTTTAGTAGTTTGCCGTGGATATGCTGAATTGTGGAATCTAGACGGTCCGGAGAGACAACTGTCGGCTAGTATCAACGGTCATTGAGACTTGCCTACATAAGATGTTGATCGATCGAGACGTCAGAGGAGCTGAGGAGTAAGTACAACATTTTTTGTCTTTTGGTTGCTAGCTCAAATATCCCAGGTACACAAAGCGCGTCATATCAGATCTTCTGCAGAACAAGGTCGATATGTCCCAACTGGTGATTACAAAGGCCCTGGCCAAAGCAGGTATGTGAATTTTGGACGAGAATGAGCTGGCGTTCTAATGTTTGCAGATTATGCTGCGAAGCAAGCGCATGTGGAGTTGGCAGAGCGCATGCGGCAACGTGACGCAGGTTTGTAACTGACGTGGTTGTCTGATATGTCCTGACATCCCTGTCAGGTTCTGCACCGGCCTTGGGTGACCGTGTTGCCTACGTTATTGTTAAGGGCATCAAAGGTCAAATTCCGCGTCAAGTATCATAGCTCTGTGCTGACTTGGGAATAGGTGCTGCTGCGTATGAAAAATCCGAGGATCCCCTTTATGTATTGGAGAACAACATTCCCATCGATACCAAATACTACCTTGAAAACCAGCTCTCAAATCCTCTTATGAGAATCTTTGAACCTATCCTGGGTGAGAAGGCAGCGTCGTTGCGTAAGTCTTCATTGGCTACATGAATGTCGTGATTTGATATGTTGCACAGTATCTGGTGCGCACACCAGGACGATCCAGATCGCGACGCCAACAGTTGGCGGTTTGATGAAGTTTGCAGTGAAGACGGTAACATGTCTCGGGTGCAAAACTCCATTGCGGTCGAATAACAGCGTAAAAAGTGAGCCAAAATAAGCAAACTTCTAATCTTATCTCACTGTCGTCGCTGTAGATGGTGCTGTGTGTAATAACTGTCGACCAAAGATCGGGGAGCTATATCAAAAGCAAATCACAAGTGCGTCGCAGCTGCAAGTACGGTTCTCGCGGCTGTGGACGCAATGCCAGCGCTGTCAGGGCTCTTTGCATCAAGTGAGGTCATATTTATTATTGCCTCGATCGTCATTAATACTAGTTGGTAGGATGTGCTATGTTCGAGCAAAGACTGCCCGATATTCTACATGCGGAAGAAGGCGCAAAAGGACGTAGAAGATGCGAACTCTGTCCTCGAGCGGTTTGATGAAGATCTGTGGTAGTCGATATCGATACATCATTATTTTTCGTTTGGTTTAGTTTCTCTGCATTCTTGTATCATTAATCATCCCAGCAATATTTCAAGTGTGGACTAACCTAAGCGGTTTCAGGCACTGGTTTAAGTGTTTGATCTCCAACCATCGGGAATTTAAGGCAACTGATGCGGACGGACAACGGGGCGAGGGTCTCGAACAGCTGTGGGCGAATACGAGCATTTTCCATCCTCATCATCACCGCCTTCTCTCAGCTACCTGTTCGCAAAGATCTGAAGTATAACACCTGCGGAATTGGGACAGGGACAGTCAACCAATCCACTCTACGTAAAGTGTGCACCAGCCATTGAATTTTACAGACTTCTAATTGTTACAGGGCCGTACTACATGCTTGACCATTCCTCAGGTGAGTCAGCTGATATATCCTACTTCTGCTTGTCTTGCCCCCGATCCTCCGGGTATTTCTCATTTAGTGGAAGCGGAAATTCGTGCTCGGTTTCTGCCACAGCATCCTCTGCATCCAAACGTCCGGCAGTTTCAGCAAAAGGATGGATCAGATCAGTCACTCGTGCAATGTACAATGTGCAGCACCTTATTGAACGTTGAGGTGCTAGCCCACGTTCAGCACCAGACATTACTGTAATCTTAATCCCGGCTCAGAGTGTAGCATGATCAATGGAATCAATGGCTGTGCTGGAGGATCACGACATGTAATCTGAGATGCAGATGTGACTATGAACTGCTTTCAAGTTACATTGAACTTGAGGTTTCGTCCTCAGTACAGCGGAGTATTCAACTTGACGGGTATTCGAAGCGTTCATACTTGACTCGATATACTTGTATTCGTCAGGCGTGAGGGGGATCCTAGAAAGAAGGATATCAACAGTATACACAACAAACTATTCTTACAAGCGACGAGCGTAAAGTCACAACCAGCGACGACGAACTGAAAATTAGCCTTGCTCCAATGCAAAGCATCCCATTAAGTATGTGTATCCATAATCATGTGAAGGAGTTCGAACCATGCAGAAAGAACATGTGCGGCGTGCCCCCTCTCGCAAAACACTGAGTTCCTGGGAGTTGAATTGCATGCAGGTGTGTATTACAGATGATCTCTCTTATGCTTACCTTAGAGCGGTGGCATACAAGCCGGAACCCGAGCGAGGACAGACGGAAGCTAATCTTTGGTCAAATCGAGGACCTCCATAGCGGTTTGCTGCCGTCGCGAAACCCCGCGTTCCAACTTAATACGCGAGGGCTTCTGGTCCTCAGATGAGGCCAACCGCGCACGTAAATGCTGGAGTTCCATCTGTGAAATAAGTGAGGTGGAGGGCTCAAAGAATGCCACCGAAGCGAGAGTTTACCTCAAGATGTTGAATTCGGGGCTTTACGTCCTTCAAGGGCAATGACAAACTTGAAGGCTCATAAGGTCCATCAATGATTTCGATTTCATCACCATAGTCATTAGCCTTTGAGTTTGTTGATGTTGATGGCGCTATGCCCATTGCCTGCAAGATGTCTAATCGTATGTGAGCAGCATATATGCATGGAAAGTAATATGGCCTACCCAAGCGCGTGTATTTGAACACGAAGACAGTTGTGGGGCGGTTATCGGGTTTGAACGCACTGCGGGATTTGGAACGACCTGGCAGATAATCCTGTCGATAAACTTCTTTTCCGAAACTTAATAGATGATGGTTATCAAAAAGTGAGACATGGGATGAAATTCTACGCACATGACACGATGGGCACATGCTTTCTTAGACCGTTCATGCACCTTGCCTTCTCGTACACGAAGGGCGGAATTTTTCGAAATACCATGTTTAACTACCTTCTTCTTCGTGCGCTCCCCAGTGTCTACTTTCAATACAATCTGACCTATGTCATTCGAATTTTTATCACCGAGCATTGAGTCATCGTCTGGAGTTTAGTATTACAAGGCGGATCTAAACTTTTGTTTTACATACTGACCAGTAAGCTCGATATTTGAAAACATGAAATCTCGGGTGACTGAGTCATTGCTCAAGTACGTGCGTTCGATTGTACCGACCCTGCCCGGGCGCATAGTTTGTGGAGGACAGCGGACACCGTCAACGGAGACAACTGCTCGAATGGCCCAGGACCGCTCAGTTGCATTCATCCACCTGACTCCAAATTTCTTGTAGAGGCATTTAAGGTCTTTGCCAGTAAATATGATGAGTGACACACCTTGCCCTCTTCCGATGCAATCCAGCAGGTTATTCTGTTTTCTGTTGGCGTGCTAGAGGCAACAACAGCATACTCCGGGAGCTCCTGGCCGTCAATGAATACAAAAGAAGACAAGTCTCCAAAAATCATGGTGTACAATAAATGTAGAGCAATGTTGAGGGACACGAAGTAAGTGGGAGTCCTGACTATACGGCGGATCACGTGCATATGCAATCTCGCGTTTTAGGGGCATGGGTCCAGCAAGCTTCAAACTCCGTTCTCTCGACCTTGTAGGATGAGTCGGACTAGTGACTCCGTGACAAGACGCGTTGCGCGTGTATCACAGAATGCCACCTTTTGTTAAACACCAACCAACCAGCTCTGTTGAACGACGATAATCAAACGGTAACAGCGAGCTCACTTTTACGACAGCGTCAAGGATTGCAGATATAGAAAATTACGACTTGGACTTAGAATCATATACAAATTGTTTGAAATATGGAAAATATGAAAACGCACGATTTCGTAGATCACTTTGTATTTAATATAATGAAGCCTACTAAAGAAAGATCAAACGCAGACAGTTGGGAAGTTCGAATATTGCTGCTTATCATAGTGTGATCATGATCTAAGAGTTTTTTTTCGTGGAACGCACATCCAGTGACCTTGTATTCACTTCGGTAATATTCTGCGTACCACACACTCCTATTCTGTTGCTGTCGCTATTTCTCGCCAAGTTCGAAACCTGAATTCTAAGAGAGAGCGCTTGAACTCCACCACTAACGTACATGTTATTCACCAACAGAAACCACATCAACACTAACTATCACTATCTCAATACATCGCACCCAATCAGGACCTGAGAGGAATGAACCTCCAGCATCCATCCTGGCCCACGGGTTCTTCCCTGAGGCTGATCTAATTCAGGGACAAAGTAAGATGCTATTCAACAGCGCTAGATTAAGTGTCGTACCTCTGTCCCAGAATTGGGCATGGACAGTGCTCTGCCGTCATGCCACATGCTGAAGAGAAGAGCGACGTTACTACTCCCTAAAGACGCATGATATATCCAATACTCACACCCATTTGCCATCCTCGCGGTATTCTAATGCCCATTCAAACGGTGCACCAGCAACCACTTTTCCAGACTTTTGCGAAGTCAGCATTCAACTTCAAAGTACTAATGGAGAAGCAAAACTAACGTCGGCAGCAATGCAGACGCCATCAATTGTTTGGATGGTGATCTTGCTGCCATATTGGGCTATGCTATTGGCTTTGATTTGCCACTGCAAAAACCATGAGAACTGAGCGGTAGTGCAATGAGATATCTGTTCAAGAACTTACATTGACGCTGTATCCACTGCCAGGATTCTCATCACAGGAGACAATAAGGCCATCGTGAAAACGAAATGCCATGACTTGGGTGGGATAAGCGACACTCTGGAGGCGGTATAGACCATCATATGGAACTATGCAACTCATGGTAGTGATTTGAAGTAAGAGGCTTTCGAGGAAGATGGGGATGCTCCCTATGATTGAAAGACATTTTATACTGCACTTTGCCCAGATTCTAGCCGACGTGCAGGCGAGTTAGCTGCCGTCCATTCCTAGAGGAGTATCAGATGATCTGACAGCTCGTATGAAAGAGTGTGTAATGATTCTGAGTAGATTGGCCCCCTATTTTTCAGAAAGGCATCAACAAAAGACCCATAATTTTCGCTTGTCAAAAAGAATTTTGATGCTTACGGCGAGCTTACGACGCTGCTAATGGAGCAACACGATTGGTGGGAAAAGTAGTATAATATAGATTACGAACTACCCGACAGGTGGTATGTCCACGAGGCCCATAAGTAGCCGTAAGCCAGGTTTCGGTGACTATGATAAAGGAACCTGAGTATCAGGTAATCGGACAAGCAAAAGATGTGATAGTATGAACCATTTGCGTTGCAGGCCAGCTCATGGTTGAAAATGGGTCTTTTCGTTGTGAATGCCGTGAAGGTGTTCGGACTTTTACTTTTCTGTGCAGGGTGGTTTGGAGAAACTCGATAAGGTCCGACTGATAACAGGGTACCGGAAACCGGGTCACGCATCACTCTCTGAGTCTGTGCTTCCATTCCACTTGCTTCCGGAGGTGAGTTAAGTTCATGGTGCCCTGTGATTAGTCGGACTTTGCGAGTTTCTCCAAACTCTGCACAAACAAAGTTTGAACACCCTTGAGGCACGGCATTCACAACGAAAAGACCCCAGATTTTACCGAGTACAACATGTTCGCTTCCGTTTAACGTCGTCCATTATTATTTTATGGCCACAAGCGGGCTTCGGGTCGAAAGACAATGACAACAGAAATCACGGAAGAGCGGGCATGCAGGAAGTGAGGACATTTGGGTGGTGTCATATTTTGACAATGTGATGAAGAGAAGAGGAGGGAAGGCAAGTGTGCGAGGACTTGATGTTGTTAATGAAATATCGCTCGATACTGCAACATTTATTAAACTGAAGTGAACATATCAAGTACAGTCTGGAATCATTTCGTTATGAATGCCGCGCCTCACTAGCACTGGCCGGCCCGGATCTGCAAATCCAAACGAGCCAAGTTTGAGGCACTTTCTCCATATATCATAGGCTAGAGTCGGCTCGCGTACCTTTTGAGTCGTTAGTCGCCTAAGTTCCTTACAGCCACAGTTCAACTCAAGCCCGTGTTATCTTCAGCGATATACGAAAGATTATTATCGATTGAAACTTTCAGTTCTCCATTTCTCGTGAGTTTGGCGAAATAAAACAATAACAGTGAAGGGCATCTCCACCAATCCACGAGTGCACCACTGAAGTCGTAAGCCTTCGTAACTGTCTGTGACATGCGTAAGTTAAGCGTTCATTTAAGTGGTTTTGGCAAGCCTCAAGAATGTTCGGACTTTGTCTATGCAGGTTTGGAGAAACTTGAATGAATCGAGTAAGGTTCAACTGATAACAGGCCAGAAACAATTGCAGGCCATCCCTGAAGGAACCTGTCAGGTGAGCTGACAGCTTGCATGGAAGAGTGGGTATTTGCGTAAATAGTGCGAATAGCACCGGCCTTCCGAGAAACTGATTATGCGCCAACTTCACTCGTGCTCGCTATGAGAGCAAAACTATCCATTGGGAGTACAACCCATTGTATTCGTTTCGTAGTCATGGACCGTATATCATAGTCACCGAAACCTGGCTTACCGTAGGCTACTACTTACGGGCCTCGTGGACCTGACCATACCACCTGTCGGGTAATTCATAATCCATATCATACTACTTTTCCTACCAATCGTGTTGCTCCATTGGCAGCGTCGTAAGCTCACCGTAAGCATCAAAATTCTTTTTGACAAGCGAAAATTATGGGTCTTTTGTTGATGCCTTTCTGAAAAATAGGGGGCCAATCTACTCAGAATCATTACACACTCTTCCATACGAGCTGTCAGATCATCTGATACTCCTCTAGGAATGGACGGCAGCTAACTCGCCTGCACGTCGGCTAGAATCCGGTCAAAATGCAGTATAAAATGTCTTTCAATCATAGGGAGCATCCCCATCTTCCTCGAAAGCCTCTTACTTCAAATCACTACCATGAGTTGCATAGTTCCATACGATGGTCTATACCGCCTCCAGAATGTTGCTTATCCCACCCAAGTCATGGGATATCGTTTTCACGATGGCCTTATTGTCTCCTGTGATGAGAATCCTGGCAGTGGATACAGCGTCAATGTAAGTTCTTGAACAGATCTCGTTGCACTACTGTTCAGTTCTCATGGTTTTTGCAGTGGCAAATCAAAGCCAATAGCATAGCCGAATATGGCAGCAAGATCACCATCCAAACAATTGATGGCGTCTACATCAGTGCCTACGTTAGTCTTGCTTCCCCCTTACTTTGAAGTTTAATGCTAACTTCGCAAAAGTCTGGAAAAGTGGTTACTAGTGGCACACCGTTTGAATGGGCATTAGAATACCGCGAGGATGGCAAATGGGTGTGAGTATTGGATATATCACACGTCTTTAGGGAGTAGTAACGTCGCTCTTCTCTTCAGCATGTGGCATGACGGCAGAGGACTGGCCATGCCCGGTTCTGGGACAGAGGTACGACACTTAATCTAGCGCTGTTGAATAGCATCTTACTTTGTCCTTGAATTAGATCAGCCTCTGGCAAGAACCCTTGGCCAATGGGGGATACTGGAGGTTCATTCCTCTCAGGTCCTGACTGGATGCAAGATAGTTAGTGTTGATGTGGTTTCTGTTGGTGAATAACATGTACGTTAGTGGTGGAGTTCAAGCGCAAAATTCAGGTTTCGAACTTAGTGAGAAATAGCGACAACAGCAGAATAGGAGTGCGTGGGGCGCATTCCCAACTGACGTTCCACGAAAAACCCTGTGAAAAAACAACCATTTATGTGATCATAATCGAACAGTCATTTCCTGCTCTTCAAGTTCATGTTTAGGCTTCAAATGTTCATCTTACATAACCGCCGGCCTCGGGTGCAATGGTGTCTACCACGTCATAGTGTTTTTGCGGCGTTCACAGCGTCATGCTGCGATTGCGTGCACCGCATTTGTCGATTGGAGAAGACTGCTCAATCACATCTCGAACTCATAGCAGCCACTACAAACTTTGAAGACATCATTAACTTCCTCTTCCCACAAGATGTCGTTGAAGACGCTGATACCTGTCTTCACCGCTCATTCCTTTCCCCTCTCAATATCTACGTTGACGAATTCGATGACACATTTCTAGACAATCTATCAGGCGATTATCGTAAGTTTCGCAAACAGACATGAAGGACACGCGCCACTCATAACATAAAACAGACCCTTACTTTAGTTCGGACAATTTGAAGGAAGCCGAACACGCTCCATTGAACGTGCCATACCCAACTACTTGCAATGTTAACCCATCCTGGAGTGCGTCCCCATCGCCTGGATTTGAAACAAAAGTGCGTGTGCGTCATTCACTCTGTAGAAAAAGGATTGGTTAGAAATGCCGGGTGCGCATAGTGGCTCTACATCGTCGTTTCATCGAAGTCCAACTCATCAATTCACTCGAGAGCCACATTCCCCGCGTTAACTTTCCGTTATGTCCAAATCATTCATTGTGGACGGTAAATCGAAGACAGTTTCCCTTGCGGCCTGTGTATGCAACCACATTTAACGGGTGTCAAGGGTTAACGCTGGCGCGCACCGTACTCGACCTTCGAATGGATCCTTTTGTTCACGGTCAATTGTACACAGCTTTGTCGAGAGTGAGAACACGAGGAGACACAGGACAGTGCGAACATTGTATCTCCTGAATTGCTATTATAAAAATCAATGCGTAGTACATATCATCGGGTTTACATGGAGCCGACCGAGGCCCACGTCAGACAAGGTCTGACATCCTACAAGTCAATCGCCCAAAGATCGCGCCCATATTCCCTCCGGTCACCAGCACTCTTTCCTTGAATGATATCGCGATCACCCCTCTGCTGGTCACCGGCGCAATTGTGTCTACCACGTCATAGTGTTTTTGTGGTTCCTCCCATTCACGCTGTCATGCTGTGCGATTGCGTGCTCATCGTTCTCTCTCCTTATTGTGTCTATTGCGTGCTCATCGTTCACTCTCCCTTTTGTGACTCTTTCGTTGACTACCATGGCGAGTTGTTTACGCTTCATTATATTAATACAAAAGGGACTGGCCCTGTGATAGTCCCGTGAAAACTCGATCGTATCAACCAATTAGACTTGTATAAAACTTGAAATACAAAGTGATCTACGAAATAGTGTTTTCATATTTTACATACAGTAGACTCGCTCATATTATGAGCGAGTCTACTAAGTAACTGTATTTCAAACAATTTGTATTTGTAATTATGTCTGCGCCATTCTAATAGTGACAAAATCTGCCATCAGCGGGTTGGATTGTGCTACAGGGTGCTGAATTGCGTTTAGAAGGACAGATGAAGCGGGAATATATGTATGTTCATTTTGCTACAAAATATTGTTTTCATTTATTAGGGTGTTTTTGTCAAGTTTTCATTAACTTATGACCCGCCCATTTTACGTCAAACCTTAATCGTTGGAGCCGTCAAATGGTAAGTTCAAGTTAGGTTTGAGAAACTTAACACTACTAACTAGTACTAAGATCTATATTAGCGCATCAGGCTGTCAATCGTCGTTCCCCGCACAACGATGACGATGATGTATGCAGCAAACACCACTTCTCTATTGAATATGACGTGTACCATATATGCCTTTTGACGAGGACTTGATAAATGCAGTAGCATCAGACGGAACAATTACTAGTTACAAACTTACAATGTTAACTTAAAGTCGTTTGATTTGGTATCTTCGAATCACGCTCATATTACATCAAGTGGAGCCTTGTTTTACATTATGACTAAACCACAAAAACCTTCGCAAAAGCACCCTATTGCATGGTCAAAACAGTACACGTACCTCTCAAAAACAAACAATATCATCCATATGTTCAGCCGCGGTATCGAGAAGCGCTATTTCTTCATAGTACTACATTTCTCGCTCGGCATCTTTCCTGTTTTCCTCTAAGTCCTGTTTGCACTTGCTCTTCCAGCGTGAGTATTGGAATTGACTGACCAAATGGCAAGGAAGGACTTGGAGGGAGTGACGCAGCTAAGGTGATGGTTAATGATGAGGTTGTTGAATGTCGAACACTTGTATTGATCTTCGTCAGGCGCCCAAATCCTGCCATCACGATCGCGCAGCCACAGATGTGAGGGAGCTGTAATGCTGATGTAGGTAGGTTTCCTGCATCGCTGTGCGGTATGGTGTTATCTGTAAACCAAACATACGCACTACTGAAAACAAGAAACGAAAATTGAACATGTCGCTTCTATTCAGGAGCTGCGCACTGCGTGTCGAGGCTTCGCAAAGTCTTGAAAGAACCGTCTGGTGTTACCAATCGTGAAACTGATGGGCCATGACTATTAGAGCTTGTGAGCTTTGGGATGCCCAGTGCTGCAGGCGAGTCTGGAGGAAACTGTGACCGACTACTTGGAAGAAAACTTGCTCTTGTGTATATGAGGAGTAGTGGAAATTTTGTTTTGAGACAGACAACAAGGTTTTGTGCAGCATCATCTGTAAGAGTGAACTTTCAGGGTACCCTTTCTCGCAAATTAATCATGAAACCGACTTAGCGAGATCATCTGCGAGAAGCCTATATTGAATGTACTTAGGATGTACAGTGATGTTTTATTGTTGAAACACTAAAATATATGATAGAGACAGGAGGCGGATAAAGGGCTACGTTTTTGAAGTAAAGCGAATTTACCTCGAAGTCGCTTCGCTTGAAGTTCGGCGGCAACACTACTCACAGTCATAGACGGGCTGGTCACGAGTCTATGTAACTGCCTGACAAGACGCGTAGCGCGTGTGTCACGTGTTTTGAGAACGGACTCGTCCACCTTTTGTTGAACGCCAACTAGTTGATAACCAAACACTAACGGCGAGGTCACTTTTGCGATAGCGTCAAGGATTGCCGACACAAATTCAACGAAAATGAATACTAAACATGCTAGGATTGCAGATATAGAAAATCACGACTCGGACTCAGCCGGTGACACAGAACCAGATATACCGAGACCAACACTTCGACAGGGCAGTAAAAAACGGATCAGCGATATGTATGGCGGCGATAATGAAGCACAATCTGAATCTGGACGCCCTCCACTAAGAGCGGTCAACATCAACGACGACGCGGCTGAGAAGCGTAGGCGGAGGAAGAGCAATAAACTAGCCGTCATAGAAAACGCGGAAGCTGGGCCTTCGACAGAGCGTCAAGATCAACCAGAATCTTCCAAGGCTGCACAGGCAAAGCTGAAGCAACAGCAACTTAACTCTGTGGCCCCGCCTCCTGTGATCAACGTACCCCTAGACGTCATGAGCTCCAACTTCGAGGAATGGATGAAAATGGCAACAGACAATGTGCGTGTATCTGACTGTAATCATGATCTTACTATTTATCATAGTCATTACTAGAAAATAAATGCTGCGAACTCATGGAATTTCGCGTTGATCGATTACTTTCACGACATGTCGTTACTCCGAAACAATATTGACAATTCCATCAACTTTCAGCGTGCTTCATGTACCCTTGATGGCTGCGTTAAAATTTGGACTAGTCGTGTTGACTCTGTTGGCACTGAGACAGGCAAGCTGCTCAGTAACCTTTCCAACGAAGGCATGGTGGCCGCGGAAGATGATGAAGCTCTGTCGGATAATCCTGATAGTCAAGACGCGACGCAGGCGAAGAAAAAGAAGAAATCGCACCGACCCGACTCGACGCTTGCTAAAGACGCCTCACAGCTTCGCAACAAGAAGCCAGATCTCGAGTTCCGCGTTGATCCCCTTTTCCGCAAAACTTGCGAAGATTTCGACGAGGGTGGCGCACAGGGCTTGCTGATGAACCACCTCAGTTTAGGGGTTGGTAGTGATGGTGGTATGCGCGTCGTCTTTGACGCGAGCGATTCCATGGGTCGAGTGGCGGAAGATGAGGAAGATGAGGAGGAGCAGCAAGAAGATGTGGACATCAGTTACCTACGGAGTCTGTTAAAACGTTCTCTCGTATGGTATGATAACATACTCACCATCATATTAGGTCAATTTTTTCCCGACTTAGAGGTTCTCGAAGATAAGGCGATCTCTCATTCCCTGACCACCTTCTCGTTTGCCAAAGACAGTAACCGCACGTTTGACGACTCCCTTTACCGTGATGATACAGCCGATAATGAGGGTGGTGATGAAGACGACAATGACCCGGGCTTCGGAGGCTACGGGGCAGATGGTGCACCCACGGACGTGGATGGTGATCGTGGTGGCCAGGATTTTTTCCAGGGCGACCAAGCTGTTGATTATGATGATGATGGTGGAGATGCTTTTGGAGGGGGTGACTATGGTGGTGGTGAGAATGGGTCGGTTGGCGCTGAAGGTGGTCAACAGCATGCTGTGCGACCAGGAGGCGCATTTGTTCCTTTCGACCCACGACATGCGCCAAACAAGCCAGATCGTATGATAGCCATTACAGACGCGGACGGAGAAAACGCAATGATGGGTTACTTTGATAAGAACCTCATGAAAAATTGGGCGGGTCCCGAACACTGGAAGCTGAGAAAAGTGGTTCGGAAACGTGAGTTCTTTAGCTCACTTAAATACACTATATTGATGACGTTGCGCTACAGCAGAGGCTGATGCTCCCAAACCCCGGCGAGAGAAAAAAGAAGCGTTTAGGATCGACTTCCTGACGCCTGCCGAGAAAGACATCAAGACGATTGCAAATGAGATGTTTGCGAAAGTCACGCGGGGGGCTGGTATCACTTTACCCAGCTACGGAGGCTCAAAGACTGGCAAGAAGAGTCGTGGTGGCCGCAAAGCGAAGGAGGAAAAGCGCGATGAACATACTCTTCCTGACGACATGCACTTCTCAAGTAGGCAACTGGTTACCCTTTTTCTGAAGCCCAAATTCTCGGTACGTGCAATCATTTTTGTGAGGACGTGGATTGATATTCGTACGCCCCCAGTTGAAGATGCGTGGACAATCTGTTCGGTTCAATGAGAATGGCGACGGGGAGGTCGACGAACAATTTTGGGCACAGGCCGCGGCTAACCAAGCTGCGGGACGCGCTGCAGCTGAGAATGATGAAAGTAAGAATTGTGTATTCACGCTTTGTGTTTAGACTCATTGCTCCGCCAGCTGGTGATGGATTGAATATACCCTTTAATACCCAGTTTTTCGACAATGACTATGATGACGGCCCGGGCTTTGATGATGGTTTTGATGGTGACGGTGCAGCGATGGAGGATGCCGGAGAACAAGACCTCCTAGCTGCTACGCAAGGTCAGACGCGGCGGGTTCGACCAGAATTTGTCAACTACGCGAAGCGTGCTAAACGGGTAGACGTGAGAAAGCTCAAAGAGAATATTTGGAAAGGCTTGGACATCAAGGTTGGGAAGCCGAAGGATGAAGAAGACGACAACATGGTTTGTTTCTGTTGAATTGTCCATCCTTTTATGCTTACCCCCCATAGGATGTTGATGACTCGTCTCTTACCAACCCCAAAGAACATAAAGTTTTCAGCTCAGTAATTTCTGGACTACAGAAATCGTATCCGAAGGACAAGATGGAAGAGATCAGCACGAGCTTCTGCTTCATATGTCTACTGCACCTTGCCAATGAGCAGGGACTGAAGCTACAGACTTCTCCTGGCGGCCAGCTAGATGAAGAAGAGAATGACGCCATGGATTCTGAAGACAGAGACAAAGTGGGAGATATATGGAGTTTAAAAGTGCGCCCACCGCATGTTTCATTGATCGTCACTGATCATTTGCGTCCCATAGGTGTATAGGGACCCGGATGCTACCCTTGCTGCCTAGCTGCCAGCAGTAGTTTTTGACCTGCAGACGACTTATCGATATTTTTATTTCCATATGCTACTACACCATTTCTGTGTTGTTCTTGCTTTCCTTTATTCCACTATAAATCTCGGGTTGATCACATAATAATCTGTTGTATACCGCCAAATCGACGAGATGTCTACCAAGCTACAATTTCGAAATCAGGTACTAAGGCTACAGTGTGTATAACAATGTGAGGTGGTATCTAGTGCCAGCTACAATCCAGGGGGAAATGATAAAATGCTAAAAATACAAGTAAATTCCGTCCAGCCTTGATCTTCCTCAGCCCACAACATGTAAAATAAATCGACGTTTTTCGTAGAAGGGACCATATTTAGCGCAACTTGGCTTTCCAGGCATGCCACAAATTCTCCTGTTTCTTCTGATGCTTTGCTTTGAGCTGCAAGAACTCCTGATATGCCTGTGCAGGCAATTCAATCATGTCCGTGGTGGTGGTACGAAACGGGAAGACCGTAAGAAGGTCTGAGGAGGCGATGCGCGCCTGAGGGACAGATGAAGCCAGGAACAGGTGATCGCCAAACGGCGTATAAGTGTACACATCTAACCATTGATCACGACGATGGTGAGAGTAGCTTGAGGCAGCTGTATAAGGAACTTGTGAGAGACTTGTTCTTGAGTAGTTTCAGTGAGTACGTGCCTTGTACAATCTGTATGATCATAACTTGGTGTTGCACGACGGCGATGGCGACTGTTCCGCGATTCATGATGGGTAGTAGCGGTGAAGTATATGGAGATTGATACAGTCGCAAATGATACAGCAATAGAGTCGAAAGATACGGAAAGAAAGAGAGACGGTTCCTTCAGTGGTGAACAGAGCCTTTACAAAGGAGACTGGGGGGCACTTGGGATATGGACTTGAGATATCCCCAGCTATATGAGCGTTTCTGTCGCAGGTCAAGCTTGTGCATGATGTACAAGGGTCTGTCGAGACTCCTTCTTTTCAAGGCCTGATCCTTGTCATACATACAACATTTGATTCCCCGTCCAGAATAAGAACTGACCAAAAGGTCCTAAACTTTGTCGCCCATAGTACAACGCGTGGGGGATAACGCATAAGCTAATAACCAAAAGGGTTTGCTCCTTCTTGTTGTGCGATAAGACCTACTACCATTTTTGGATATTGCATAAAGAAGCGAATATTTATATACCGCAACAAACAACTGAACTGTTGAGGCGCGTCCAGCTGTCCCGGAGAGTAGTGTAAGAGAAAATTTGAGGGGAAGAGGTATGGCAAATAAAGTCTTGCTTTAAAATATTATTGTTTTTTTAGCCTGCGTCTGGATGGCATTTCAGGTATTGGGTTTCATCGAGGACCGAAGATCTTAAGTTCAGAGTTGCAAATTAAGAATTCGGGTTATCGGATAGCTATACGATGGAAAGCATGATGCACAACATGTAGAACGAGAAAGCTGTACCGACTTGCACTAGAAATATAGAATGAATTCGCACATGTGTGCAGTGGCTGTCAAGCGAAGAATCTTAGTCCTGTGACCGGAGAGCATGTGCAAATGGTGAGAGAGATAAGAAATCGAAGTCCGAGTGTCGGTCGCGAAACTCTAAATAAGTGAAATTAGACTCATCTCCCACTGCCTGCAATATAAAACTGACCTCGGTCATCAGGCTCTGCTGGACACCCCCCGCATCTGTCGCCGAAGTTGTAACTGAGGCTGCCAACTCCCTTGCGACACATGTTCCAAACTGACGAGTATGAGATCCTCAAATTTTATATGATGGGGACCAATTCTCCACTTAGGGTCAGAGTCGTCTTCCATGTGTTGAGTCTCCATTTTCTGAAAAAATAATCAGAGAAAATAATCGGAGACAAACGTGACATTTAACCTGAATGAATTTGTGTATGCAGGTAGCAAGGTTCTTTGCAAGTTTTGCTTTAGTGATGGGGCCTGGTGTCTTGCGATAGTCTCTGGTGGTGAGCTGACGATTCCAGGAGGGATAACCAGGCCACTGTTATTCAAGCTCCCAATCAGTTCACAAGGTCCAGATCGCAATGTTCCAGACAGACCTCTATTCTCACTGAGATAGTTCGGCCGCCGCCTTCAAATACCAGGTCATCCCTACTACTAAGACGTCTCGGATTTTTTTTGAAAACCTCTTTCAAGGCTATACCCAGCTCAGATGGCTTCTTCGAGTGGAACAGGATAGGCGAAGATAAAATTGCCTTATGCACATACTTCTCTCGCTCAGTTTCTCCCCGCGGCTGATACAACCTTTGAGGTACGTAAGTAGTCTCAGCCGAAATTATGGCAAGCTGAAGATCCCGTTCTAAGTCGTCGACAAATTCCTTGAAATTCAAGTGGCCACTTGCCCCGGTATCCTTTAAGTTGTACAATTTCGGTAAGAGCTTACTAAATCACACAAGACAAGACTTACCCAGCTCTCCAAGTCTAGTAGGGGAAACTGGCTGACTTCATTAAGATCGCTCCTAGCAGGGTCTTCGTTTACACCATCTGTGGTGCCAGAAGGATACAACTCTGCGAACTCCGCTTGGCTTGCCAGCTACCCCAAAATGGGTTTTCACCAACTCGCCCAACAAACCATGAACTCACCTGCACAACCGCATTGGAGTCTGCCGGGAGCATCACGGTGTGCGGGTGCTGCTGCGCTTCACGTGTGGTCGCTAGTGTGATGCGACCGTCGAAATTGGCAACAAGGGTTGGAGCGACATTCCAATCTGTCCCCGAAATAGGCCGTGGGGGCAGTCCCAGAAATCCTGTAGGGTATGATGGCTTCGAGGATGGGTGATCAGAAGATTTGAAATTTCAAGAAGAAAAAGAAGTAACTGACATTACCAGGTAATGTACTATCGTCCAGTGAAGCCATCAAAAACGTCCTGTAGTCCAACAATCTGGGCACTTCTGGAGTAGCAACAGAAAAGGTACTGGCGTTGTTGAAGGACATGAATGATGAATACTGTACGCCTCACTTCTGCGGTCCCTTATAAATCTCATCGGTCAACTCTCGTGCCGACATGGACGATTCAGTGGTTACTTGAACTTACCTGATCAGTAGCACATACCAATAAATCTCTCCTTGGGACGCCATCAGGCTTGAAGTTGCTGTAAAACTCCCACAGCTAATGGAATGTCGGATATACCGGCTACCCGAGGGTCATGACACTCTTGAGGCTGGAGGCGGAAGCTGGGGTGGCCCAATTACTCCATATTTGTCTTTGTAGATGACCCTAGATATCAAATCAGCTCAAACCATGAACATACGAATTATAGTTTTTTCTCGACTACGAGAACATTAATATTTGTAGAGTCGCTTCGCCCCTTCCACTGGGGCGAAAACTCCAATGGAAGGATGGAACTCTTTACTGGATCTCTAGTCTTATTATTGCATGACATCTCTGATCAGCGACACAAGACGACACCAGTAAATGAGTTTCCGTATGCATGATTTGACAGGAAGGCAGTGTCTCGCCAACTGTTTCGGAATCTGGAACAGGATTCGCAGGATTGTGGCACGTTACCGTGCTTATAATTTGAATAGGGGCCCAGCTTTAGAACGAATATGAACATCAATGGTATAATTAAGTCGCCCTGGGTTAGTTTCCCTAGTAGGCGGACTATTGAAGTTGGATACCACTGATCATTCCTTGAGTTCTAGACTAGTAAGCAGATAGTAATGTTGCCCGTCGGAATTGCATGGGATGCGGGGTTTGAGGTTGATCCGTTGTGACGTATGTAGATCATCATCGTGCCCCTTGTCTCGCGCCACGAGTCCACGCCTCGGAGGATAGTGTCTTTTTGGTTTGTCCGCACTTCGCTCGACCAAGAAAACGGGTTGCACTTCATTCAACTTCTCGAGGGACTGGGCGGGGAAGCGGCCCGGGTAAGGTGATACCTTGAAGAAAGGTTTGAAAAGATCAATGTATCAGATGGCAGTACGCTTTCTGATTAAATGAATATGGCCTAAATGGAAGGGTGTACCGTCACAGTGCGAAGGCTCGGACGCAAAACTGCAATCTAGCAACGTAAACTGCGCAATTTACATGCAGTTCTGAGCATTGGGACAGATATACGGTAAAAGGTTACCGTGATGATATATGATGTCGCTTGAATACCCATGACTATTGGAATCGGATGGGTACATTGGGTAGCAGGTCCAGGCAGGGCGAAAGGACTGAGTAAGCCTAGATTGTAAGAGTCGGATGGGAAGCGTCACTACACCGTGAGCAAAAAGGTAAGACGCGACGATGCAATCAAGGCCATCTGCACAATCGCATCCCAGGCTTGACTTCAGATGTCTTTCTTTTAGTTTTCGTGAATGTCATCATTCGATCTCGGTTAGAGTCTGAGTGAGGGAAGTTGATGGTCGAGGCGATACCTTCAGATTCAGAAGTTCAAATCCAAATGCGCTGTTCATGCATACCAATGAACGTGATACACCGACGATGGACAAATAATTTTATACGTACAGCATAGAATGAATGATGCACGATAATGCTTACAAAAAAAGAAAAATCAGCCCAACCGAGGTCCGAGAACTTGAAAGTCCAGGATTAGTATCAACTCGAATATGATAGCCTTAAAAGGCCTGTGCAAAGCACCTCTCGCATCAATCTACAGCGGTGTCACTCATAGAACAACTAGAGCATCTTGAGAAAACATCGAAAAGCAAAGAAAGATATGAAGCGAATTTAACGCCTGGCCGAACCATCGGCTGTGGCATCATCCTGGTGGGGTATTCTGTGCTTCAAAAAGCGACGGAAGGCGGGGCTTGAGCTTGAAGGCGCCGGAGCTGAATGTCACTTAGTGGAGTGCGTAGGCGTAGCTGAGGCTGCCAACTACCCTTGGAAATGTGATGTAGGGACACTAAGATAAGGTCCTCCACTCTGATGTAGCGTGGTCCAACCCTCCACCTACGGTCTGCTTCCATCACCATACGCTCCTTTTCTTTGTCCTGGAACGAATGTGAGATATGATTGGTACACAAAAATTGTGAAGCGTACTTCAACGAATCGCTTTACGCAGATAGCGATAGTTTTAGCCAATTTAGCCCTGGTTATAAGACCTTTCGGACTTTTGAAGTTCGTCGTAAGGATCTGCTTTTTCCACGCACGGTACCCTGGCCACTAAAGGCACGAAGGTGAGGAAACAATCAAGCCAGCGAGGAATTAGGATACCTGAAGTCGGATGGACACAGAGGGTCCGCAGTTCTCAAACATATTATCATCTTTATCGATGAGGTTTTTCATCTTAGCCCTCATGGCATCCTCGAGAGCTACACCCCATTGGTCAGGGTGCGCTGTCTTAAAGATGATGGGCTCCTTTAAATCGGCTTTCTCGATATAGCGGATACGATCCGCCTCTGTGTATGGTTGGTATATTGACTGGGGGATATAAGTAGTGGTGCCTGTGGCAATGGTCGCTTGGTCGCGAATGGCCTTCCATTTGATGATATGTTCACTTGTTTGAGCACCTTCCTGCATCCATTCACCTTCAGCAACGTGTACATCAATTGAATAGATTGCTGCGAACCTCGTCGTCATCAAAATCTGCAACAAAGACCCCTCGTCAGAGCTACCATTAGCAGCGGCTGAAGGCAAGAATGCAGGATATTGAGTATTTGATGGAAATAGTGTTCCTGGAGGTGTAATAACATGAAGGCGTGCTGAAGTCGTCGTCGTCGAAGAGTTAGATACGATCGATAACCGTGGCGGACCAAAAGCTTTGGTGTCAATTCGAGGAAGCCCATTTCTAAAATCCGAGCTCCCCTGTACTATGTCGAATTGACTGTGATCGTCAGGACTGCAAAGGTCCGGAAATGCGTCGAATGGGGATGCGTCACTCATGATGGGGAATGGTTTAGCAAAAAAGGTGGGCAAGAGGCATGTCAGCGAAGATATAGCCAAATCATCAGTGGCACAGTTGTGTGAATTTGGGGAAGATAGATACTCACATGATGGTAGCTTCGGATCAGCAAACTAGATCATGATCAGCCACGGTCCATCAGAACATCTGGACACTGTGCAAAACTTATGATATCTTTGATGCTCACATGGACATCAACCGCGGTTACCGTGTGATGCATGATAAATTTTGTGTGGCGCGCAAGTTTTGCATCGGTTTTGCACCAGAGTTGGCAGTTGCTGGTACGCCACCCTTACCAAAATTTTTCATATCCTGGCTGATGAAATTACCACCCGGTGCGACTCAGACCGGTGCGGAGAGTGAGGAGGATCAAATGTGCACGTTGGAGATTAGATGTGCGACATTGGCAGTGCACAGGTGAGAATGATGTGAGCCGCCACTGAAGATCGAATTATTGAAACAACAGTATGGACAACATCAGACCTGTGTTAAATCCATGACTACAAAACAAAAAAGCGACTGATTTGTTATGGACGTGAGGCGTATGAGGCGGAGGCTGAGCAAATAACTTTGTCGCTTGAAAAGCACATGGACATGAAACGCACCATAAATAGTCACATCCTCGTGACAGCAAAGCAACAAACATGATTATAATAATATTCAACCCTTCCGAAAATTATGAGTACCCAAGCATCGACTCAGTGAGTCAGTTCTGATTCTACTAGTGCTGACTCGGAGCCATCAGCAAGAGAATCAAGCACACAAATTCATATCCCATTCCTCAGGTGGTATATGCATGTGTAAGTACACTGTACACTGTAGTACATAGAGATTATCCTTGAGGTCATCCTTGAGGTCGTTTGAATAATCATAGCTATTGAAATAGTCAGAAAGCAGAAAAAAAAGACCGAATAAGCCTAGAGCAAAATGTAACGCTATACAGTACGATGAGAGAATAAAGAACGGAAACCTAAAAGCCCGGCGTTAAAAGCTATCGAGTCCAACGGAAGTGAGACGCACAAAACGTATCTAAAATGTGACACTCCGTAAACAACAGCACATTTTGAGGAAACCTATCAAAGAGCAAAAAGCACGTTTCCAACGAGGTAGTAGAGAAATGAAGCAAATGCCAAAGGCTCGAGCCGGACAGGTGGGGGCGTGGTGTCATCCAGATGGCATCCAGGGTGTGCAATGCATACTGTGCATTGAATTGGCGAAGGATTATCTTCGCTTCTGTGTCTATGCAGTGGAGGGTGGGATTTGATGTTGCAAACGCCGGAGTTGAATGTCATTTAGTGGAGTGCGTAGGCGTAGCTGAGGTTGCCAACTACCCTTGGAGATGTGATGCAGGGACACTAAGATAAGGTCCTCCACTCTGATGTAGCGTGATCCGACCCTCCACCTACGATCTGCTTCCATCTCCATACGTTCTTTTTCCTTTTCCTGGAATGAATGTGAGATATGGTTTGAGGATGATGCACAAAGATCGCGAAGCGTACTTCGATAAATCGTTTTACGCAGTTGGCGATATTTTTAGCCAATTTAGCTCTGGTGATGGGACCTTTCGGACTCTTGAAGTCCATCGTAGGGATCTGCTTTGTCCATGCACGGTACCCTGGCCACTAAAGGCGTGAAGGTGAGGAAACTATCAAGCCAACGAAAAATTAAGATACCTGAAGCCGGATAGACACAGAGGGTCCGCAGTTCTCAAACATATTATCATCTTTATCGTTAAGGTCTTTCATCTTAGCTTTTATGGCATCATCGAGTGCTACACCCCATTGGTCGGGATGTGTTGTCTTAAAGATGATGGGCTCCTTAAGATCGGCTTTCTCGATATAGCGGACACGATCTGCCTCTGTGTATGGTTGGTATATTGACTGAGGAATGTAGATGGCGGTGCCTGTGGCGATGATCGCGAGATCGCGAATGGCCTTCCATTTTACGACATGTTCCATTGGTTGAGGAGCATCTTCCTGTATGCATTCACCTTTAACGACGTATACAACAACAACTGAATCGATTGCCACGAACCTCGTCATCGTCGAAAGTCTGCATCAAAGACCCCTCATCAGAACTACCAATAGCAATGGGCGAATTAGGAGACATTGGGGAGGGAATAGGGGACAGGCCCTTCGGATTCTGACATATTAATTGTAATGAATCTTAGTGCAATTGGTTTATCAAGACATACTGAAGGTGAGAATGCAGGATACGGAACGTTTGATGGAGATAATGGAGTTCCTGGAGGTTGAAAGACATGAAGGCGACCATCTGCTGTCCAAGAGTAAGAGGGAGTCTGCGGCATTATTGACCCTGCTGAAGTCGTTGAAGAAGAGTCAGAGATCGATAATCGTGGTGGACCAAGAGTTTTGGTATCAATCCGAGGAAGCCCATTCCTAGTAGCATCCTGAAGTAATCCAGGGAACGGTACAGTGTACTCGAACGGTGGCTGACCAGGGAATTCTTGAGTTGCAAAGCCATACGTATTCAATTGACCGATTTGCTGTATATTTCGGTGTTAAGCAAGACGAAAACCATACTAAAACATCACACACATGAGTAGAATATGGAGATCTTGACTGTTGCTGTCCGAAGTCCATGCCGTCCCACGACAAATCGAAAGGGGCATCAACTTCTGAGCCGCATACGTTGGGGTAGCCGTTGAATGAAGGTGCGCCACTCATGAGGAGATATCAAGCAAGAAAGATGGTGACCAGTCAGGAGCCCAATTTATACTGGAAATGACATAGAAAATACAGCAAGTCCATAGTTGCTGTGCAGAGCCAAGGGGTGTGGCCGATTAAAGCGGCCGGAGCGCCCGTCCTAAAGAGATTATCAGAAATGACGATATACACTTGATGGATGAGTAGTGGTAAGCGAAAGGGGGACCTATACCAATACTGCTAAACAGTACCATCGCAAGTATACTAATCATCATATTACACTATGGGGAACATAGTATTAGTTTCCGCGGTCCGGCTGGTAAGCGCGCTGGTGAGATGGTGGCTTCTAAACGGAACGTCGACACAGAAATGGACAGTGGCCCATTCCAGATGGGTCCAACTTCGCGGAACATCTAGGAACGGCAACCAAGCCATGGCTGAGCGCTGTGGAGAGGTCACCAAAATAAGTTTGTTTGTCACAACCATGGCTAGAGAACCGCTGCTGTGGTGCCAATGAGATTTAGATAGTGCCACTCGATAGCATAGTTGAACTGCCCCGCCACATGTCAGTGCCCCAATAATAAGTCCGTTCCAGGTAGATTCATTTTGCTTGAGAGATGGGAAGAAAGTATGTATATCCATTGAAATATTTTGACAGCATTTGTGAATTCGTCGAACCTGAGAGTGCCAACTGGCAGTGCACACGATTTCCCTTTTTAAGAATAAGTTTTGTAAAGTTCAAACTTCCCGAAGAAGCTGGAGTCTCATTGCTCGAGCTCAATTCACACTTGAAGGGACAACTTACTTAGTCTAACAAGTCAAACACAAACCTAACATGTCATCCCTCGCTGGTGCCTTGGACCAGCCAGCGAGCTACAGCCATGGTTATTCTGACGAACTACTACTTGCCAACCCAGGAGTATTCAGTGACCGAGATGTAGACATGAAACCTCCGAGCGCTGACGTTCTTCCGAAGGAGGAGGAGGACACCGCGTTCACTTCTGGAGTGCTTGACGATGGAGTACACGAGGAAGAAATGGAAGACCTCTTTGGGAACGAGGCGGACGAAAAGCATGACGTTACAGATGCGAAATCAGACAGGTAAATGCGCTAGGTTCGAGAACTCTTTGACGAGTACAACTACTATCATCCTAGTGCCCCTGTTATTACCCCTGCTGAATCAGGATTCGAGTCGGACGATCTCTCACAGACGGAAAAAGAACACAGACAAGCGTTGGAATATCTGGAACCTGAAGAGCCAGGTATCGTCTTGGAACAGGTCCGAGAGGCTGATGTGCGCATTCCCAACATCCCGGTTCCAAAGAGCTCAGACGGAGATGTATGTAATATCATCTTATTATCGTGTCTGTACGCTGAAAGCTGTATTCTATACAGCACTGGGTAATTAGGATGCCAACCTTTGTAAAAATGGACTCGAAGCCTTTTCATCCGGACTCGTATATTGGCCCGGAGCATGAAGAGGATGATGGCCTCCACAATGAGAACATTCGTGAGAAGAGTATGTCTATCAAGCTCAAAGTCGAAAACACTGTACGCTGGCGATGGACAAAAGATGAATCTGGCCAAGATGTAAGTAATGTAGACTTAATCCTTACACGTCCTCAACGCCTGACCTCCTTATCGCAGAGAAGACAATCGAACAGTCGCGTGATCCGTTGGTCTGACGGTTCTCTCAGCCTGAGACTAGGGAAGGAGCTGTTTGATATTACCAAGACTGTGGATACGTCCGGTGGTATCGTGCGCCAATCACTAGGAGGCACTCAGTCGTCACAGAGCCAGCCAGCAGCATCACAAAACCCGCTTTCTAGCTCAAGGTCTCAAGGTCTAACGTACCTAGTCGCACAACACAAACGGTCAGAGGTACTGCAAGCGGAAGCTGTAGTCACAGGGTATATGACATTGCGACCTACGGGCATGCAGTCTGAAACACATCGTATGCTCGTGCGCGCAGTGGGTCAGAAACATAACAAGGTGGCCCGACTACGTATGGCCCCTGATCCAACTATGGACCCCGAGCGAGAGAAGATGGAACTAATGAAGCAATCGGCTCGAAAATCCAAAAAGAAAACTGATGATACTGGATTTGGTGTACGCAAAAAGAGGTACGGCCAATCGAGGAAAAAACAGGGACACGAAATCTGGTCGGAAGATGAAGAACCAGAGTATGAAGGTTCAGAGGATGACGATGATTTGAGTGCTTCCAAGCGGAAAGCAGATGAACAAAAGAAAAGGGGTCCCGGCGAATATCAAGAGGACGACTTCGTGGTTGCGGATGAATCAGACGACGATGCGGAGTTTGATGGCGAGGCTAAGTCCAGGAAGAAGCGGAAACACCGAGAGGAGGAAGAAGAAGATCCTCTGGATCAGCTTGATGCTAAAATTATTCAGCGCCAGCAAGATGACCGGAAACGGAAACACCGTGATACTGAAAACGACGGAGGGACAACAGAGGTTGCGGAAGATGGCGCAGAAGCAGGGGAAGATGATGGTGACCAAGATATGGACATTGAAAGCGAGGAGGAGGAGGAGGAGCATAGGGTTCGGAAAGCTGGGTCTGGCGCACGGAAAAAGAGAACGATGGCGCTCGATGACGACGACGAATAATGTTGCAACTACCTGTTTCCGTTCTTTGGTATTCTACGTAAAATTACTCATGACATGATATTTTGACAGCTGATTATCTCAGCGTGACTCCAACCTTCTCGCGCAATATGCCCGCTTCATCCCAATATCCCGATGGTTGAATGCTGTTCACTACATCCTGATTTTCCATGTTACCGTCCAACAAGTTCCGAAGTGCTAATATAGCATGTTCTCGAAGGTCTAGGGATCATAGCTCATGAAATCTCGTGTGATCTCACAAAAAAAAGTTGACATACATGGATTCCGTTCGTCCACAACACACATATTCATAATGACAGTAATACCTCCGCATACCCTAATGCGGTCCTGGAATGTCTTATCTCGATGGCAAAGCACCCCGACCAAACGGACAAGATCTCGTTTTAAATACGAGAATCCATTGGACCCTGCGATTGACGATGGGATGCTCCGATCTGTCGTGGGATCTATGACAGGTTTGCCAAAGTAAACGCGCGGAAGGAACGCATCAAGAAGTCGCAGGAGCTCTGAATAAACATAGTCAGATGATATGTTCTGTTCTAGCTCGACAACCTAGACGTGCCTATAATACTTTCAGCGGTGCCCTGGCCGTCAGTTGAGCTAGCATCACGGAAGGTCGCTCCCAAATCTAGAGCGGATGGATCCACAGTCCGCTGGTCCTCGGATAGTAATGAAATTTTAACGATACATTGAGTCACTAGTACGAGTGCCTCGCATGTTTTTGGGAGTAATAGATCAAGTTCTTGCAGGTGTTCGATGGAACCATTCAAAGGCTCCGAATTTGTGGGACTAATAGCTCTTGTAATCGCTGACTGCGAATATGACGAGAGAGACAGGAAGATTTCCGACAACATAGGGCACATATCACAATGTATACGACATATTTGCGATGATTGCAGGTATGAGTCGAGGAGTTTCAGGAGAGTAGTTTGGTGCTGCGCAATTACTTCCCCTTCACTGCCTCAGAGTATGAGTACTTTTCCGCGGGGAAGAAGAGTATTATACGTACACAGACAAAGAATTATATAGATCTGGTGCAAAGCCGCCATCAAATAAGTGGGCAAACAAATGATACCTATTGAAGAAAGTCGTTATGAAGTCCCACAACCCATCAGTTACAGTTCAGTCACCCATAGTCAAATGCCTTTGCGCCGTCGGTGGATTCCTCCGCGTCGTACAATAGGACCACACGATCCAAAAGCGTTATGCATATTCGGGCTCCCCCACGTGTCTTCGTGAGTAAAGAACTGGATGTAAGGGTAATCGGCCAAGGGTAAATAGAGTAACCGAGACGTTACGTACCAACGCTCAGAACTACCATGAATACAATTTACCATAAGTACCAAGAGTGATAGGATGGTCTTGTGGTCAGGGGAGCCGAGTAAGCGACTGAATGTGTTACAAAGAATAAGCCAACTCCTGTAGCTCAGCAAGTAGCTGTAGTGGCTTACATGAGAATCACCTGCTCCTCAGGCAGGGTAAGATAAGTATTCCAAAGGCGGGACGTGAGATCCTCGTTGGTGGTAACAATGTTTGAGAGTGCCTGAACGGCCATCCTAGTAGCCGGGAAAGCTGTAGATGAGACCAACCATCCGGTTTGAATTGACATGTGTGTTGCAGGATGGGTAGCTCACAATCCGTAATTTGAAAGGCAGACCAGGAGCTGTACAGATGCAGAACACGGCGAAGAGCTGGCTCGACTCCACTTGAAACTCGCTGGGCCGTTAGGCTATCGGCACCATTTAACATATTTTAGACTCACAATGCGTTCTGCTGGTTCGCTGCAACGCCTGCGACAATATTCCTAGTAAATCTGGCGATGCTCATTACAAGGATGCGCAACTCTACGACATCTGCATCCGCTGAGGGATAGTCCGCCAGAAAATTCCACAATTGGTGGTGGGATGGCCATATCGAAGGTTTTCCCGACCCCATACGAATCCTGATTTTTTAATATTGAGTCCTCATGGAAGGTAGCGTACGTTCTCACCTCATATCCCCATCTTTTGCAAGATCACTAGCAATTGTATCGAGTACCCTGGTCAGAGACGGGACACTATCCTTGCCGCTCTTACTGAGAAAGCCAGCACAGATCTCGCAAAAGCGGATGTTCAGCGAATATTGGTCGGAGTCCATCTGGATGTAATGGGATGAAGATAGTCGTTCCTTCTAGTAATGTGGATGAGGAACAAGCTTTTGTTGAAGGTGGCAGCGAGTCCGCGACACTCAGCTGACCTGAGCGCTGACTCCGCTGAGCACTCGTGCCACGGTGTCATCTCACATTACGCGATATCAATGGGTTGCTCTCGCAAGCCCACAGTATGTTAAACGGCTATCATATCCGACTTGCATTGCACAGAAACACCATTGATGATTCACTGTCGCATCCTGACATTGTCGATACGTTCACGCCGAAGGCCTTATTTCAAAGCTTACCGTTACATCGCCCCAAACCAACTGCCAGAAGGAACGCTTTATTCAACGCAGCTCACAAGGATTACAGATTCGGTCCAATAAGACTCGACTGGATTGATTTCGAGAGTACGAATTCTGATATGTACACTGGTAAAGAGAAACAAGCAGGGCGAGGTGCGAGTAATTACATATGTCGCAGACAAGAGTTCAAGCCGTCTGTTCAATATTTCAGGCCCCTCGACAGCAGAGTTTATCCCTAATACGACATCGACGTCCGGTTCAACGAATTTGCCTGAGGGCACAGTTCACGTGTATCGTCAATGTAACGAACGGCGACAGAATGGTGTGGATGAGTCTAATGAAACCTGTGCCGCAAGTGCAAGTGAGGCAGCTCCAGAACATGGCTTCATGCTTGGTGTATTAGCAGTTCCTGCGTGGATGACACCTGCAGACTTTCTCGCTTTCGTGGCGCCCGCTGCGGAGGGTATGGCCCACCTTCGTCTTATCCGGTGTGCACTTCCATCCAATCATTCACGTCATAAGGCTTATGGGATATTTCAGAGACTGTGTTCCGAATCGCTCTATTGCTGTCATCAAGTTCCGGCTGGCCGTTCAAGCCCTTGAATTTGCAGAAGCATACAACGGGAAACCGTTTAATGCTATGGACGTAGGTAGTTCAACGTTTCTCTTACCTCAATACTGAGGTCATCACAGCCGGAGACGTGTCATATCGTGCGTGTCCTATCTGTCGAGATAGATTTAGACACCTCTACTTCCTCAACTACTGCACGTCTACCTCAATCAGTATATGAACTCCCGACCTGCCCTGTATGTCTGGAGAGGATGGATTCGGCTGTCACTGGTCTCATCACAGTCCCTTGCTCGCATACATTCCATTGCATGTGTCTTAGTAAATGGGGCGATAGCCGGTATGTTGCTGTTCATGGCAGTTCCTTATCAGCGACTTATGATCATCACCAGATGTCCCGTTTGTCGATATTCGCAGACACTTCTCTCCTCGCACCCTACATCATCCACCTCGCGTTCACGACCAATCCCATTCGCGAATGCTGCCATCACCTCTCTTTCAACGTGCGTTGACTGTTCCTCCACTACAAACTTGTGGATCTGTCTGATATGTGGCAATATCGGCTGTGGGCGCTATGGTCGTGCTCACGCACACGCACATTACGAAAAGACAACTCATCTCTATGCCCTCGAGCTTGAAACGCAACGCGTATGGGACTACGCGGGCGATGGTTATGTTCATCGTCTCATCCAGAACAAAGCGGATGGTAAACTTGTCGAGCTTCCTTCCGCTGCGTCCTCGATGGGTGTCAATTCCCGGGATGACGGCACGTTAGGTCCAAGTCACGCGGATTCTCTCAGCGCTGAGAAGATCGAAGCGATTGGAATCGAGTATTCTTATCTGCTCACATCGCAGTTGGATTCGCAGCGGTTGTTTTACGAGGAACAGACAACGGAACTGAAGACACAGGTGGAAGAGCTGCGAAACTTGGTAGAAAAACTGAGTCTAGACCTAGCGAAGGACAAAGCAGAAGCGAAGGAACGCGAAGCACAATGTCGTCGTGAAGAGGAAGAAAAATTAAACGAGGTATACAAAGACAAGATCAAGGCAGAGAAGAAAGTGGAACGTGTTGCAGAGCTCGCGAGGAAGTTTGAAAAAGAGTTGAAGGAAGAGAAGGCTGTCAGTGAGGGACTTTTGAGGAATCTAACTAAAATGAAGGAGACGAATGCACAATCGGAGGCGCAACGCCAGGAGTACCAGGCTAAGATCGATGATCTTCAGGATCAGGTCAGAGACGTCATGTTCTTCTTGGAAGCTAGGGCGAAGATCGAGCAGGAGGACGGTGCGAGTGCTGAAGCGGCTGGAGGCACTGTTGAATTGCCACCTGCCTCCGGCGCGAGTAGTGGCACGGGAAATAGGAAAAGGAAGGCAAAGAAGGGCTAGGATGACTCAGGTTGGTGCTGTACAACTCTCGGCCGACCTATCGTACTGCACAGCATAGTGACATTTAGGTGTATGACTCCTATTATAATTTCGTCCATATGGTGAGGTACAGCTGATATCTTTATTACGCAGGATGTCTACCCATTATTCATTACTGCCTATCTGCTCCACAGCGTATACTGAGGCGCTGTTAATTTCACAGGATGACACGTGAGATACTGTCGCAATACACTCACCCTTCAAAACACTTAGGAGGAGGATCTTACGTTACTCGTGCAAACTGTCGCGAGGAATGGAAGCAGATTGAACTAGGCGTTGGCGTAATGCAGAATATTGGGGGTCCGTACTGGAAGAAGATGCGGTGGCATCCACTATGTCAGCTTTATCCAAGTCTTCCACAAGCTTCTCATCCCTTGATAGTATGTGCGGAGCGCGCTCTGTTTTCTTCGTTGTTCGACGAGAGTCCCATATCATGTACAGGATGATCTCTGCAAGGGCAACAACAAGAGCAACAAATGTTGCGAGCAAAGCTCTCTGGATAAATATTTATGAGCATTAAATAATACCTAACAGAAAATTTATACCCATTCAAGGCGCAGGCCCGTATGTTCACTTGCCCACCATGTTGCAAACCCGGTTCCTGCAACGCTGAGAACGCCGTTAACGACCGTAGACACTGCCTTCTTGTCATTTGCTGCCTGCCGGCGCTCGGTTTCTGGATCTTTTGCTACATATGCAGGAAACTTCTTCTCTGGTGATGTTCGCGTGCCAGCAAGCAAGAGACCATGGAATAAGACTGAGGATCCAGCGAAGAGCTCTGCAGGACTTTGAGCCCTGCTGGTGAGCGAGACCATTGGGATATCTTGAGGAGAATGTAGTACGGGATGACAGTGCTTGGTGATGGTGATATGAAGGCTGACAATTCTACAGCCAGGTCGTCGGGTAAGATAGTCGGAAGAGCATTTAGAACTTCAAGAAGATGATGCTCTAGAGACACGTTCAGCTCATGCGTTTGGTTCATGCTCATGTTTATGTAACACAAGTTAGCCAGTATGCCCGTGGGTATGCCTGTCATAGTCACGGTAATACCCAATCCACCATGTCGACTCTCGAGGATCACAGTGTTGGTGAATCCGACCAAATTTGGTTCAACGCAAGTGCAGTCAGCTTGTATCGATAATTGCATCCTTTCTTTGATATTTTCTGTTGAGTTTTCAAGTTTTCACGATGCATGCCGCTCTGCAGTTGAACGATATCATCTATGTAATCTTCTGCCACGTAAATGAACCCTCTTCCGAGTCCGCATATGAACCAGGAGGAAATGTTGGACATGCAACTCTTGCGGCTCTTGCGAGGACATGCCAAACATTTCGTGAACCTGCCTTGTATGTGTTGTGGAGAGATCTATACTTTCCGCATCCCTTGGTTTATTGCTTGCCATAGTCATTGAGTAATCACGATGAGTGGCGTCTGGAGGTAGGGTCTATATAACAGTAGATTTTTTTTACCTAGCACTAACAGCTGAATACCACTAGTATCGCACGAACGCCCTGACCAATCGGGATTGGGAGGTTCTGCAGAAATACGTCGCACGAGTCCGGTCTTTAACATTCCATGTAGCGGCACCTATGTGTCGCAACGTCTTGAAGGCTCTTCGACAGTCATCTGTTGCTCAGCCGCCCCTCCCGAACTTGCAGCGACTTGATTACCGCCATTTCATTCCCGAAGACTATCATCTCCTAGACGTTTTCTTTACCCCATCCCTAACAGATCTCACCATCGAGGTTCATCCTGCCAGCTTTCCCGATGTCTCATTCATCTCACCTCTTGCCGCTTTATGCCCCCATTTAACATCTTTCCGTCTTTTCGGTTACAAGGCCCACGAACCCATCATGGCCATTGTATCAAATGTCATTATGAGCCTTCCTCACCTTCAGACACTTCATTGCGATCAACTCAGCCAAGCAGCAATTACTTTCGTTGCATGGCACCCATCGCTGACCGAACTCGATATCGGTATCCCGAGTGGCCACATGTACAATTTTTCACAATTTCAGCATCCTACTCTCCCTAGGATACCACCCTTTTCCCTGATCAAAAGCTTCGGAATGAATTCCATTCGACTGTCCACCATCAGCGCATTTATTAAGACGATCCAACCCTCGCCTTTTCATTTGCGTATTACGACAAGCCATGCGTCGTCACATGAAGATTTGGTGGAGTTTTTCAATGTCTCATCAAATGAATGGAGATGTGAATCCCTGCAAATTCTTCGACTGAAGTCCTCTCCCTGGCAGCATCCATTGATATAGACACCATCAACCCTCTACTTCGCTTCTCCAAGTTGCGAGAGCTTCACCTCTTGACGGGCAACCCTATCCGTCTCTCAGATGAAGAGTTCGCTACCATGGGTGCTTCTTGGCCTAGCCTCGAAGTCATCAACTTCAATGACGGATATGCGCAGGCGGAACCGTCCGTGACTACTCTGCGTGGCCTCATATTCCTGGTGAACAAGTGTCCTCTCTTGAGGAGCGCTCACCTAGCGATCAACACAAATGTGTTGGAGGGAATAGAGGAGCGTCCTGCATTGATGTTTGGTGCAAACAATCTCCAGTATCTCGTGCTCGCAGACACAACTGTCGAAAATCCGAGAGCTGTTGCTTTCATAATCTCTCTGGTGTTCCCGAAGGTAAAGAAAATAGCGGCCGGTGGGTGGCATAATGACGAGGGTCATTTTAGCAAGGTGAATGAGCACCTCGAGATGTTCAGATTGGTGCGAGGGGGGCGCTGGACTGATTTTGTCGATACGTGAAAGCTGGTTTCAATTTCATAGGTTATCGGACTGTCTTATCTTCAACATTTTTGAGCCTTTATCGATATAGCACGTCTTGAATGCTCTCCGACAGCTAAAATTGCTGCGGCTTGATTACCACCACCGTGTTCCTGAGGGCGATCCCCCTCCTCGACATTTCACTTGTATCATCCATAACTATTGAGGTTCGACATTCCCACTAGGTGGTTCAACCTCACCTTATTTGTGTGTTATGGGGAGTCAGCGATATTTTTCAAGCATCTGCAGGAGTTTCTCAGCATCTTATCAAACCAACGATCTTTACAAATTCCTCGAGTGCAGCCGGACTCTCAAATCGATTCATCGATATAAGTACCATCAAGCACTGCTTCGCTTTTCAAGGCTGCGTTCGATTTGCCGATTTGCCGCGACGTATTTTGAAGTCCGATCTTGTTCTAGTCTTGAACTATTTGTTGGTAGACCTCAAGTTGAATATAATTTTATGTCACAAAAAGTCACAAGTACGGTTACTACTATCGTTGGGCCAGAGTTGCAAAATGGTAGAGAGTTGCAAAACACCTCATAGCACAAAACACAACACATTCTAAACCTCCAACTCTTGGAAATGAGACCTTTTATCATCGATCTATAGTACTGTATTTTTTGTTTTAAAAAGAAAACACGATGAATGCCCTCGGCATTAAAATTATTCCCCCAAGTCACATGCTTTCATGTAAAACAATCAAGGGAAGTGTAAACCCCAGCCAAAAAAAGTCTTCTTTTTTCCAGGAACCCTTTATACTAGTCCTCACCTCCTCCATATTTTTATAACATGATTAGAGCAGAGTTGCTGTTGTTATCGACGATGTAATCACGACAGTCAGAGAATGCTTAAGCGTGACATTCGTGAGCGGAGTACTAATTCTTATTTTTTCAACGCTACTGGAGAATTTGGGGTGTACTGAGCGATCCTGCATCGTAATGACTCACTGACCACGCCAATCCCCCCGACCCCCTGGTGTCTTGAGCTGCATAGTAATGAATCCCGGCACGGCTTCAAAGGTTCGTGCATAAGACCTAAGTATCTTAGACGCGGGTCACACGGTATACAATCTCGCTGTCAGTTCAGTTACGTTGGCAAAGGGAAGCAGCGTGAGCACGTTATTAACCAATACACTTGTCCCACAGACAAAGAATTGTGAAGCTCAGAGCCTGCAGGCCTTGCGATTTGACCGAGAACCTATCAATGTACGAACCCCTTGAAGCTGCTCCGGAATATACGAAGAAACAACCAACGGAGGCTGAGTTTGAAGTTTGCGAGTCAGTTCATAGATATCCAAGGCAGTGTAACGCCAAGGAAGCTTCGCCGGCTACGGGATCTACTGCAATCAAGTCAGTGAGAGGACTCAGAGGAGGGGGTTTACGAGCACAATATAATTAGTGTTTCGAACGTGTCTGAAGGCACGATTCACCATGGAGTAAATATCAATGTTGCATCAACAATTTGCACAGGGGCTAAGACCAGTTAAGATGGACCTCTAAGGAAACCATCCATGAGTGGATATCAAGGTGTGTTCCGATAAAAAAATGCTGTCATCAGCAGGTTTTGAACCTACACAGGAAAGAGAAACAGATTTTGATTCTGTTGTGGTAACCATCAGGCTAAGACTATTTACAATGAACTGCCAAAGCAACCATCACGGGTGAATATTAAGTTGTGTTCCGATAGAAAAAACCTTGTCGTCGGCAGGTTTCGAAACTGCACAGTCCAAGAGAAACAGATTTTGATTCTGTGGTGGCAACCACCAGGTTAACACCAGCTACAGTGAACTTTCAATGAAACTGTCCACGAGTGAACATCAAAGTGTGTTCTGATAGAAAAAACCTCGTCATCGGCAGGTTTTGAACCCGCACAATTCGAGATAAACAGATTTTGATTCTGTTGAGGCAACCGTCTAGCTAAGACCAGTTATGATGAACTTCTAAAGAAGCCAACCATGAGTGAATGTCAAGGTGTGTTTCAATAGAAAAAAACCTTGTCGTCAGCAGGTTTCAAACCTGCACAGTCCAAGAGAAACAGATTTTGAGTGGCAACCACCTGACTAAGACCAGTTGCGGTGAACTTCTGAAGAAACCGTCCATGAATGAATGTCAAAGTGCGTTCTGATAGAAAAAACTATAGTTCAGCAGGTTTCGAACCTGCGTAGTCCAAGAGAAACAGATTTTGATTCTGTTGTGGTAACCACACTAGCCAGGCTAAAGTCTTTAACTCCCACTTGACGACTCATCCTAACTTGAAAACTTATGGGGCCCCTGATTGACACTGCCCGAAAAGATGACGTGGACAGTAAAGTTCGAGTCTGAACGTCTACGAGTCAATAGAATTGCCCCGGCGAGGGACGAAGACTAAGATAATTCTAATTCACCATCATTAGCAGCAAGTTCAATGTGATTGACATTACCACTAAGTATACACGGAATTTCTGGAAACACAGAAGGAAATGAGCAGATACTAGAAAATGAGGACAGTGAAACACTGTCACCACCTTTAAGGCCAGACATGGAGGATTGAAGACGGGAGTCTCATCTTCCCACAAAACGGTGGTCACGCAGCAATGCAATTCATCCCAAACATAACATCGAGACATCACGCGACCTCGAACTCGACATCGGTAGTGAGAACACGGCAATAAATTACTGAGGCCATGGGGATTTCAGCGAAACGCGAACTTGGGCCCAAATGGCTGAGCGAACGAGCAATTGAAGAAGACGAGAGAAGAATACCATTCAAGGACAAGAGCAACAGACGCAGAAAGACAATCGATTTGAATGATGTCCCATAACACCTACTCCCTTATAGTAGCGGCAATAAATCTACATGACACATTAGCACAGGGTGTTCGGAAACCAATGCAAACACTTACCTTACTAGGAAGGTTCTGAGAAGTGGAAGCCTTGGAAGTAGAGCACGGTGGTCTGGCTTTCCATAGAGCAGCAGTCTTCGTACGAATCTCTGCTCTCTTCTGCACACAACGGGGAAAACAAGGGTCAGTACAAATACGGACAGAGTTTGCAAGCCGTCGTGATAATATTGATCGTCGTAATGAGACCATACATGATTGTCATGCTGTCTCAAAGCCATATGGGATGCGGCAGAAGGAGAAAAGACAGCGAGAATATACTTCAGGCTAGATAGACCGGTCGAAATGTCTGTTAAGAATTATACCAACTGTCGATAGTAGGAATGCGCGCAGGACCAGATGTCAACTCCACGGTGACCCCATTATGATTGGAAACAAAACGCAGCACAATGCAGTCATGCAGAAAAGACGGTAGCACGGAGAAATCTCGACTCATCGTTAACATAAATAACAGTAGGAATATCAGTGAAGGGTCCAATGACTTGATCACAACTAAAGGCACAGTCGACGATTAAGATCAACATAAGCAGTGAGAAACACAACACCAACTACTGTCATAGCGGGAATGAAGCACTGCGCAGCCTGAGTGAGCCGCATATCCTGGAGGGTAAGGGCTGCTCAGGGAGCTCAGGGAGGATAGATTCATTCGCCACTAATGTTGTGATAGTAATAGTAATGCTCGCCAGCAGCTGCGGATCTACCTCAGTGAGCACGGCGCGCAGAGTCGCCGCAGACTGACGTAGAACTAATTTGTGATTCATGTGACAGGACCATGCATACCAATAAAGTTCGGAACAAACACTGGTCGGACTTCAAAATAAGTTGGAACCGTAACCTATCGTCCACCATACGAAAGTTCCATCTTTTGACGGAGTGAAGATGGATGGACTCTGAGATCTGAATATTGAATCCTGGAATATCAGTTCGCACCTCACTTTGTGAGGTAAACATATTGGTAAATTCAAATGTCAGATATGTCATATTTGAGAAGTGTAGTATGTATAGAACCCGTAATCGGCTGAATTGCGCTTAAGAAAATGTAAAATAAATATTGAGACCCGTAGGTCTACCACTCCGGGAAAGCGTGTCATCCTTGTGCAGGGGCCATGCTAATCTTCTCTGTATCGTTCCAATTTTTCGTATGTCACCCCGAAGGGGACACTTCTATGTATGACGTAGAGTTCGAGCCTAACACAATACTACATTTGTGGTGGAGGCCGGGTTTTATGCGTTACCTAAAATAGCATGCACTGTTGGGGGCAGTTCAATCGTCCGGTTCCTTCCAGCCAAAGTAAGTTCCAGTGCAAGAACAACGCGAACAAAACGTTCCAATTTCTCGACTTGTGACAACATCATATTTTACATGACAGGTAAGACTGCGGGCCTAACTGTCAAATCGTTCCTCATGATCCGGGTGTCTACGGCAGATCGATGACACCACACACATTCCTTACATGTTTGCGCGAGTTCCACTCAATCGATTGCTAAATATGATTGCGTCACTGGCAGATAAGGAGTCAAAGTATGACCATGCGTTATATGTAAGTATGTGTAGGTATTAAGGAATGATGAAGAACGTCGCGAGAGAAAGCATCACGATCAGATCAACCACAAAGCACCCCAGTAAGGAACCAAGAATGAGAAAATAAGTAGTGAAGGATGGAGTAATGTACATGAGAGAAGTCATTGTCAGTTTGTGGTGGAGACATCATATAACACCGCTTCTATGTTGCACAGGGAAGGCGGAGGACATCGGTGAAACTTGATTTTGGTTCACACCCTCAGCATCAAGGGATACGGAGGGTCCACTGCTGAGTGCGGGGGCAGAGCTTGCACTCGATGTCGGTGGCGCCGTGCCAGGGGTAGGCACTTTGCCAATGAACCATGACTAATAATTGGTAAAGATGGTCATTGATACTCCATGAAAATGAAAAAAAAGTAAACTCACAGGTACCCATCCTCGATCACCACCATCTTCTTTGACAGCCTGCGTAGCAAGTGAGTTGCATATCATGGATGGTAAACTATGACTTACATATGACCAGTGATTGTATTTCTTGAACACCCTTAGCGCATCATCCTTCACTAGATCCAACTCCTCTTCGCCTTTTTTCTTGTAGTCCATAAGGGCTATTCCTGGGAAACTCGTCGATATGATGCTTAAGGGAAGTATGGGCGTCTTGGAATCAGCCGCTAATGGCAATTCAGAGGATCCCGCTGTCTTGGAAAGTGCGGTAGCTTCTGCAATAGCGGATGCAACTGGTACATTTGTCTCAAGCAGGCAACCTGCAGGGACCCAGCCCTGCTTTGAAGTGTCGGTGTCGACCACACCAGAACCTGTGGGGTCCCGTTGCACTACCCACCATCCTCGTGCGCGCGATAAAATGACAAATGTATCACCACTAAACGAGACTTAGTACAGCCAGCGCTACTTAGTAGAAAAAAGACCTACACAACCACGTCAAACTCATCTTCCTGCTCAGCCATATACGGGTATATTGCAACCGCGTATGATACTCCAGACATTGGTGGAGGCATCTCCCTCCTTGCTGTGTCCGCGTCAGTGGTGCTCGTGCTCCGTGTTTTTGGGACTTCCAGGGTACTTGTATGGCCAACGAGTGTCGTTGAAGTTGAACATGTGTCTCGGTTATTTACAACCTCCTGCTCTTGCTTCTCCAATACCGGCGACATGACCTCTGGCCATCCAGCCTGTGGCGTGGTGCCTGTTAACAGGGCTGTAGGAGGTGCGATGTCGTTAACTTCCAATCTCGGTGGTCGGCTGGCTGCCCTGCCCTGCCCTGATGAAGACTTATTGTTTGATTGACTAGATGATGACTCCGATGCAACGGACGCCTTGCGCAACGCGTGTTTTTGCTGTGCGACAGCGATAGGAGAACGGATGTCTTTGATATGCTTGAGCATGAAAACAGGATCCTTCTTTGCGTCCTTGAGTTTTTGGAAGAGTAGAAGGGGCTTTTCATCATAACTGAGACATCGTTCGATGCGGTTTCCTGCAGAACAAATAAGATATTTTTGTTCGTAAAAACTGTTCTGCTTACCAGGGGAGCCATAACATATGAACATGGCATAATTTTGCCAGTGATCGTTGTTGATCTTGTACTTTTTGAGGGCGGCTGGAAGCACTTTCCACGTCGGGTCCTCTAGACTGACCTTAAAACTCTTGAGATTGTCGGTGCTGTCTTGCCGGCTTGGTCGCGATGATGTTGAAGGTGACGGTTGCACAGGTGATTCTACAGGTGCCGGTGGATGCTTATGGGATTGATTTTGCTGGGTGCTGCGACTATGAGAAACATCAGGATCCAATTGTGGAGGGGAAGGATGGGGAGATTCAACGTCGAGTTTGGTTGGTGACTTGGCAGGGTTGACATACTGAGCCCACTTGAAGGAGGGCTGTCGCTTCAGTGGAGTATGGGTGATCTCTTCAACAAGCAGTTGAAATCTTTCGTTCAGACGTTTGTTGTCTTCCTCGAGTGAATGAACTTTTTGTGCTGTTGCATGAAGTGATCTCAGCACATTACTATGGTATGGAAAGGCTAATGACAGACCTTGTTCCCTAACGAGGTCGTGTAGCTTCTCCACCGTTAAGCCGTGTTCCTGTACTTCGGCTAGAGATAAAAGTCATATTTTGAAGGAGTTGTCGTTACAGAAGTGCGCACAAGGAGGAATGTAGTGGTCAGCCTCGACGGGCACATTGTGGGCGAGCTTAGCCTGATAGACGGCTTTAAGGATGGCCAATCTCTGACCCACTGTGCTTATTCCGACTGCCTTGAGATGCTCCGCATCTAACATGCAAAGGACGTCACCGGATATATTGTGCTCTGATGTATGGAACGTATTCAACGTTTGAACCTTCAGAGATGATACGAGTAGTACCTTTGATCTGAGCTTCATACTGCGGAAAACCAAGACTTGAGAGCCATTGATGGACATGGTCTTCATCCCAATCTAATATGCTACGTTCACCGTTGGCAATATCCATGGCCATGGTGAAGACAGCCGCACCGAATATTGAATGCTAAGGGGGATCAGACAAGGGCAGGCAAACTCGAAGACTTAACTTACCGCCAATTTACCATGGATCAAGCCATGCCATTTTTGGTACGTATCACATGATTTTATTAAAATAAAATAAAATATTCATATATTGCTATAGTACTTAAAGTTATCGTCTCCAAGCTTGGCAGCGACGAGCTTACAAGGCTTGAGGACCTGCACTATACAATCCTTCACTACATACTTATTTATGACAGTCGCACTAATCATCCAAATTTTCCGTGGATTCCTGGGCGAGCGCAACAGCTAAGTATATCGTCGTCGAATTTAAACGCAGGATATTTTCGATCCAAAGTCAGATCAGTGCACGCACAGCGAACGCTGAGATAGAAATATCTCCTTTAGTAAACTCTGTTGGAGTTTAGTTATGTATTTCTCACTGTACATGGTCGGCTGAGCACAGATAGTTTCTATAAAACTCCATATGAAAACCCTGTTGTGCAACAGCGAATCGCGTTGATCACGCCAATCACGGCTTCGTGATGTAAATCCGCCGTGCCTGTTATAGCACATACGGTTCGTTATGATAAGGGACCACCACTTGTGATACATGATGTTCTGAGAACCTGAAGCCAAGGTCAACCAGTAGTTGCACTCACCAGTAGGGGGTTGCACGATGTAGAGTCGATTGGCCTCCCATGAATCCATGGAAAAATAAAAATTCAAGTACAGCCTTTACGAACCGAGTTAAATTCGCCGCAGCGACACCGCCTACCAACAGACCTTGACCTTCAAAAGGACATATCGTCAGCATAAACGCATCATATTATAATAGGCCGAGAGTCGAGCAAGTCGATACTGAATGCTGAGCGCTGAGCGCTAGCAGTGGCCAATTTGCGTGATGTCGGCAGTGTAGAACAACGTGAACCTAAGTATTCCCACGACCCCCGCAACTTATGTCATGCGATTCATCACTTTGAACCCGATTATCAGGGTATGTATAGCTGCCTCCCGGACAAAATAGAGTCTGCTCAGTGTCGTGAGCGAACGGCTGAAACATTCTTATTCAGTGGTAGCCTGAACTGGCTTGACTTGCTATGGACAACCCTTGGGCTACAACCTGGGAGCAATCAGACGATCAATCGCACAGTCAAAAGAAACCCGTTCTGACACCGTCCTGGACCTATACCGTTGGTAATCAAACTCAGGATCAAGAGGAAGATATAGGACTCCCATCATGGTCAGCAAGCAACAACACCCTATGGCCAGAATCATCTCAAACCAGCGACGCTCTCTGGACCTCTTCCATCGACGACGGTGGCGCGTGGGGCTCTTCGACATACGCAAAGATAAACTTTTCTCGTCAGAGAATAACAGAAGTGGTTGATTCAGAGACCCAAGATGAAGCCACACGTCCCATACCCGCCGCAGCCACAGCCAGCGAAGAAGACAACGTTATAGTACCTGCTCCCCCAGATTCTGTGGAGCCTCACCCAGTACAACCAACAGGAGATCCTATTCCCACAGTTTCGGACAGTCCTGACGTATGTGGTGGTTTCGAAGCTGCTGCACCTGTTAAGGAGGAAGACGAGGAAATCGAGGATGACGGTGAAGCATGGGCAGACCCAATAAATCTTACCATAGATGATGGTGATGAGTGGGGTGCCGCATGGGTGGATACATCTGCACCGGATGTGCCTGTTGGCACTGAAGAACCGCCAGATGAATGGGAATCGGCGCGACAAGAGAAAGAGAAATTGAACCGTGCAGTGGTATGAATGGTCTTTATGTGCGTCGACTAAGCTAATTAACTAGCATATAGCCTCCAGAAATGATGGCAGCTCTCGTTCAGAAGTGCCAGGAAGTCTCCGCAGAGCTCTGGCCAGGGACAGAGTCCGACTCGGATGCTGGCAACTGGAGGACTGGTTTTGATGGACTTGAGAACATGTATGTACATAGCCTGGTATTTCTCTACGGTGCAATTTACACGCCTCTTACTTTAGTACGGTTTTATTAAATGACTTGGTCCCTGAAGACATGGTTTTAACCCCACCAATACAGTTCTCACAGACAGCCACTGCGAAAGCGGTAAATAATGCGCTTAAACTCACAAGGCATATGCCTTTGACACGTAAGAGCCCAATGGCCCTCCTCCTCAGTTCCAAAGGGTCGACGGATTGGGAAAGATCAGTCAAAGCTAGGAAAGATATTCCTGTGGACGATGCTCCAGTGGGGTGGCGAATACTGGAGAAAGACGAACGCGCTGCTATTATTGACTCAACTCGTTCCAAGAAACCTGGTGCAAGATTGCTCTCGCTCTGGAACCGCAAGGGATCATCATCAATACCATATGCAGATGCGAAGGTGGAAAATGCGCGACCACCGCCTATGTCTGCGCGTTCTAGTATTGAGAGCACGAAGCCCCAGGCACCAGAAAAACGTGACATTTCTCCCGCTCGCACTCCAGCTGTCTTGATGCCTTCATCTCCAGTAGGAAGCTCATCCGCAGCTCCTGATGTCATGATTCCAGCGGTCGCACCTGCGCCATCGGCTGTTTCGCGCTTTCTGAACCGTTTCTCACGTGCTAAAGGCACTGGATCTGAGCGCAAGTCTATTGCTCTGTCAACAGACGACCTTGATTTCCTTTCTGATATTGTGCCTAGTGCACATGACCCCGATGATGGCAAGGATGATGCACAGCTGAAAGCGCTGTCGAGTTTGATAAATTCAGATCCAACACCATTGCCCATGAAGCTTCCACCTCCGCTCGCACCACCACCAAAACCTCCATCTGTGAATGCCAGCCAACCTCCTGTCGGTCTGAGTGGCTTGGGTATTACGCTGGAGCCTGCACGTGGTTCTCCACAGCCTATGACTCATGCTTTATTCCTGCCGCCACCATTATCCCCAGTGACAGGGATGTCGTTCTCGCGTCCGCATAGCCCGGCGGTACCTCCGAAATCGTCTTCACCAACTAATGAAACTTCTTCCGCTTACACCAACACAATAATACCAACTGCAATACCTTCGCTACCTCAGCCATCTTCAAGGACACAATCACCCTTTCAACTCCTGCCGCCACCCAAGGCACCTTCTGCGCTCTCGATACCACCACTCCTACCACCCCCTGTATCACCGCCGCAAACCCCACGGCCCAGCGTGCATCCCATGCCAGGGGCTACTTCTTTCACATCATCCCCAAACGCTGGCTGGGCAGCAGCTACGTATCAGGACGATGACGACGACGACTCATTCTCCGCTTTCTCAACCCTCCCTTGCATAGATCCCTTCCCGACACCACGAGAATCCATGGACTCATCTCTCAATTCACCATCCTCCACACAAGCATTGAACTCCGGCAAGTCATCGAAGTCAATGTCTTTGGATGACTTTGACGAATTTGTATCTTCATCACGGATCCGAACGCCATCCCCACCGCCCGTCCCAGCAAAACCCTCAAAGGTGGTTGGGAGAGCGGCAGCAGTAATATCAAGCCCACGGTCTGGCACATCCATGCACATACGTACGCAGAGTCTGCTTGATCATGCTGCCACGCAGCGCGGGCAGTGGCCATCCCCACAGAGTGCGCATTCCAAGCACCCCGTACTGCCACCACCATTTGCTCCTCCGTTATCTGGTCGGGATATGGATCTGTTGAGCGATGGCGGCGCAGCGCCGAATTTTGGGTCTCCGCCACTGAAAGTGCAGTCTACAATGGTGCCTCAATCATCGCCACCCTTGCCGCCTGCGCCGTTGTCCCAGCCGCTGTTGTCATTTGCATCGTTGTCACCGTCGTCACAAGCCGAGAGACCATCTGCAAAGCCGGTTCAGACGGGCGGGCTGACTGCACAAGATTTGTCCTTCTTTGAAGGATTGTGAGCAGCGAGATTGAAGTATAAGTATTGACTTTGGGTTTATCACGGTGCAATGTGTATTAACGATTAACAAAATTTGGAAATTTTGACGTGTATGAGCAAATTTAACTCTTCTATTGTTTACAGTCCTACACCAGTAAGAAACGGGCAAGTCCGTTATGGGGAGGTAGCAAAGTGGAATACAACGTACAATGGACGAAGGCATAACACTGACAGCATGAAAACGAACAAAAAAATACATCACGAAATCATTAGCAATCAAAGTGAGCGACCAAATATGGAGCACAAATCATCTTGACCATAGTTTCGTTCACTTCCGAAAGTTCCACGCAGAGCCACCTCGCGCCTCATCTGCCACTGCGGCTTCTGTTCTCCTGATATCCTGTAGCAGATGCACGACCGTATGAGTCAGCGTTCTTAAACGCATGCAAACCGTGGTACGCACCAGACGAATTTGGATCTGCATATTGCGAGGCATAAGGTGCCTGCGGCTGCGTCGGGTATGTAGGATTAGGACCTTGGGGTTGCCTTGCGTAGTCCCGGGACTTAGAGTGAATAGACCGTGATGAGCGCGTAGACCCTGCACCTGGCGGTGGGACATGAGCCTCATATGGCGGAGGGTCCTGACTTGGCGGCGGTGCAGCGATGGCACGGTCATTATAATGAGATGGAGGAGAGTTTGAGTTTGAGGGTTGCTCAACCCCATTGATCAGGCGGCGCTTGGTACCATCCGGGAATGAATAGGTAATGTGCTCGTTGCCCTAATGAATAATGAATGATTGTCAAGATAGCTGTAGACAAATAAACATCACTTACTTGTGAATCTCTACAAACAGCTTTGGTGTGGGTAACACCGTTCACAGTAGAAGTTGTGTAACTCTCAGAAACCCATCTAGAGCCATTCGAGCTACCAGCGAGTGCCCCACGCGAAGAAGAGCTGAATACATTTGCATTTCCACCGGTGAGGAATCCAAACGGCGAACTCGTCATGTGAGACATGGACATTGGAGACATGAACCCTGGGCCAAAGAAACCATCATCCCGATGGCCGAATGGACCACCGAAGGGATCTCTCGAAAAGGCTTGATGGAGATCTCCAAAAATTCGATTGAAGAGTACAAAAGGGTCTGTGAAGTCATGGAACTGCGGATGACGTGAAGAAGGGAAGAATGGATCTGCTTGACGACTATGACCAAAAAATGGATGTCGGACAAAGGGGTCCTGAAAAAATGGATCTTGAAAGGGATCTCTAGTAGGACCTTGCCAGTTGCCTTGAGTGTAACTTTGCTGGGCAGTTGGAGGAGGCCACACTCCGTACTGGTCATAGGCCTGAAAGATAATTAGAGTAAAATACAAAATGATACAACCAACACGAACCTTGCGGTTGTCTGGGTCGCTGAGGATTTCGTAAGCATTATTGACCTAAGATACGTGATGAGTGCAATCTGCTTCGAAGAACGAGCACCTTGAAGATCATGTTACCTTACGGAACATCTCCTCTGATGCGGATTTCTGTGCTGGAGAAGCGCCTTGAGGTAAGCGGTCAGGATGAGTTTCTAAGGCTTTCTTCCTATAAGCCTTGCGAACTGTGGTCAGGGTTGTGAATTTGCAAGACTCGACCTATGATTGTGTGTTTGACTACATACTCTGGTCCGGAGTGGCATCTCTGCTCAAGCCAAGTGTTTCGTAAAGGTTGCTGGCCATATTGATGTTTGATCAAGAGTATCTAGAAGGTCAAGAGTGGTATAAATACAATAGTTGTATAGGCAGACTAGGCCCTATAGCAAGAAGTAGAGTATGTTGACGTTCAACAGCAGAACGGGCTCAGAGTCTATGACATTCTATTGCCTCCGGAGTCTCATGCACATGAGTAACCTCTTCCTGGACCAGATTTCTATACTCGGTCATAGGGGAAATTTAAATTCCCACGACAGGCAGGTATCAAAACTTTCGATGACGCGCAGCCTGATCACTGAAATGATTCTGCAAGAAGTTATCCTATGTGCTACTGCACCCCTGGCCTCTGGCTCTGGCTCTGGCGCAATAGTTCTCCATGATATCCAGACTGGCACGTCACTTGCATCCTTCAAGCAGTCTAGTTCTGCACCACACTGCACATCATTTGTCGAAACACGCGATGGCCAGGGAGGGTTCATCCTCGTGGCACAACAAGATAAATCAATCCTGAATGTCTACAACTTTCAAAAGGTGGGCCTATGTTTCTGATGCAGCTTTCTCCTTTCTCAATATATTGTAGGACCAACTTGCTCTTAAAATAGTTCTCCCTGAAAGGCTTTCGTGCATTGCGTTGGATAATTCGGGAAGCTTCTGTGCAGGAGGGACAGCCCAAGGTCGAATATATTTGTGGGAGGCGCGTCAGGTAATATAATATATTAGGTGGACCCCGACTCAATTTTTGACAGTAGGTCGCGTCAGGCATCTTGTACAACTCTTGGGACGCCCACTATCGCCATGTCAATGTCCTCAAATTCACCCACGACGGTGCTGCCCTCATTTCAGGTAGTGATGACTCTAGTGTTAATGTCTGGTCCGTGGCAAGGTCTGTTGCAAATTTTTTGCCGTTGTTGTCCTGTTGACGGCAATGTAGACTCGTCGACAATGACACACAAATGAACTTCCGACCCCATATTGTATGTTATCAGACCACACCCTACCAGTAAAAGACATCGTTTGCGGCCTTGGCGCATTCCCTACTTGTCGCGTACTCACCGCATCCCTCGATCATAGTGTAAAAGTGAGTCTGTCTTTCTAGCTGCGGGTACCTTTGGTTCACCTTCGATATGAAGCTCTGGGATATATCTTCTCAATCATTGTTAACTACCTTCTACTTCCCCAAACCCATATCATCAGCAGTTTGGGATATCACCGAACGCTTATTCTTGGCTGCTTCGCCGGATGGCTCCATATACCAAGTCAACCTTTTCCGCCAGCGAACTGAAAAACACGCCGGTCAGACGATCGAAGCCGTTGGAGGCGCGGGTGTCAGCGATGTCATCCGTGTCGCAGACGAGGACAGCAACAATCGAAAACGTCTCATAACAGTCGAGTATGCCTTTGTCGTCCATTTCCTAATACGTATGGCTAGCTGACGCGTCTCGAATACAGCCAACCAATAACAGTTCTCACCATCTCCCTCACCAGCTCGCTTCTTCTTGTGGGCACTGCCACAGGGCTCATCCACATCTACGACATTGCCTCCCACCAGCTCCTTCGCACCATCTCGACCCACAAGGGCATGTCAATATCCCATCTTACGACTATGCTTAAGCCGCCTGACCTTGTCGGACACGTCAGTCTATCCCTCAACCTTGGAAGTTCCGCCGATGCGAAAGACATCATTCCTGTGCGCCCTATCGTGCCGTTCCACCGCATGAAAGATCCAAAGACAAGGGAGGCGCACGAGGTGGTGATGATGCTTCCCGTGCAGGATGAGGTATATTTTTCTTCTGTTGAACTCTGCTTGTATTGATAATTCACCCCCTAAGACCCCTGGGGGTATACCAAGCGCTTATGACTATCCCGAAGCCGAGTTTCAACGGGACTATGCATTTTTCGTACAACCGAACGCGATTGGCACCTCGGAGGCATCGAGTGCACGCGTTGTCGAGCTTGAGGCTGAGGTAGAGAACTTGAAAGAACAACTTGGGAAAGCGAAAGGGATTAACGATGTGATGTGGGAGACAGTTGTGCAGAAGGTCATGACACAGGAAAAGCAGAAGACAGCTGTGGAAGGGCAGAATAATCTTGTACCAGGTGAAGGCGAGGATGATGAAGATCGTGTAGAGAGGCCGAGAAAGAAAGGTAAGATTAGAAGTAAATAATTTTCTTACTCAACTCATTTTCTCCGGCTTGGAAATAATCAGTCAGTCTTCCGATGACGGTCATGGTATTACCGTGAGTTCTCACACTGACACAGATACCATCAAATATATTGGAAATTTCACTATTAGTCTCATTACTTACTCTAAACGGTATTCAGGTGAAATATGAGAGTCGGCGACAATGTATGGCCGGCATTTATATACGCCACACAAGTTACCATATCACGAAGACACGGGTATACCAACGGTACTAGGATTAGAACACGGATCTTGGAGTTCCGACAGATAACCCGCAACCCGCTGTACTCATAAAATCTCTCTGTTCTCTCCTCGCCCTTCATCCTCTTCTACGGGTCATGTTGACACCCAATGTTACTTGGCTGGACATATGTCTTGCTTCTATCGGAGCATATATGATCAAGCAGGTGTTGAACAACAATCCTGCACCATATCCCCCTGGCCCCCGTGGGTGGCCTCTCGTTGGGAACATCCGAGATATGCCTCAAATCAAGCCTTGGCTCACCTTTGCGGAGTGGGGAAGGAAGTATGGTGAGTATCTCCTATTATTCAAACATAATGTATTCCAATTTTATGCCTTTTAGGTGCTATTTCGCATATTGAGGTCCTTGGCCAGCACATCATTGTGCTAAATTCAGTCAAGAGTGCGGTAGATATGTTGGACAAGAAAGGCACCGTGTACTCTGACCGTCCTGTTCTGCCCATGGCTAGCGAACTTGTTGGCTGGAAACACTCCTTGGGTCTTCTCCCGTATGGAGACCGCTTCCGCCAGTACCGCAAGAACATACACAAAATCATGGGTAATCGTTCCGCCTTGCAGGTCTACCACCCGGTTGAAGAAATTGAGACTCGCCGATTTCTGAAGCGTGTGTTTTTAAACCCCGAGCAACTGCAAGTTCATGTTCGACAGTATGTTGTATGAATTACCCTCCCATGGATATGACCTTGAATTTTTCTAGCACCGCTGGTACTATCATTCTGGGAATCGCTTATGGTTACGAGGTGAAGGGGAACAACGATCCACTTATCAACCTTGCAGACCGTGCTATGGACCAATTTTCTCGGTCCACTGCTCCCGGCGCCTTCATAGTTGACGTCGTGCCATTCTGTAAGACTATAAGACTCTGGTTTTTGCTTGTGTTTGGTCTGATTGTTTCCAGTGGCCAACGTCCCCGAGTGGTTTCCTGGTGCTGGATTCAAGCGCTCCGCCCGTGAATGGCGCCAGACCCTCGAAGAGATGGTTACCACACCTTACAAGTTTGTTCGGGATCAGATGGTAAAAAAGATATATAGGTTTGCAATCATGAGTTGAACGTTTCACAGGCTGCTGGCATTGCCCGGACGTCTTTCACCTCGAATATTTTGGAAGGTCCTGCTTTGTCTGCTGAAGAAGATCACGTCCTGAAATGGTCTGCCTTATCCCTATACGCTGGTGGTGCCGATACGGTTAGCTCCTCCCTTCATATACCATTTTTTGAAACTAACATTTATCTTTAGACAGTTGCTGCAGTCTACTCGTTTTTCCTTGCCATGACACTGTTCCCTGATGTGCAGAAGAGGGCCCAGGCTGAAATAGACGCTGTTGTTGGTCCTGATCGTCTTCCCTCCTTCGCGGACCGCGACTCCCTCCCTTATACTGAGGCGCTTGTGAAAGAAGTCTTTCGCTGGCATGCTGTCGGCCCTACCGGTGTGTGGATCTTATTTGTCGCATTCTCAAATTGCCGAGCGGTATTGATCACTCGATGATAGCTATCCCCCATCGCGTCTCTGAGGACGATATCCATGACGGGTACTACATCCCAAAAGACTCCTTGGTTTTACTTAACATTTGGTTAGCACTTTTACATTTCCGTATTCGACATATCAACCAAATTGAATGATAGGTTCATGCTCAATGACCCGCAGACATACGCTAACCCCTCGCAATTCAATCCTGAACGCTTCTTGGACAATAATGGACATGACCCCGAACCTGAACCTCGCACGATCTGCTTTGGTTTTGGTAGACGGTAAGCATGGTGTTGATTTTAAGTGTAATGATAACCATCTGTTCCACAGGATCTGCCCCGGTATGCCTAAATAATACTCAACTGTGTTACTGTGACAAACAGTATTTTGACATTGTTTGCTTTTATGGACAGGTCTCCACCTCGCTGATGCCTCCGTCTGGATATCTGTCGCGATGTCACTCGCAGTATTTAATATCTCTAAGGTCGTCGAGAATGGTGTTGAGATCACCCCTGAAGTTGACCCTACATCGGGCACGATCAGGTATGTCGTGCATTCTATAGCGTTCGCGATGCTGGTTTTAATAAACGTACACCTAGCCATCCTACACCTTTCAAGTGCTCTGTCAAACCTCGTTCTGCAAAAGCCACTGCGCTCATTCAGCAGGATGTTCACTATTAAAGGTACGAAGATGATTCTCATCATCTAAATATGTCATGCATCCATCCCAATATTGTACATACTTTGTTTCATCTTGGTTTAATTTTATCAATGTTTCTTGGCACGGTCTACATTATACACGGTGGTCTGAGACCTGGAGACCCCAGGAGAATTTTTTGGCGCGTAATCACGCTGTTAGGTGATTAGCAGGCAAACTTATGGTCGAAAGCTGACTAGGTTGGCTATTTCTGCCAGAGATGATATATATCCCAGGCAGCGATCAGCTCTCAAACCGGATGACCACTGCCAGAGCTCTGAGGCAACTTGCGATGTAGACCCACTGAGGGAGTGGATGTAGTATGGATGACATATGCTATTGATTTGATTGCATGTACTGCGTGGTATACTATTACAATGAAACTCGATGGTAACATATGGATAGCAGGGCGGGCAAAATAGGGATGAGGCGGTAGTTATTGATTATGATGCCGCTGGCATCAAATGCACTGATCATTGAGGTTTCAAGATGACTCCTATGGGACGCAGGAATCAGGATGCATGAAATCGAAGCAGGTCACGAAGTTATGAAGGTACAGTAGACTTGCTCATAATGCATTTGTCCCACGCTGCATGGTGGGCCACAATGCTGATCATCACGTAAGGGTGGAAGGATTCTGACTATAGTGGCTTTATAATATGCAATCATCATGTCCACCGAAACCATAACAAAACGCCTGCACATATCTGGTCTCACAACACCTGCCATCACACCGGCTGACCTTGCGAAGCGACTCGGTGCCTTTGGCAGGGTAATCTCGCTCGATGGCTTCGGGAAACTCGATGCACTAGGCCAACCGAGGCCTTTTGGCTACGCGACGATTGAAGGTCGCAGAACGGACTTGGCGAGGTGTAAGTTTTCTTTCTTTTTGCCAAATTCATGGCTGAAATTGACTAGGCGTAAACGTACTCAGTGGAACAGTGTGGAAAGGTGCCAAGCTCCGTATTGGAGATGCAAAGCCTGATTTTCGTGAACGGTGCGTTTTCACCCCAATTCACTCATTCACTTCCCATTGACCCCCAAAACGATAGACTCGCATCCATTCCCTCTCTACCACCCAAAAAACGGCGTGCCAATTCCAAGGTAGGTGTCTATGCGCCTGATATGTCACTGGTCACGCCCGAGACAGCACGTACCCGGGGGGGATGGAGAGTGACTGAGATGGGACGTGTGGTGAGAATCATGCGGATGAGACCAGAGAAAGCCTTGGAGCCGCCCCGGGTACTTACCAATGCAGGGAACAAGAAGTACGACAAGGATGGGAAGCCTGTAACGGGGAAACGCAAAAAACGCGTCAAACTTCCTCCCACACGCGCACGCCGCCGGACGATCGATCCGACGCGCTGGGACTCAACACATCTGAAAGGTATCTGGCTGGATGCTGAGGTAGCGAGCGCGGTGGATCTTGCAGAACACGCTAGTGGGCCTGTAATCCCGAGAAAAAGACGCGCTGAGACGGCCGAGAACAGTGACAATGAACAAGATACTGAAAGTGCACCTAGTCATGATGATGATGATGCTGATGATGATGACCACGAGTCTTTATCACCGCCGGTCCCAAGTTCTACTGCCTTTGCCCTCCCATCACCAGAGCCGTCACCCTCTCCCACCACTCGTTCGCCCGTAACTGAAGCTGTGGCAATCCCTTCCCTCACGCAAGAAAAGCTTACCTCTCTCGCATTTGTTCGCTCCCTTTTTGGGGACGGGGACGAAGGATGGGGTGGACAGGAGAGCTTGTCTGATATTGAAGACGCACGTCTTGAGGGTAAAGGTAAAGCGAGGGAGCCTCAGACCGGGACACGGATGGACGTGGATGGGGGTGGTGTTGGGATTGAGGAAGTTCCGCAGGCAAAATATAGGGACATAGAAATGGGATCAGATACAGCGGTGTCTCCGCCCAACTCACAATCTCGCCCTACGTCCACGTCAAAACCGTCCACTCAGAGTGAGAAGCAAACAAAACTGAAGGATCTGTTTGCACCGAGGGAGGAGGAAGGTGTGTTTTTGTTTCATTGTATACGTCTCGTTTTATTGCCACACTTGTTTCTGTGCTTCCTCTTCTGATACTTCCGTTTTTATTCCCGTCGACTTGAGCTTCACTGACTACGACCTGCTGCAGCTGGATTCTCATTACTCGGTCATCTCGACCTGGATTTTGAGGAGGAAGATGTGCTCGGGATCTCAGATATTTCCTACCCTACCCAACCACATCACGCGTTACTTCCTCACGTAGTCTCCGTTCCCCATGAGCAGCCACAATCGTACCCGACGCTGGACTCAAATTTCCCCTTCTTTTTCCCTCTCCCGCCGACCCTCCATTCGCGTTCCTCCAATATAAGGGGTACGCCTCAAGATATATTTTCCCTTTTCCCTCACGGGGGCAAAGATAAAGACAAAAACGGGGAGCCCTTCTCCCGCACCCAGACTACCTCTGAAATCCACTCCCAGTGGGAGACTCAAAAAGGTGCGCTGACGAGGGAGTGGAAGGCTCGGTGGAGAGAGGCTTCGAAGGGGAAGAGAGGAAGGGACGAGTAAATGTGTTCGACTCAGACTTTAGAGTTGAAAGGTTCTCACTCTAAGAGTATCCCCCTGGATTCCGACATCACAAAATAGTGCACCGTACCTTTCTTCATCTCACATACTGACAACTGGCCGCGAGAATAATTGATATACTGTGCTTGCCAAGACAGTGTACCCTATTAGTATTCGCAGCCAATTTAAGGTAGACTTCATGCGAATCCATCAAATGTCACGTGATAAATCGTTACAATTTCATGACAGAACACCAAAAAATCAATTTCTATTCGAAGACGGAACATCAAGTCAATATGTTAACGCTAAAATATGTAGAATACTGCCTCGCATAATTAAGCATTGTAAAAAATGCATAAATCAAAGAGTTGAGTTTGGAATTGAGTTTTTGTTGTTAAGTGTCTGGGTGCCGTTAGTAGGTGAGGTCCGAATTTGCAGTAGCAGTCTGAGTAATGCCGACTCCACTTCTACTAATGCTAATACTACATTTCACACAGTATATTCTAACTTCGTCAGTAGTTGCACATAATAACATTTTTTGCTCGAAGCCTTTGCATGCCTTTGAAGGCATTTGTTTGGTCTCTCGGCAACTCGGCACGACCTTATCCTGGGATAAGTTCGAAGTGTCACAGGCAGTCACAATCACATGACATTTGATGGATTCGCATGAAGTCTACCTTACCTTCTCTGAGAATGTATGGTCAAAATATAATCCATACGTCCATGCATGTACGATAGATCAGCCACGCCAATTCTTAATGCATACATTGGGCCAACGACAAGAATGTTCGCACTGTCCTATGTCTCATTTGTCTCTGCAAATAAACACAGCATGTCTCTTCGCGTTCTCACTCTCGACAGAGCTGTGTACAATTGACCGTGAGTAAAAGGATCCGTTCTAAGGTCGAGTACGGTGCGCGCCAGCGTTAACCCTTGACACCCGTTAAATGTGGTTGCATACACAGGTCGCAATGGATACTATCTTCGATTTACCGTCCACGATGAACGATTTGGATGGAACGTAAAGTTAATGCGGGGAATGCAGTGGCTCTCGAATGTATTGATGGGCTGGACTTCAATAAACTGACGATGTAGAGCCATAGTATGCGTGCGCGCGCATTTCTAACCAATCCTTTTTCTGAAATTTCGTTGGATGGCGTACACGCAGTTGTTTCAGATCCAGGTGATGGGGAGGCCCTCCAGGATGAGTTAGCATTGCAAGGTAGTCGGGTATGTGTTCTGGCGCGTTCAATGGAGCGTGTTCGGCTTCCTTCAAATTGTCCGAACTAAAGTAGGAATCTATTTTATGTTAGAGTGTGTGCTTCATATTTGTGAAACAACTTACGACAATCGCCTGATAATTTGTCTAGAATTGTGTCATTGAATTCGTCAACGTGGATATTGAGAAGGGAAAGGAATGAGCGATGGTATCAGCGTCTTCAACGACGTCTTGTGGAAAAAGGAAGTTAATGGTGTCCGCGTAACTGAACTGACAGCAAGATTGTATATCGTGTAACCCGTGTCTACTTATGCATGCACGGACCTTTGAAGCCGTGCCGGACTATGCTCCGGCACCTGTGACTTCCTGTGACACAGAATGATACCAACAAACATTGATCGGACTTCAAAATACGTCGCGGCAAATCGGCAAATCGAACTGTAATCTATCATCCATGCGGAGCAGATCTCCACCCGATCAAAAGTTGAAGAAGACACCGGACAAAGTTATTTGGCGATTGATAATGATGACGCGGTCATTTGTGATCGGCTTTTATTGCAAAGGGAATTCGACAATGGTGCGGCCAGCAAGTGGGTCTTCCGATGGTCGTGGTATTGCCGTGAGTTTTCATACAGATGCATCGGATATAACTAAGTTTTTACTTCCTCTAAAAGGTATTCAGGTAAAATATGACAATATATGTCCGAAGTACTTGAACACCAAACAAGTTATCATATCACGAAGACACAGGTAGACCAGCGGTACCAGGATTATTAATAGAACATGAATCTTGGAGCTTGGAGTTCCGACCCACGTCCGCGACCCGCACAGGTTACCTGTACTCGTAAAATCTTTCTGTTCTCCTTTACTTGCTCATTCTCTTCCACTGGGTCATGTTGACACCCAACGTCGCTTGGCTGGACCTATGTCTTGCTGCTATTGGAGTATATCTGATCAAGAAAGTGTTGAACAAGAATCCTGCACCATATCCCCCTGGCCCTCGTGGGTGGCCTTTTGTTGGGAACATCCGAGATATGCCTCAAATCAAGCCTTGGCTCACCTTTGCGGAGTGGGGCAAGGAGTATGGTGAGTATTTCCTGTTGCTCCAAAATAATACATTCTAATTCTGTGCCTGCTAGGTGCTATTTCGCATATTGAGATCCTCGGCCAGCACTTCATTGTGCTAAATTCAGTCAAGAGTGCGGTAGATATGTTGGACAAGAAAAGTACTGTGTACTCTGACCGTCCTGCTCTGCCTATGGCTAGCGATCTTGTTGGCTGGAAACACTCCTTGGGTCTTCTCCCGTATGGAGATCGTTTCCGTCAGTACCGCAAGAACATACACCAAATAATAGGTAGTCGTACCGCCTTGCAGGTCTACCACCCGATTGAAGAAATCGAGACTCGCCGATTTCTGAAGCGTGTGTTTTTAAACCCCGAGCAACTGCAAGCCCATGTTCGACAGTATGTTGTATGAATTACCCTTGCATGAATAGAACCTTGAATTTTTCTAGCACCGCTGGTACTATCATTCTGGCAATCTCTTATGGTTACCAGGTGAAGGAGAACAACGATCCACTTATCAACATTGCAGACCGCGTTATGGACCAATTCTCGCGGTCCACTGCTCCCGGCGCCTTCATAGCTGACGTCGTGCCATTCTGTAAGACAATGAGACTCTGGCTTTTGCTCGTGATTGATCTGATTACTTCCAGTGGCCAACGTCCCCGAGTGGTTTCCTGGTGGTGGATTCAAGCGCTGGGCCCGTGAATGGGGCCAAGCCCTCGAAGAGATGGTTACCACGCCTTACAAGTTTGTTCAGGATCAGATGGTAAAAAACATCTATGGGTTTGCGATCATGAGTTGAACGTTTCACAGGCTGCTGGCATTGCCCGGACGTCTTTCACCTCGAATCTTTTGGAAGGTGCTACTTTGTCTGCTGAAGAGGATCACGTCGTGAAATGGTCTGCCGTATCCCTATACGCTGGTGGTGCCGACACAGTTGGATTCTCCCTTCATATGCTATGTTTTGAAACTAACTCCTTTCTCCAGACAGTTGCTGCAATCTACTCGTTTTTCCTTGTCGCGGCACTGTTCCCTGATGTGCAGAAGAAGGCCCAGGCTGAAATAGACGCTGTTGTTGGTCCTGACCGTCTTCCCTCCTTCGCGGATCGCGACTCCCTCCCTTATACTGAGGCGCTTGTGAAAGAAGTCTTTCGCTGGCATGCTGTCACCCCTACCGGTATGTGGATCTTATTTATCGCATTCTTGAATTGCCGAGCGATATCGATCACTCGATGACAGCTATCCCCCATCGTGTCACTGAGGACGATATACATGACGGGTACTATATCCCAAAAGGCTCCTTGGTTTTACCTAACCTTTGGTTAGCACTTCTATATTTCCGTATTCGACATATCAACCAAATTGAATGATAGGTTCATGCTCAATGACCCGCAGACATACGCTAACCCCTCGCAATTCAATCCTGAACGCTTTTTGGACAATAATGGACATGATCCCGAACCTGAACCTCGCACGATCTGCTTTGGTTTTGGTCGACGGTAAGCATGGTGTTGATTTTTGAGTACAATGGTAACCATCTGCTCCACAGGATCTGCCCTGGTATGCCTAAATGATACTCAACTGTGACAAACAGTATTTTGACATTGTTTACTTTTATGGACAGGTCTCCACCTCGCTGATGCCTCCGTCTGGATATCTGTCGTGATGTCACTCGCAGTGTTTAATATCTCCAAGGTTATCGAGAATGGTGTTGAGATCACCCCTGAAATGGACCCTACAACAGGCACGATCAGGTATGTCCCCATAACGTTTGCCATGCTGGTTTTAATAGACGTACTACCAGCCACCCCAAACCATTCAAGTGCTCTATTAAGCCTCGCTCTGCAAAAGCCGTCACACTCATTCAGCAAGATGTTGACTATTAAGAAGACGAAGATGATTCTCATCATTTAAATCCGTCTTGCATCGCGATATTGTACATACTTTGCTTCATCTTGTTTCATCGATGTTTCTTGGCACGGTCGACATTATGGGGCGCAGGAATCAGGATGCATGAAATCGAAGCAGGTCACGAACTTTTGAAAGGACTGATACATCCGAGTCACAGCGGGTGTGGGGTGCATGAATGAGGTGGCCGGGCTCTTCAATGCATCATAAATATATACTAGGAGGGAATAGTACGATTTTGTTGTAGTCGTGGTCTGCAGCGTTGAGGATAGGCACGCACTGAGGCTTCCTGGCCGCGGCCCGGGCGCGCAGTAAACTCCAGCCGAACGGCTTCCGCATTTCGGACCCGGATGAGTCCCGCTTGGACTTGCCAGGCCGCCCGCCCTATGTAGACTGTCCATAATTAGCGCACTTTCAACATGATACCTTCAAGCTCTTAGCTGGCACCTGTCAGTGAATAAGGAGCAGGTTCACGTTCTTGAGCTCTCTTGTTAGTGGCCGACACCTTGATGCGTAGCAACCACACTCTGTAACTGTCATCTCACATGTTCAAGTTGTGAATTCTCCTTCTCAACTGCTGCGTGTTGAATGACCAAATTTTGCGACTCATCGGACTTAGTACGTCTGATTACAAGCTAGGTATGTTTAGAGTCGTGTTACACTTGTTAATATCATCTTCTTTTCATTAACATTCAGCTAAATAAAACCTTGTTATTGCAGCCTGTCGCAACCGTAGCGCATCACAGTTGGGCGTATCAACTGTTACAGCACAGCCGGGTGCATTACTGTCGCAACAGTGGCGCACTTATATGTTCTCCTATCACTGAGCCTCATTTTTTACTTGTGCATTCTCTTCTACTGGGACATGTTGACACCCAACATCACCGCGACTTGGCTGGACCTATGTCTTGCTGCTATCGGAGCATATCTAGTCAAGCAGGTGTTGAACAAGAATCCTGCACCATATCTCCCTGGTCCCCGTGGGTGGCCTCTCATTGGGAACATCCTAGATATGCCTCAAATCAAGCCTTGGCTCACCTTTGCGGAGTGGGGAAAGAAGTATGGTGAGTATCTCCTTTTGTTCCAACATAATGTATTCCAATTATATGCCTTTTAGGTGCTATTTCGCATATCGAGGTCCTTGGCCAGCACTTCATTGTACTAAATTCAGTCAAGAGTGCGGTAGATATGTTGGACAAGAAAAGCACCATGTACTCTGACCGTCCTGTTCTGCCTATGGCTAGCGAACTTGTTGGCTGGAAACCCACCTTGGCCCTTCTTCCGTATGGTGACAGCTTTCGCCAGCAACGCAAGAACATACACCAAATCATGGGTAATCGTGCCGCCTTGCATGTCTACCACCCGATCGAGGAGATTGAGATCCGCCGATTTCTGAAGCGTGTGTTTTTGAACCCTGAGCAACTGCAAGCTCATGTTCGACAGTATGTCGTATGGATTAAACTTGCGTGGATGGGACCTTGAATTTTTATAGCACTGCTGGTGCTATCATTCTGCGAATCGCTTGTGGTTACGAGGTGAAGGAAACCGACGATCCATTAATCGACCTTGCAGACCGCGCTGTGGACCAATTTTCGAGGTCCACTGCTCCCGGCGCCTTCATGGTTGACATCGTGCCATTCTGTAAGACTATAAGACTCTGACTTTTGCTTGTGATTGGTCTGATTATTTCCAGTGGCCAACATCCCTAAGTGGTTTCCGGGTGCTGGATTCAAGCGCTTGGCCCGCGAAGATATGCTCACCACACCCTACAAGTTCGTTCAGGATCAAATGGTAATGAAAATCTATAGTTTTACGAGCTTGAATTGAACGTTTTATAGGCTGCTGGCGTTGCCCCGACGTCTTTTACCTCGAATCTGTTGGAAGGCCGTACTTTTTCTGCGGAAGAGGATGATATAGTGATGTGGTCTGCTGCAAGCCTACACGCTGCTGGTTCCGACACGGCTAGCTCCTCCCTTCATATCACCATATTTCGAGACTAACGCCTCTACAGACAGTTCTGCAATCTACTCGTTCTTCCTTGCTATTGCGCTGTTCCCTGATGTACAGAAGCAGGCTCAGGCTGAAATAGACGCTGTTATTGGTCCTGAACGTCTTCCCTCTTTCGCAGACCGGGACTCTCTCCCCTATATTGAGGCGCTTGTGAAGGAAGTCCTGCGCTGGAATGTTGTCGCTCCTACAGGTATGCGTCCATCATATTTTTTTTCCATTGCTGGACAGTATTGATTACTCGACCACAGCTATCCCCCATCGCATCACTGAGGATGATATCCATGACGGATACTACATTCGAAAGGCTCCCTGATAGTGCCTAATATTTGGTCGGTGCTCCTCTTTTCCGTGTTTATTTTATGGGCATAATTAAATCCTTTGCACGTTATGACAGGTTTATGCTTCACGATCCACGAACATATGATAACCCTTCGCAATTCAACCCTGGACGTTTTTTGGCCAAGGATGGAAAGAAATTTGAGACAGACCCTCGTACGATCTGCTTCGGTTTTGGCAGGCGGTAAGACTAGAGTTGGTTGAGTGGGATGCTGACTTTTTGCCCCACAGTGCTTGCCCAGGTGTGCCCAACTCAGAATGTGTCAATTAACAACACAGCCCTCTGACTCGCTTGCTTTTGCTTTTGATTGTATAGGAATTCATCTCGATGTTGCCTCGACCTGGATATCTACTGCGATGTCACTCGCCGTTTTCGATATCTCCAAGGTCGTCGAGAACGGTGTTGAGATCACTCCTGAGCTTGACCCTTCATCAGGTTCTGTCAGGTATGTCCCATATACCGCATTTGGCACTGGTTTGGATAACGCTTCAAGTCACCCAAAGCCCTTCAAGTGCTCTATCAAGCCTCGCTCTGCGAAAGCCATTGCACTCATTCAGCAGGATACTGATTACTAAGCGCACAAGGAATACACCCACGTAACGACTGTAATAATAGGTGATAACATATAGGGTTCTCACATGTGAGAAAAGGTAAATATAATGTAGTGATTACCAAGCGTTTGCGGCCAGAAATAGCCGAAATACCTTTACCTTGACCACCATCGTCGACCACCGCCTCAGCTCACGTCCATCGTCGTTCGCCGTCATCCCTTCATCGCATATTGGCCCTTAGTTCGTCTCCGTCGCCCTCTCGTTACTTAATTGTCTGGATTCTGTCAAAAACAAGCAAAACTCTCGTTAACTCTGTCAAATACCATACCCCTACCTGCGCCACTCATTCAAATTCTCGTACTCTCTGTCTACCACTTCTCTACTCTACCCTGCCAGGTCCAACGCCCTTCCCTTTAGCCTCCGTTTCACGTAATCGTTCGGCCTTTCCATACCCGAGGACCCTCAGCGTTCACAGTATAAAATAGTTCATGTACACTCGTTTCTACAGGCAATCTAGAGGCAATCAGATCAGTCTCACCGTCCAGTATCACAGTCCAGTCTCATCCCGTATCACACTCGTTATTTTCAGTATCAGTCTATCGTCTTTCGTCTCAGAATTATAGCTCTCATCATCGCATAACTATCGCTAACGACTCGTCTAACTATTCAGCGCGCTCTTATCTTAGCAGGTCCCACACCCTACGAAAACTCGCAGCCGGAGCCTTAGTGCTTCTTACAATAATGTGCTAGAGTCTCCTTCTATATTGCTTGGATAAAGAGGGACTTTATACAGCGATAGTGTAGTGAAAATAGTGTATAGCAGTAGGACTAGGACGATGTAGATTTATATTGATAATCCGACTCCACATCATGTTCTCCCGCACTTGGCAGGCTATTAGTAGGTTGATCACACCCATGTCTATATCTACATATTGTAAGGACAGAGTGATTTGCAATTTTCGTGTCGACGCCATGTGCGCGCTCCACTGGAGCTCTGGAAGGAGCAGGCTCAGTACTCCCTTCAGGTCACTTTGCTGAGGTGTTCCGTGTGCACTCGCGACTGCAACGTCTGTGGGACTCATGGCGTCGTGGCTACACATTGGCGCTACAGCAGGTCTGACTCATCTAGATCGCTCCCATGTAAAGAGATCCGGGAGACAGTCCGCGACCCCTTTGTCACTCCACTCTTTGTATCTTAGATCGTGGTCGCCCAACGCGGCTCATGTAAGGACAGAGTAATTTGGAATTTTCGTGTGGACGATAATTGCTGTCCTTCCAATATATAGATGGAAGCGATCTAGATGAGTCAGACCTGCTGTAGCGCCAATGTGTAGCCACGACGCCATGAATCCCACAGACACGGAACACCTCAACAAAGTGGAGTACTGAGCGTGCGACACAAAAATTGCAAATCACTCTATATGTAGATGATGCCGGCAGAGTCCGAATATCATATCTCTTTCCATGTTGCGATGGCGTCCAGCTGTTCCTTCCAATTGGTTACTGCTGCAAATAAACAAGAGCCGTCCTGAGGCAGGTGGAGCGCTTGTATATAATATCCAGGAGAGGACTCCTCTTACCAATATCTGATCGCTCACTGTACAATCTCTTACTCTTCCTCAGCTAGCATGCTGACCAACATCACCTGGCTAGACCTATGTCTTGCTAGTGCTGGAGTGTATCTTGTCAAGCAGGCATTCAGCAAGAAAAATCTTGCACCATATCCACCTGGACCTGCGGGGTGGCCTCTCATTGGGAACATCTCAGACATACCTCACATCAAGGTGTGGCTCACATTTGCCGAGTGGGGCAAGAAATATGGTGAGTGCTTCATGTTTCCAATCACGATATTTTAACTCTATGCTGTGCAGGTGATATCTCACATGTCGAGGTTCTGGGTCAGCACATCATCGTACTGAATTCTATCAAGACAGCGATGGAATTGCTAGACAAAAAAAGCTCTGTATACTCTGACCGTCCGGTTCGTCCAATGGGTGGTGAACTTGTTGGCTGGAAGCACTCTTTGGGTCTTCTCTCATATGGTGATCGTTTTCGCTGTTACCGCAAGAACGTCCACCGCATCATTGGCAATCGCACTGCCATTAGCGTCTACAACACGATCCAGGAGATCGAGACCTACCGATTCCTAAAGCGCGTGTTTGCGAAACCCGAGCAACTGCAAGCACATATTCGACAGTATGCGATGTTTGTCATTGCACGAATTGGGCCTTGAATCTTTTATAGCACCGCTGGCGCTATCATTCTACGAATCTCTTATGGATATGAGGTGAAGGAGAACAATGATCCATTCGTCGACCTTGCAGACCGCGCTATGAACCAATTATCACGCTGCACCGCTACTGGTGCCTTCATGGTTGATCTCATGCCATGGTGTAAAACTACAGCATTCAGACATTTGCAATTACCTGACTATTTCCAGTGGCTAATATCCCCGAGTGGTTTCCTGGTACTGAATTCAAGCGCCTGGCCCGTGAATGGCACCAGACCCTGGAAGAGATGGTTGATGCACCATACAAATTCGTCAAGGATCAAATGGTAACCGACATCTATGATTGGGCGATCACGAGTTGAACATTTCACAGGCTGCCGGAATTGCTCCATTGTCTTTCACTTCGAATCTGTTGGAAGGCCGTACTTTGTCTGCCGAAGAGGATCACACGGTAAAATGGTCTGCCCATGCCCTATACTCTGGTGGTGCCGACACGGTTAGTTCTTCCCTTCATGCTATAGATTAATCATTATGTATTAAGACTAACACCTGTCTCCAGACAGTTTCTGCAATCTACTCGCTTTTCTTGGCGATGACACTTTTTCCTGATGCACAGAAGAAGGCTCAGGCTGAAATAAACGCTGTTGTTGGCGCTGATCGTCTTCCCTCCTTCGCAGACCGCGACTCCCTCCCCTATATTGAGGCGCTTGTGAAGGAAGTCCTGCGCTGGAATGTTGTCGCCCCTACAGGTGTGTTGATCGTATTATTTATTGCCGAACGATATCGATCGCTGGAAGACAGGCATCGCCCACTGTGCTTCTGAGGACGATATCCATGACGGTTATTACATTCCGAAGGGTTCCTTGATCATACCTAACATCTGGTCAGTGCACGCATTTGTCTGGCTTCGACATGATAGAATTGCATGCCAGGTTCATGCTCAATGACCCACGGACATATGCTAACCCCTCACAATTCAAACCTGAACGCTTCTTAGATAATGACGGAGAGGATCCTGAGCCCGAGCCTCGCACGATGTGCTTCGGATTTGGTAGACGGTAAGCATGGTGTTGATTTTGAGTGGAATGCTAACTTGCCGCTCTGCAGGATCTGCCCCGGTATGCCCAACTCACAGAAGTGCAGAATAGTGTTTTTATTCCCGTTTTTGATATACAGGTCTCCACCTTGCTGATGCCTCCATCTGGATATCCACCGTGATGTCACTCGCAGTGTTTGAGATCTCCAAGGTCGTCGAGAATGGCGTTGAGATCACTCCCGAGGTTGACTTCTCATCAGGCACGATCAGGTGTGTCGTGCAGCCTATCGTGTTCACGGTGCTGGTATTAATAGACGTACTCCCAGTCACCCCAAACCCTTCAAGTGCTCTATTAAGCCTCGCTCTGCAAAAGCCGTCACACTCATTCAGCAAGATGTTGACTATTAAGGAGACGAGGATGATCCTCGTCATCTACATCTGTCATGTATTCTGATACTGCATATTTTTTTCATCTTGTTGACTCAATATGCTACTCACGGTCTACATCATAACACACGCATCTGAGACCTTGCTGTTACCTCCCGCCCAACCGAATAAGGAACAGGTTCATGTCCTTGCATTCTCTTGTCAATGGCCGACGCCTTGACGCGTGGCAACTACACTCGACTACTATCATTTCACGCCGCTATGAATCCCACAAACCGTGGAGCTCCAAACATCAGAAGCACATTCAAGTCCCGTAGCCTGTCCATGTTCCACATCATCACCACATGATGATAACATTTTACTCAAGTGTATACCTTCAAAATTCTCATGAGTAACGACATGTACCAACCTGTCAACCCCCAAACTTCTAAACGTCCTTCCTTCCCACCACCTACTTCTGGGTGTCCAACGGATCATTTGTCCCTTCGAACCCCTCTACAAGGTCAGAGACATCAATGGCCCAATATGGGCTGGCGGCGCGGAACATGTCAGGCCTGATACGCGCGGGGGACGTAAATGCGGAGAGAGGAAGATGGAAGACGGTCGCCACCTCGACTCGAGAGATCATAAGCGAAGAAAGTGAGATGGAGGGCAAGGGATCATCTAGGGATCTGGTATCTGTTCCATGACTGCCAAGTGGGTATACGAAGCCCTGCGCCCCGAATTTAGGTCGACACAAAGCTGGTGGGTAAGAATAAACGTACGACATAGGGCCATACTCTGAGACCCATGAGACTTCGCTCAGGCGGGCCAAATTGGCCGAGAATGTCTATCTGCCCGTTATCTAGACCTACTTCTTCTTGTGTTCTCTGAGTGCAGCAGCTAGAAACGATGGTCTGCCTACGGGTGTGATGAGGAAATACGCGAAGGTTGGTTTTGGAATAGGCTCACTGGGTCGACCCTTCCGCCAGGGAAGCTGGTGATCATGAGCTCTGAGATATTTGACATTCTGGGGGTCGAACATACCTGACTTCACCAGCATGGGATCTCAGTTTACCACCTCGCACTTCGAGTAGCACACCAGGCACACCATCAACATTGCACAGCGGAACAAGGACTGCTGCGTTGACTTCTCCTGGGATGACTGGAGTCTCGGACGCTGTTGCATGTGCGATAATGGCGCTTTGGAGCGTGCGTAGCGAGCTGCGGGTGAAGGGGGAGGTTAGGGATATGATAGACGTGGAAGGTTGGATGTGGAGAGTTGACGCATGTGTTGCAGCTGTTATGAGCGTCCTGGACAACATATCTCCATGATATTAGAAACAAACGGACGCGGATACTGCTAATATTCGTGCTAGTCACTTTATAGTCCAGGTTGCTTAATGGGAAAATGGATCATGCCTAGGGCAACTTCCGGAGAAAGTAGGCGCCTTCTTTATTTGGCAAAACACCACAAAGGTTCTATTTGGAAGGAGCACTTACACGAGGGAACAAATAATATAATTCAAGAAATTCTCAATGCATGATTTGTCTCTATTACGAAAAAGTTGCAAGTAGCGGTCCCAGTTACGAGCGCTATAAGTCAACATACGTAGCGGAACAGAAAAGATGTACCGCTACAGATACCTTCATCAGCCTGGACCCTGGACTAGGAGTCGATGGGTTTCACGACCAAGTTTTGACAGTACACGAAGTTCGTCAGCGCCTGTGACATCCATCAGCACTGCAGATAATGAAACGAAGAACGAGATTCGAATGCGCCAACTTTGGGTGCAGAGGGTGTTGTCTTTCCGCCCCTCAGAGCACGATGGTACTTCCTAGCCCGTGGAGGAACAATATTCTGTTGAGGCTTGCTGCCGTAGCCATACAGGCTCGGTCTTCATGGGTCATAGGACCAACATGGAATTGTGCGACTGTTCGAATGAACTAACGCAGACCACTCCGAGTCCGTAGGATGAGAATATGATCTATCGCCAAAACTATTCTAAGGCCATCAAGGAAGGAGATCATATACATGCAACGGGATTTTGCTGTTCAAGCTGATCTTGACTAGATCTTGGTTTCTGCTAGTGTTAACTTGCTAGTGTGAACGACGTCAAACTGACCATTGCAAAGTTGCAAACGTTCAACTTGTCTGAAAGTCAAATTGTGGCCTCTACAAGGTAGTCTGTTTCGTGTCTTGATATCCAAATCTCTATTTGTCCTTGACTAGAAAGCGCCTGCTCAAGATCTTGTGCCTAACCACGACGCCCGCAGCTTTCAATTCAGTGAAAACCAGTATCAGCTGAGATTCTGAAAGACTGCCTCAGCACCTTCTGTTTCGTTGTAGCCTGACCATATAAGTTCTTCGGCATCTCGAACGAAAGCAGTGAAAGAAGCCTCATTGTTGAACGTTGAACGACAGGGTCCAACAATAGCGGGTGCGCCACGCCTAAGTAGTAAGGACAGCGGAGCCAAGTCACTTTATATTTTATAGGTACCAGGGCACTCGATATTTGAAAAGGTGACTTGTGAGAAGTACAAAAACGAAGGATGATCATCGTGGTGATGGTGGTAGAAGAAAGAATACTAAGTCCGGACGTTGTACAACATATCTGCGCGGCGGAGCCAATGCAAGTCACTGCTACTTAAGTAGCATCTTACCTTTACATTTGCCATGGACGCTGTTGAAAAAGCCAACACGGCGAGACAAAAGCGATGGTAAACTCGTTTCTGCAGGTTTCATTCGATAAATTGTTGATTCATTGCGCTGCAGGATAAAAGACCGGAAAGTCGGTGAAGGTACATACGCTGTGTGTACCAAGGTGAGATAGCTCATGTACATGCAAACGAGTCCTTTCCTGACTCCTGTCAGGACGAGAGGCATCAACAAGTCGCAAGGTCGCCATCAAGAAAATAAAAGTTGGACAATTCAAAGATGGGCTCGACATGTCTGCCATTCGAGAAGTCAAATATCTACGCGAGCTTCACCACCAGAATGTCATCGAGGTCCGTCGTCAATGCATCCTTGTTCGTGAGCACTCACCATCTTCTTTGTAGCTTCTGGATGTCTTTTCTTCAAAAACGAATCTTAACCTGGTGCTGGAGTTTTTGGATAGTGACCTCGAGATGATAATTCAGGATCGGACGCTTGTCTTCCTTCCCGCCGATATCAAGGCATGGATGGCGATGACCTTGCGGGGGCTAGAATTTTGTCATAGGAATTTCATGCTTCACCGAGTATGTCACAAACTCCTGACAACCTTTCACCACTCATGGCATCTTGCAGGATTTGAAGCCCAACAATTTGCTCATTGCATCGGATGGACAACTCAAAATTGCTGATTTTGGTCTAGCAAGAGATTTTGCAGACCCGGGACATAAAATGACATGTCAAGTCATCACTCGGTGGGTGGTTTAGAGTCACTGTCTTGTTTTCGCTCCTCAACGCACGCAGATGGTACCGACCACCAGAGCTGCTATTTGGCTGTCGGTATTATAGTTCGGCGGTCGACATATGGTCCGTAGGCTGCATATTCGCAGAGCTCATGTTGAGAACGCCGTACCTTCCTGGTGAGAGCGACATGGACCAACTCAAAACCATCTTTCGGGCCCTCGGAACGCCCACAGAAGAGGACTGGCCGGTGTGTATTCGTATGACCATCTATGTGATGCTTGTGTCTCATGTTCTTACAAGGGCCACACCAAACTGCCAGATTACGTGCCAGTCGGGCAGTTCCCAAGAACGCCCCTTCGCGACCTCTTCACCGCCGCCTCTGGAGATACACTTAATCTTCTTAGCAGGTTCCTCGTGTATGAGCCACGAAGGCGCATAAGCGCAAGGGACGCTCTCAGTCACGCATACTTTTTCGCCTTGCCACATCCGTCACACCCCTCCAAGCTCCCCAAACCTGCTGCTCAAACATCCCGCCCCCTCGAAGAACTCGATGGTAACGTTGATATGGCTGGCGCCGGGCCAGGCGTCAAAGCCGCTGCACCTAATAAACTTAAGCGAAAACTGACCTCTCCCGATGGCACCGACCTGAGACCACTCGCTCGCAGATTAGACTTCACTCAACATGCAAAACATTCATGATCACTGTCGACAACCAATGACTCCGCTCCACACCTTCATTGGTTATGTATATAACGACTAACCTTGTAGGAAATATGGGAATATGTATGAACTAAAACTTGCACATGGTAATGGATAAAAACAAACACCAGTGGAATGAAGTACAAGACGACGCTCAAAGACAACAGGTTGATGGCTGTATGTGACAAGTACCGCGTTAATACTATGTAACTTTCGTTCTGATCCCAAAGTTATCCGCGCTCTCAACGTGGAGCGTATATGCGACTTGATTTTTTACGCCGCTTTCTTCTCAGTCCATCGTATTTCGAGCCGTGTCACAAACTGTGCACTTTGTTGCGCTGGCGGGGACCTTCAGCATGCAGAGGGAACAGGTCCATGTATCCGTACATGAGCCTGGGGCCTTCAATCCTGCAGCGGACCAGTCAAACCCTGTAGGAGCCGGGGCAGAAGCTGCATCAGGACGGGCCGCGTCACAGACAGTGCATTTAAGTGTCGCACTGTCTGGATTAGAAAGCATGCAAGTATCGCATTGCCAAGTCCCAGCGTGTTGTGTTGGAGGCACTTTTATAGCACTTTTTGACCAGTCGAATATCTTCTGAGGTACAACAGCTGCAGGCTTTGCGGCACCACCTAATCTCGGCGCATCACAGATTATGCACTTATCCTTGGCGTTGTCAGGGTTCTCCAACATGCATGTACCGCATAACCAAATACCAGAGGTAGTAGCGGTAGGTGCCTTCATGCCTGCTGCAGTCCAGTTGAACCCGTTTGTAGACGGTGTTACTGATTTGAACTCAAAGGTAGGAAGGGAGAGCTGAGACATGTTTGCAGCCGCGATGCGAGCTTTGACGTGGCTGGGCCCAGCGGGATAGGTAGCCTCAGTAAGTTTGAAGCTATACTTCGGCAATTCATCGACCTCCATAGCTGCTACAGCTTCTTTGGGGGGCAGTTTCGCTTTTGGGAACGTAGTCTGTGTCTCCTTGGGAAGGTTACAGGAGGCCATCAGCGGCGTTGGCGGCGCCTCAGATATTGGTTTTTCCTCAGCTAACGTAATCTCGTCTGCGTGGTAACTGTACCGCAGCTTGGTTGGTTCCCTAGGAGTCGACTTCTTGGCTCCAAATGAAGGCTTCATCGGCAAAGCCGTAGTTGGACTATGTGAGAGGGAGAATGGCACAACACTCGGCGTAGTGAGCGGCGAAGAGGCATCTTCAACTGGCTCGATAATCTCGGCAGGCCGCGTAAAGACCAAAGATTTGTCTTGAACCATCTCGACATCCTCCACCACCTCTTCCACGGATAGCCCGACGGGAGTAGGCATCACGATCTTTCGTTTCTTTGTAGGGCTTTCGTCCTGGTCTGAGACTTCTTCGGTAGTAATCATTGGTTTTACGGTCTTGCTGTGACCATTGGTCATCGGGACATATGTGTCCTGAGCTTCGCGAGTGGGTTTCTCTTGCCTCTCCATGTCTGGCGGAGGCCTTGCGCGCTTACTTCCCTATTATCAACATTAGTCAGGCCCCTCAAACCTGAATTACAACGTCCTCACTGACCTTCGGTACTGTGGCTTCAATAATTGCCTGCGCGGTCATTTCTGGCTCCTTCTGCTGCTTCTCTTTCTTCTCTGCGGAAGGGCGCGAACGTTTTGCAGGAGGCTTCCTAGCGGGCATCTTTACAGGACTTGCAGTCTGGTACGGGTTTGCCACGTCAGGTTTCTTGGGGGGAGTAACTTCTTTAATGAGCCCCGCCATATAGTTGGCAGCACGCGTAGGTCGTGTTGGAGGCTGTGGAGGTGAATCGTTCTGCTTCCACGTTTGTCGTAAAGGTGAAGGTACAGCTGGGGTCGTGGGCTTTACAGAAAGACCTGCGGTGCGTAAACGAGGCGTAACTGCTCCGTTCACCTTTGGCGTAACAACGGCCGCCGGAGCCAATGCTGATGCAGGCACTGGTGGAACCGGAGTCTTCTCGTTTATTGCAGAACGGGTGGGAGAAGTAGTGTTTGAAGTCGGGAAAACGACGGTAGACGTCGATGATGAGGACACAGACTTCTGTGCAGTCGAAGACTCAGCTTCATTACCGACACGGCGACGTTTTGCATCAGTTTCGGAAGGTGTCCGTATGGGAGATAGTTCAATACGAGGGCCTTGAGGCCGAGACCCAAACCCAGGCGATCGATATCGGTTGCGTGGACGTGCGCTACCCGCACCCTGCCAGCGCAATGTACCATTGGGATTGCGCGAAAGGGTCTTTCTCGGAGTATGTGTGTTACCTGTTACACCATTTGGCGTAACGAACCCAAGGTTAGGAGAGGATCCACGCGATGGAGATGTTGAGAACCGAAATGGTTCTGGTTTGTCTGCTGTTTGAGCATGAGTGCACGCTATACAGCATGCTAGGAGCAAAAAATTCATACCTTGCACGTTCTTCTGGATGTAGTCCACGATGCCAGCTGCCTCGAATTCGTTAAGAGGCCGTCCTGCTTTCTCGACAAGGAAACGAGTAACAGGCTCGAGGTTCTTAGCAAGCGACGGACTTTGCTGCAAGTATGGGGCGACGTTAGTCTGGCGAGGTGGTGTATTCAAACTGTAGATCGGCCGTCGGGCGGGTGTGACGGGTTGAGATGCTCCATTGGAAGGTCCCGGTTGTTGGGCATCCCAAGCAGGTGGGTAAACTAGTTCCTGCGAAGGCTACTCTTCGTGGATCAATGTAATCAGACCCAACAGCGGTAGATGGACTACAAACCTCATGCCCTGGCGGTACATCACCAGGAGGAAGAGGGAGCACAAATTCAGGCGCAGCGTTCCGATCAAGTTGAACTCGACGAGCCGGTATATGGGAAGGCCCCTCCTGTTCCTGAACCTGCAAATCCTCGTCCTCATCATTACTAGAGGACGAGGCGCCCGAGCGCACCAGATCCCCAGCTCGATCATCCTTCTCAGCGCCACCGAATCGTAAGAAGCTCATTAAACCAGAAATACTCCATAGCTTAGACATACAATATTGTCAGACAAAGTTGCAGATAGAAGACAAAATGACTCGTATGCTCACTGATTTCTTTGTTGGAACCGGCTTGATATGTTTTGTCGGGCGAGCGTAGGGAGATGAATAAGCAGTCCTCTTCGCTCGGCGGTCATTCCGTCTGTCCACGTTCATTCTCCTTTGATGGGTCTAGAAATGTGCCAGCGGGTTAATAAATTGCAGGCCACTTCGTACTCGTTGCAGAATGGACAGAAACAACCAAAAGATAGAGGACGTTGAGGACAAGTTATGATTATTGAACTGAACCTGGTGAGCAGTTCTGGCACTTCCCGGTTTAGGGCCGGTCAATGTTCGCGACGAACCGTGATCTTTGGCTTCCTGCACACTGCGACAACAGCAGTCATTCTTTTTGTCAACATTTGTCGCCATGCCGAACAAGGTCGTCACGACACCATACCCGCTCATCGATGCTGACCCACACGCTGTCCGCGTTGTTCGTTATTTCCGCTCGTCAGATTATGCAACTTGGGCCGCAGGAACAGCCGCATTCCCGGGTGCATTGTATTTCTGGAGTACGCATCCTTGTTTCAGCCAGAATGCTTTGTATTAGGTTGACATGGATTATCCTTGTCCTCAGATATGGCTGACCCCGCAAAAGTTCCCCTGCGGACAAGCCTTCGGCTCGGAGGCTTCCTAGGCTTCATCGGCGGTTTCTTGATGGCATACCAACGCTCAAGTTGTGAGTTGCCCTGATTGTGCATAACATGAGCAGCTTCATTTTTTCTTCCTTGTTAGTCCGTTTCTGGGGCTGGTCAGAGAACAAACGAGAGGAGGACTTGGATCTGGCCGAGCTCTCCCAAAGGGCATCTGAGGGTAAGCCTTTGTATGGTGTATCCAGCCAGCCAGAATGGGTGCAGGGGACTGCATACCGGAACTCTGCGTGGTCTCAGTTGAAGTTCCGTGAGTATCACTGGAGCATGTCAATCGATATCTTTCCAACTAAATTTATCAATTTTGCAGACGCATTCCCCATGTACGATCATATGTTATTATCATTTTCAGTCCCAGACTCACAGCAATAATTACAGGTTCAACTTCGTCAACCACCAGCATCACGGCACCGACCCTGCGAAATATGGCGTGAAAGAAAAGGAACTATCGGATTAGATATCGATATACCTTCCTTCTGGCTGTACCGTTGTTGGCTTAGCAGGACGCTATGCACCTACAGGGAGGGTATTTTCCCTGCATATTTACGGAATGAATAAACATACCTGCTTTGACTCTAGAGTATAAGCCACGGTAATTAAAGAAGTCTCTGGCTATCGCGACACGCTCGTTAGCTGGTGCATCTCCGACCACTCTATTCAGTACCCTTGCATTGTACTGCAATGCAGTTATGGACTCAAGTGTGCATGTCACAATCTTCAACTACATGTCATCTATTTAATTGCCTCCACCGCTGCAAACCCATCGTAGCATACAGAGCAATGCCGATAATACGACAGCAAAAACATGTGTCGGCGTTCGAGTTTATAACGGTACCTGTTGTCATCATGCACGCAGAACTGCAGTTAACGAGTATTCTCGGAAATACGACGAACGTGATGTATCCGAGCCCTCCCCGTAGTCGAGTTCATGACCTGACTTCGTTTGATTCTGACACAGGTTATATACTGAACTGTCATTCAATATTGAGTGCAAACAAAGGCTTTCACATCACTCGTAGTGCAATAGCTGTAGATATCATCAATCCTATAACAAAATCATGTCTGTACAGCCTCAACCCAAAATGCCATCTTACAAGCTGCTCGCCACTTCAGTGAAAAATTGTCTAATCGCGCTCTCGTTTTGACAGGTCGAAAAGGACAGTCAAAATGCTGTCCATGTGCTTCCTTAAACCGTTGTGGAAACTCTGATTGGTAATGAACTGTTCCACGTTTCCGATGACAGACGCTGTCTGTTGCACAAGCCAAAGTCGACATACCTGAAAGGTGTTCATATGAGGGACAATAAGATTGACCTAAGGGACGTGACTCACATGTCATCATAATAGCTATGGGGTCGGTATTAAGTCTAGTTCATTGACGATTACAACTTCCACTCACGTTGCAGCGTTTACTTTCACTTGATTCTTTTTCAGGACCTCTTTGTCATACAACATAGGCCAGTCTTCATCGTGAGCTAGCAGTTCGGCGGCGCCCCGCAGGGGACGTAGATGATGATAATCTTCGAACATGTCAGGGAATATCTGTCGATGCATGGATACAATCTCAGCATCTCAGATACGCTTTAATGACCATGGACGCACCATCTCTCCCACGAAGTAAATGGGGACATCATCAGACATATGCTTCACTTTCCCCCAAACAAACCTATCGTTTTTCTGGATGACGCGATGCGCAGACCAGCTTGACATCCGCCTAAGACAGAAATGATCTGTTGATGTATGCCTCGCAAATGGTAGGATCGATCTGAGACGTACCCTTGGCAATAGATAGGCTCGTGAAGCACCGCGTAAATTGGGTTGGTGTCAAAGCTCTGTGTTTTCTGTACACTATCAAGAAGTCCATATGAGAGCTTGCCAAACGTGTCCAAGTCTGTAATCGCTTGGAACACGAGTTCTGAGCGTATGGATTAGTTCTCGTTGGCGACATTAAAGCAAATTTACATACGGTGAACCCGATCAATGCCACCTAAGCATAGAACATGAAAAGTCACACTTTTGCGGTAAATCGAAACCCACCATGAAATCCAAATAGTATGCCGAGTTGGAGCCACCGCGAGACAGTCAGATTCCCGCCGTTCGGAGTAACGACATTGCTGTTGTCTAGGAAACCTAAGATCCGACGAACCTGTAGTTGATGAACAACTCGGTGGAGGTAGACTGGTCTAAATCTCTTACATTTAGAACATCTTGGGGATACTTTGCATAATATAATTTGTTTCGTTCTTCCACCTTCACTAGATAAGAACCCAGGCTGTCAGTTAGAAATGAAGGCAGACGGCTAAGCACTTACAAACGACGGCTTCGTAAACTGCGTCGGGAGAGTCGACCATGGGTGGGATACCGCCAGTGACGAAGACCTCCTTCAATCCATCACCGTGAAACGAAAGGTAGGTAGCGGCACAGAAGCCTCCAAAACTTTGCCCAAATATTGTCCATTTACGTGCTTCAGGGTCTTTCTTGCCGTCTAGGAGAAAGTGCCGAATCGTCTCACAGTCTCTGACTATGTTTCGTGTGAACACTGATGGCACTTAGTTTATGAAGAAATACCCACCAATGTTATCCGCACGAAAGTGTTTGAAATACTTGGCAATGGCCTCGTCATCCATTTGCTTCTCTTGGAAGATATCTGCTGTTATTGGTGTGCTCAAACCGGTCCCACGAGGATCAAGCCAAAGGGTCTGTGATTGTCAAATAGCAATCATGGATGAGCGAGGACTCATGACATTGCTTGCCTGGTATTTTTTCTTGTGAAGCTTGCTCACAGTAACACATTCAGTTCCGCAAACTCCCGTGTATGAAGACAAATCAACGTACCGCATTCCCCAAGTCTACGCTGAAAGACAGGTCGACACCAAATCCTGGACCACCTGCACGATGCAGAACTTGACATCTGATCGCAACTGCCTGAGTCATGATGAGTTACCTTGTAAATACAAGACTGGTTTCACGAGTGAATATCGTGCATACAATACTTGAAAGAATCGGGAATGACATACGATAAGGCAAATCCGACTCTGCAGCGTCTGCGCCAGATCCTTTGGCTTCACCCAAAGGAATAAGATTGCGAACAAATATTCGGATGTGTGGACCATCCGGTTTGGCGTAATCCACGGGCACAGAAAAGAACCTATCGATAACCTTGATCGAGCCTGAAATTCTGTTTAGTATAAGATCGTCTACTTATCCTGACTACGACACCAAGTACTCACCTTTAAGTATGTATGGTTCCAATTGTGTGACTTCCATGTTCATATTCTCGGTTTTTTCGAGTAGAAGCTAAGGTTAAGAGATTAAACCAGAGACCATGGGCACACCTTTCCCACCTTGATTGACAATGACTCGGATAAAGGTCACGTTTCATCAATTTCATTGAGCGCGCGCACGTCCTGTTCAGAACGTAAACAGACATCATATTCCAAACCTTTCAACCGTACATGTATAATGACATGCATGAAAATAGAAGCGTTAAATGTGGTGTAATGAAAATTAAAAAGTCCATCAAATGGGCGGTCTATCTCATCCCACATAAGGAGAGACAACATTTGAAAGGCCTCAAGTTGCGGTAAAAGAAGCCGGAGCTGGTGCGCTAGACTATGGGCAAAGCTGTTGGAAGTAACCTTCAAACCTCTTGCTCCAGGCGGTGGGGACACATGTGAAGGTTCGTCATCGGGATTCGATTATATCACCGCAAGGTCATATAAATTCGGTATTCTTCTGATGAGCGGAAGCGGCTGAAGCTGCGGGTAGGTTGCTGATGAGGAGTTTACATCACTGGTTCGTTGCAACGTGCTTGTTCTAGAGATTCATGTGCTTCTGTAGTACAGGTAGTATATGGGAATTTTTGGAGCGGCCTGAACGACAGTCAAAGGTGAATGAGAACAACATAGGAGGACCGTCGATAAGCATAGATTTATAGTGAGGCCAGGAGGAAGGTCCTCTTGCCACAATATTTCGTACATATTTATTTTGCAGATTCTAGTGAAAAAAATCACAAACGATCGTGGGAAAGTGAGTAGCACAAGTCAGATTTCAAATTCGGTGTGATAGACGAATGAATCTACGCAGTTGTTGTTTCCGAGCTTCTTCAATTCTGAGGATGAAGATATCGAAATATGGTACTGCCGACACTTTCAATGCACAAATTCCGAAATTGTCAGTGCTCACGGGACGATGTATTTGTGGGCTATGGCCAACACATAGACTCGTAACCCTACGTGCCTATTTTGAGATGTTGTGATTTCTGCAGGTCAGGCTGGTCATGAGCCACACAAACTATAGGCCTACATAGAAAAGGGCTTCCAAACCGACTTGGGAGGTCAAGATCGTATTGGAAAGGGACTTGACTCGCAGTTCTGGAGCATAAGACGAATGCCTCGCGTGCCATACACGCTCAAATAAGCAACAACGAAACAATAGTCGAAGACCGCATGTCACTACGTGTGAGATAATCGACTCGGGACGGAAAGTCTGTTTGCGAGTTGTTGGGAAAGTAGTTAAGGGTCGTCGCCATGCGCAAAGCCTTGAATGGAAGAGGAGCGTGATGATGATCAATAGGCAGGAGGCGCCAGACACGCTAATTGTCAGGTGAACCGTAACCGCTTTTCAGACCAGAATGTGCATTGTGAATCATTCCACGATATCTCGATCCGGTATGGCAATATTTGCCCTGTGATGTGAAATACAAATAACATGGCAGATCTAGGCGGAAAACGGCCACAGCGAGTAAATCTCGACGTGTATGCCATCCTTGTGCGCTTAGTAAACAGTATCCTGCTGGATGAGTGCAATGGCTTTCGCAGAGCGAGGCTTGATAGAGCACTTGAAGGGCTTTGGGTGACTTTGAGGCGTGTTTATCCAAACCAGTGCCAAATGCGGTAGGATATATGTAGGACGTACCTGACAGAACCCGACGAAGGGTCAAGCTCAGGAGTGATCTCAACACCGTTCTCGATGACTGTGGAGATGTCGAAAACGGCGAGTGACATCGCAGCAGATATCCAGATCGAGGCACCAGCGAGAAGAGCGCCTATCCAATCAAAAGCAAGCGAGTCAGAGGGTTGTGTTGTTAATCGACACCTTCTGAGTTGGTCATACCATACCTGGGCAAGTACTGTGGGGCAACAAGTCAGCATCCCACTCAAAACAAACTCTGGTCTTACCGCCTGCCAAAACCAAAGCAGATCGTACGAGGGTCCGTCTCAGGTTCCTTTCCATCCTTGGCCAAGAAACGTCCAGGGTTGAATTGCGAAGGGTTAGCATATCTTCGTGGATCGTTGAGCATAAACCTGTCGCAACGCAAAGGATTTAATTATGCCCATAAATCAAACACGGAAAAGAGGAGCACAGACCAAATATTAGGCACTATCAGGGAGCCTTTTGGAATGTAGTATCCGTCATGAATATCGTCCTCAGTGACGCAATGGGGGATACCTGTCGTCAAGTAATCGATACTGCTCAGCGATAGAAAAAAAGATGAACGCGTACCTGTAGGGGCGACAACACTCCAGCGAAAGACTTCCTTCACAAGCGCCTCGATATAAGGGAGAGAGTCCCGGTCTGCAAAAGAGGGAAAACGATCAGGGCCAATAACAGCGTCTATTTCAGCCTGGGCCTGCTTCTGTACATCAGGGAACAGCGCAATAGCAAGGAAGAACGAGTAGATTGCAGAAACTGTCTGTAGAGGCGTTAGTCTCAAAATATGGTGATATGAAGGGAGGAGCTAACCGTGTCGGAACCAGCAGCGTGTAGGCTTGCAGCAGACCACATCACTATATCATCCTCTTCCGCAGATAAAGTACGGCCTTCCAATAGATTCGAGGTAAAAGGCGTCGGGGCAATGCCAGCAGCCTATAAAACGTTCAATTCACGATCGTAAAAGTATAGATGTTTATTACCATTTGATCCTGAACGAACTTGTAGGGTGCGTTAACCATATCCTCGCGGGCCAAGCGCTTGTATGCAGCACCAGGAAACCACTCGGGGAGGTTGGCCACTGGAAATAATCAGACCAATCACAAGCAAAATTCAGGGTCTTATAGTCTTACAGAATGGCACGATGTCAGCTACGAAGGCGCCGGGAGCACTGGACCGCGAGAACAGGTCCTAAACGCGTTCTGTAACGTTGATAAGTGGATCGTTGTTCTCCTTCACCTGGTAACCATAAGAGATTCCCAGAATGATAGTACTAGCAGTGCTAGAAAAATTAAAATTCAAGATCCAATCCAAGCGAGGGTAATTCATACAACATACTGTTGAATATGAGCTTGCAGTTGCTCGGGATTCAAAAACACACGCTCCAGAAATCGGCGAGTCTCAAATTCTTCAATCGGGTGGTAGACCTGCAAGGCGGCACGACTAAATGTTCTTGTGGTACTGGCGGAGACGATGTCCATACGGGAGAAGACCCATGACATGTTTCCAGCCAACAAGATCGCTAGTCATAGGCAGAGGAGGGCGGTCAGAGTACACAGTGCCTTTCTTGTCCAACATATCTACCGCACTCTTGACTGAATTTAGCACAATGAAATGCTGCCCCAGGATCTCAATATGCATGATAGCACCTAGCAGGCACAGAATTAGAATGCATTATTTTGGAGCAACAGGAAATACTCACCATACTTCTTGCCCCACTCTGTAAAGGCAAGCCAAGGCTTGATTTGAGGCATATCTCGGATGTTCCCAACGAAAGGCCACCCACGGGGGCCTGGGGGATATGGTACAGGATTCTTATTCTACACTTGCTTAATCAGATATGCTCCGATAGCAGCAAGACATAGGTCCAGCCAAGTCACGTTGGGTGTCAACATGACCAGTAAAGAGAATGAACAAGTAAAGGGTGACGAGAGAATATAGAGATTTTACGAGTACAGATAACTCGTGCGGGTCGCGGATGTGGCTCCAAGATCCGAGTTCTAATCCTAGCACCGCTGGTATGCTCGTATCTTCGTGATATGGTAACTTGCTTGGCATTCAGCACTTCGGACATACATTGTTACCGACTCACCTGAATACCCTTTGGAGTAGACTAATACTAAAATTTCCAATATATCCGATGGCATCAATGCACCTGGCTGTGCTGCAACAGTGATATGTCCAACTGTGATGCGCCACGGTTGCGACAGACTGCAGTAACAAGGTTTTATTTAGCTGAATCTTAATGAAAGGAAGATAACAAGTGTAACACGACTCTAAACATACCTAGCTTGTAATCAGACTTATTAAGTCCGATGAGTCGCAAAATTTGGTCATTCGGTCTGAAGCAACACGCAGCAGTTGAGAAGGGGATTCACAACTTGAATATGTGAGATGACAGTTACAGTGGTCGAGAGTAGTTGCTACGCATCAAGGTGTCAGCCACTGACAAGAGAACTTAAGGACGTGAACCTGCTCCTTATTCACCAGCTGGAAGGTATCATGTTGATTCTTGAACAGCATCCCAGTAGAAGAGAATGCACAAGTAAAAAACGAGGCTCAGTGATGAGAGAACATATAAGTGCGCCACTATATATTGGAACAGTAATGCACCCGGTTGTGCTGCGACAGTGAAGGCACATCTTAGCAGAATGGTGCAGCCGGGCTGAGATATGAGAATTCGAATATGCTGTTCGCGTCACCATGGGTATGTGATATACCTATGCATGATGGTGTCGTCGTGGTATTTGACCTTTGTCCGCCATCTCTTCCCGCTGTATAAAAAATAAATCTATCAGATAAACACTTGCAAGAATAAATGTCACGCACCTGTAACGCGGCCTACCCCCTCGATTCCCACTCTGGGTGGCAGTCGCCAAACCGCATTCCCCAAGTCTACGCTGAAAGACAGGCCGATACCAAATCCTGGACCACCTGCATGACGCAGAACTTGACATCTGATTGCAACTGTTTGATTCATGACAAGTTACCTACAAGACTAGTTTTCACGAGTGAATACATGCACACAATACTTGAAAGAATCGGGAATGACATACGATAAGGCAATTCCGACTCTGCAGCGTCTGCGCCAGATCCCTTGGCTTCACCCAAAGGAATGAGATTGCGAACAAATATTCAGATGTATAGACCATCCAGTTTGGGATGATCCACGGGTACAGAAAAGAACTTATCGATAACCTTGATCGAGCCTGAAATGTTTAGTATAAGCCCATCTACTTATCTTGACTACAACGCCAAGTACTGACCTTTAAGTATGTATGGTTCCAATTGTGTGACTTCCATGTTCATGTTCTCGGTAGAAGCTAAAGTTAAGAGATTGAACTAGAGACCATGGGTACACCTATACTTAATTCACATCTTGATTGACGTTACGTTTCATTGAGTGCGTGCACGTCCTGCTCAGAACGTAAACAAACATCATATTCCAAACTTTCAACCGTACATGTATGAGAATAGAAGCCTTAAATGCAGTGTAATAAAATTGAAAAAGTCCATTGAATGGGCGGTCTATCATCTCATCCCACATCAGGAGAGACAACATTTGAAAGGCCTCGAGTTGTGGTGAAAGAAGCCGGACCTGGTGCGCTAGACTATGGGCAAAGCTATTGGCAGTAGCCTTCAAACCTCTTGCTCCAAGCGGTAGGGACACATGTGAAGGAAGCCGATATCGTAGCGTTTGGTTTGTCATCAGAATTCGGTTATATGGCCTGCTTGCAAGGCCATATAAGTTCGGTATTCTTTTGATGAGTGGAAGTGGCAGAAGCTGCGGGTAGGTTGCTGATGAGGAGTTTACAAGAAACATTCAGAAACCTGCTAGCACATTCGCAATCGTGGGGAAATGAGCAGCACACCGACGCGTGATCTATGTACTAGTTGTTTCCGAGCTTCAAATCTCACGGTACTGCCAACACCCCCAATGGACAAATTCGGAATTTGTCAGTGCTCTCGCATGACTCACTTGCCAGCAAGATTCCATGTTTTGTCGCCTGAAAGTATCGATGGTACTGCTGCCATTTACATCTTATCAAAATCGACCACTAGACAACTTTTGAATATGAGACACGATCTCATGAAGATCTAGTCGAAACCAGACTCCCTGCACATGTCGATGCTGGGAGAAGACCTCCTTTTTGAGATGCGTCGAATATTGTTAGTGGACTTATCCCAGATGCAATGTCATATGTCCCCAGGAGTCAGGAAGGAGAACAGTTTTGAAACCTAGCTTGCCTTTTCAGCTTGTACAGCGCAAGTCCTTGAACAGTAAGGGTGCTTGCCGTACTTTTGTTTGCTGCGACAATGCTAAAGAATGCCTCAGTCAGAACGATAGACTGTTTGCCAGAAATACAAACTAACGTTGCACATGACGCTGTTTTTGTAGCATATATCCTAGCATAGTAACGATAATGCTGAAATTTCTGGCAAACTACAAAAGGTTAGAGAAGCGTGAAGGCAAGGACGACGAGCCTCGCACAGCCCAGTATTAACAGGAGACACTGACTGCGGGCAGACTACCATGCCTGTGAGAACAATGGAGAAACGCTGTGACGCTTGGAATTGAGGTTGACTTTCCGACCCAGTCCAGGCCCGGCATTGTCAAGTTGAGCATCGATGATCTTTTGAATAGTATGGTCTGCTTCGGATACTGCTGGCATAACTCTGCAGAAACTATCAAAGCATGATGAAGCATGAATTCATCAGGGAAACGTAATTCACTACGGTGTCGTCTTGCAAAGTAGTGGCGCATAATGGTGCCCCATGTATCTGCAATTCCATCACCACTGAACGGAAACCGTCGTCCACAGATGGAAATGAGCTAGAAATATGGTTTTTGTTATGTGTCAGCTAAAGGAATAGATCAGTACCGCCTGCTGTAGCCCGGAAGTACCGCCTGATGTAGACGCTCGGACGGTAATCAACTCGAAATTTTTCTTTAGTCTGAGTATCTTCAGCGTCTGTGACTCACGGACACTGAAAGTACTCAGACTAACGGATGTACTCTGTGTCTGAGTCCACGTCAAAAACTGACTCCTCAATCATCGTGATTGAAGAGTCACCGACGAGGATTCGAGATACTATATAGAAATGAGGCCCCATCTCAGCCGGGACTGAAATATGAAAACTCGAATGTGCAGTTGGCGATGCCACGATGGGTATATGAAGTACTCAATGTAGCACAGACAACCGTATATCCGAGTCTGCATTGTCATGCTGAGGTGGGAGATGTATCCTACGTCGAGGGGGAGGACTCAAAGGACGGAAAATAATATTTGGAGGTACTCTTGCAAGCACCAAATATTATTTTCCGTCACTAGTGTGGAAATTACTCTGATTAAGGTTTCTTTGTTCAACCTCCGCCGAGATTTATCCGGCCACAAATAGCACCACACACAGCATCCACCCCTCAGCAATTGACAACTTCGCCATGGGCAATTTGCAAACGGTCCCCATGCCATGATCGATTTTCCCGGACAGCGAACAGAAGCGGAAGTTATCTGCCAGCGAAGTCACTCTAGACCATTGATCCAGATTTATAATCAACGCAGCGAATAACAAGGCGTGAAACATAAAGATTATTTTTACATGTCAAACCTATGTGCACAGCGTGCATAATAACACCACTCCCCACGATTGATGCCAGATGGGATATCAATCTTAATCTCAGTCCAACTAGGTACCACCAACGACAAGGCAGGCCATTCAGAATATTCAATTGATGTCACTCTGACCAACACTGTTGAGATCGGATGGCAATCGATTCAGATCAAGCATTGGAGACCAGATATTGAAAGCTTGAGGAACCTAAAGCTTGACTGTCCGAGTCAATGAGAAGAATAGACGGAACAAACATACCGCTGTTCCGGATACATCATGGGGCCATGCGACTTTAAGTACCTTCTCTCATGCTAGACCGGTCATAAGATAAACATCGGCACCCGTCGTTATCCTCCTAGATAAACCCCACCCATCAGCGTTTGGAAACCAGAAAACCATGTCCTCACTCAAAGTAAGGGAAGGCGAAGCCGATTTTAACGTTCCTGGTGCAGGCAAGCCTTGCAAGACTTGGTACAAGGTGTATGGTACTCTCCCCCACCCACGTAACACACCTCTTGTAGTACTTCACGGTGGTCCCGGTTCAACCCACGATTACCTCGACATCCTCTCCGAGCTCACGCGTCTCTTCGATGTACCCGTTATACTTTATGATCAACTCGGCAATGGACGCTCTACGCACATCCCAGAGAAGAATGGAGACGTTGACTTCTGGACTGTGCAGCTCTTTGTTGACGAGCTGCACAACCTCCTAAATCACTTAAACATCCATGACAACTATAACGTACTGGGGCAAAGCTGGGGAGGGATGCTGGCATCAGAGTTTGCAACGCGCCAACCGAAAGGTCTCGGGAAACTGGTGATTGCTGACTCACCAGCGAGTATGGCGCTGTGGGTTAAGGCTGCCAACGAATTGAGGAAGGGATTGCCGCAAGAAGTGCAGGATGCGTTGAATAAGCACGAGGCAGCGGACACAACAACGGATCCAGAGTACATTGCCGCGACGAATGAATTTTACAAGCGGCATTTGTGTAGGCTCGATCCGATGCCGCAGGGCCTGGTGGATGGGCTTGCATGGATGGAAAAGGATTCAACAGTGTACTCAACCATGTAGGTGTTTTGTCCATCTATGTTACGCATCTTCAACTTTCGAGGAACAGGAATGGACCGAATGAATTTTACATCACTGGCTCTCTAAAGACATGGAACGTGATCGACCGGCTGCACAATATTCAGGTGACGACATTGCTCATCAACGGAAGGTACGATGAAGCACACGACATGGTTGTAGAGCCCTTCTTTCAGCATATCCCGAAGGTCCGATGGGTGCAATTCGCGGACTCAGCGCATGTACCGCAGCTGGAAGAAACGGAAAGGTTTATGGAGGTGGTGTGGGCCTTCTTGCGGGGTTAAAGCGACTGGACGATAGGATTTGCCGATATGCCGCAACTTATTTAAGTTCGACCAATATTTGTTCCGAACTTTATTGGTATATTCACGCTATAGTCCTGTCACATGAATCACAAATCAGTTCTACGCCAGTCTGCGGCGACTCTGCGCGCCGTGCTCACCGAGGTAGATCCCCAGCTACTGGCGAGCATTACTATCAATATCACAACATTAGTGGCGAATGAATCTATCCTTCGGATTCCTTCCCTGAGCTCACTGAGCAGCCCTTACCCTCCAGGATATGGGACTCACTCAGACTGCGCAGTGCTTCATCCTCGCTATGACAGTAGTTGGGGTTGTGTTTCTCACTGCGTATGTTGATCTTAATCGTCGACTGTGCCTTTAGTTGTTATCAAGTCATTGGACCCTTCACTGATATTCCTACTGTTATTTATGTTAACGATGAGTCGAGATTTCTCCGTGCTATCATCTTTTCTGCATGACTGCATTGTGCTGCGTTTTGTTTCCAATCATAATGGGGTCACCGTGGAGTTGATATCTGGTCCTGCGCGCATTCCTACTATCGACAGTTGGTATAATTCTTAACAGACATTTCGACCGGTCTATCTAGCCTGAAGTATATTCCCACTGTCTTTTCTCCTTCTGCCGCATCCCATATGGCTTTGAGACAGCATGACAATCATGTATGATCTCATTACGACGATCAATATTATCACGACGGCTTGCAAACTCTGTCCGTATCTGTACTGACCCTTGTTGCCCCCGTTGTGTGCAGAAGAGAGCAGAGATTCGTACGAAGACTGCTGCTCTATGGAAAGCCAGACTACCGTGCTCTACTTCCGAGGCTTCCACTTCTCAGAACCTTCCTAGTAAGGTAAGTGCTTGCATTGGTTTCCGAACACCCTGTGCTAATGTGTCATGTAGATTTATTCCCGCTGCCATAAGGGAGTGGATTATATCGTGTTTTACCACTGGGACATCATTCAAATCGATTGTCTTCCTGCGTCTGTTGCTCTTGTCCTTGAATTGTATTCTTCTTTCGTCTTCTTCGATTGCTCGTTCGCTCAGCCATTTGGGCCCAAGTTCGCGTTTCGCTGAAATCCCCATGACCTCAGTGATTTATTGCCGTGCTCTCACTACCGATGTTGAGTTCGGGTCGCGTGAGGTCTCGATTTTATGTTTGGGATGAACTGCATTGTTGCGTGGCCACCGTTTTGTGGGAAGATGAGACTCCCGTCTCCAATCCTCCATGTCTGACCTTCAAGGTGGTGACAGTGTTTCACTGTCCTCGTTTTCTGGTATCTGCTCATTTCCTTCTGTGTTTCCAGAAACTCCGTGTATACTTAGTGGTAATGTTAATCACATTGAACTTGCTGCTAATGACGGTGAATTAGAATTATCTTAGTCTTCGTCCCTCGCCGGGGCAATTCTATTGTCTCGTAGACGTTCAGACTCGAACTTTACTGTCCACGTCATCTTTTCGGGCGGTGTCAATCAGGGGCCCCATAGGTTTTCAAGTTAGGATGAGTCGTCAAGTGGGAGTTAAAGACTTTAGCCTGGCTAGTGTGGTTACCACAACAGAATCAAAATCTGTTTCTCTTGGACTACGCAGGTTCGAAACCTGCTGAACTATAGTTTTTTTCTATCAGAACGCACTTTGACATTCATTCATGGACGGTTTCTTCAGAAGTTCACCGCAACTGGTCTTAGTCAGGTGGTTGCCACAACAGAATCAAAATCTGTTTCTCTTGGACTGTGCAGGTTTGAAACCTGCTGACGACAAGGTTTTTTTCTATTGAAACACACCTTGACATTCACTCATGGATGGCTTCTTTAGAAGTTCATCGTAACTGATCTTAGCTAGCCGGTTGCCACAACAGAATCAAAATCTGTTTATCTTGAGCTGTGCAGGTTCAAAACCTGCCGATGACGAGGTTTTTTCTATCAGAACCCACTTTGATGTTCACTCGTGGACGGTTTCTTTGAAAGTTCCCCATAGCTGGTGTTAGCCTGGTGGTTGCCACGACACAATCAAAATCTGTTTCTCTTGGACTGTGCAGGTTCGAAACCTGCTGACGACAAGGTTTTTTCTATCGGAACACACCATGATGGTTTCTTTGGCAGTTCATTGTAACTAGTCTTAGCCTGATGGTTACCACAACAGAATCAAAATCTGTTTGTCTTTCCTGTGTAGGTTCAAAACCTGCTGATGACAGCATTTTTTTACACCTTGACATCCACTCATGGATGGTCTCCTTAGAGGTCCATCTTAACTGGTCTTAGCCCCTGTGCAAACTGTTGATGCAACATTGATATTACTCCATGGCGAGTCGTGCCTTCGGACGCGTTCGAAACACTAATTATATTGTGCTCTGCGGAAACCCCCTCCTCTGAGTCCTCTCACTACCTTGATTGCAGTAGATCGCGTAGCCGGTGAAGCTTCCTTGGCGTTACACTGCCTTGGATATCTCTGAACTGACTCGCAAACTTCAAACTCAGCCTCCGTTGGTTGTTTCTTCGTGTATTCCTGAGCAGCTTCAAGGGGTTCGTACATTGGTAGGTTCTTGGTCAAGTCGCAAGGCCTGCAGGCTCTGAGCTTCACAATTCTTTGTCTGTGGGACAAGTGTATTGGTTACATAATAACGTGCTTACGCTGCTTCCCTTTGCCAACGTAAACAGCGAGATTGTGTACCGTGTGACCCGCGTCTAAGATACTTATGTCTTATGCACGAACCTTTGAAGCCGTGCCAGAATTCATCACTATACAGCTCAAGACACGGAGCTCCGGGGTCGGGGATTAGCTCGAGTCCGACCATTACCGATAGTAGTAAGTAACCGACTTTTTGTGACACAAAATTATATTCAACTTGAGGTCTACCAACACGTTGCGGCAAATCGAACCGTAACCTATAGGAAGCATAGTACTTAGTAGTAGCGTAAAAGAAATGGTGATTAGGGTGTGCAATGTATAGTTGATCGCAATGAGGTGTAATATCAATGGACTGATGGCCTCCAAACTGCAAATCGATTGCGTCAGTGTCTCATTCCGCGGAGACATAGTACCTTTCACATGACACGCGTCCAGACCACGTAATCGCTAAAAATGTATCGATAAGACTGATCACGTGATATATGCACACAGTCGCGTGTCATCAATTCAATGACGGGCCCGTCATCCATTTCCGTCCAAACAAGGTTGAAGTTTGAAATTCCCAGCTTCCTTCGAATTCCTTCGTTAAACCCGTTCTGCAGCCTCTGCTTGATATCACGCTCGCTATCTGTTACCCACAGCTTTTATTTCTTATTTACTGCGGTCCAAAGACCGTCGATCTGCCCGCGAGGCAAGCTCGAATCGATAAACGAATAACATCTACTATCCATGATAGGACTCACACTGTACGACGTCCTTGCGATCCCAACTACCGCTTCTACGGATGACGGTTCGCGCTAGTCTTGTCTGTTTCGTGAAGCTGATCTTTACTTTCGATCACAGTGAGGAGGGCATACAAACAGAAAGCTCTCGAAACGCACCCTGACAAACTCGAACCTACCGTGACGGAGCAAGAGCGCCGCGCTGCAGAGGGAAGGTTCAGAAATGTATGGGTGGTCTGAGCTTGGTGCGAATGATTGCCTGATGCTGATGCTGATGCTATGATTTTGTTGCAAGGTGTGCGAGGCATTTCAGGTGCTTAGTGATCCAGCGAAAAGGAAGGTGTGTGTTTGATCATGCTTTTGCTTCCGTTGAAATTTTGGCCGCTAACATGTTTCATTAATCTAGGCCTACGATGACCGCGTGCAGCTTGCTCAGAAGAATAAGCAACAGTGGGATGAGCAGCGCGACAGGCGGGTCAAGACGCGCGAGGAGTGGGCACGTCAGGCCAAGGAACGCAGTGAGGCTCGTATGAAAGAACGCGCAGATTTCTATGAGAACCTCAAGCGTATAAAGGAGGAAAAACAGCGATACGTGGAAATGGTTGAGCTATTCTATCAAGAGCTGCGCGACTGCCACCCAGAGTTGGAATCGAGAAGGCAGGCCGCATTAGAGGTACGTGTCATTTATTCTTGCAAGCATTTTTCAATGTGATGCATTTATTTTTTCATACAGCGGAAAGAGATGGCGGATAAAGGTCAAATACCACGAAGACACACAACTCGCATTTAGCGAGGCGAACTGAATGACAGTTTTCATCTTATAGTTCGTTTCAATAGGTATTTTGTTTTATTTATCTCCCAGTGCTGGAGTTTTTATTCGCGATACTGCGGTTGTACTTCTTCTGTAATCCCTTGTTGCTCGCTTCGTGTTCGTGTTCGTGTTTATTCACTCATTGATCTGCCTGTGATTATATTTGATATAGTTTCCGTGGACATCTAGTGACAGAATGTACATACGGATCTTCCATCTGTGCAGTCGCAGCTTCTTATTGTGGGATTGCCGTCCACCCGTAAGCACGGGTTGATACAATCTCAATGTCATCACAACCCCAATGACTTTTGTCTGCTTTTTGCAATCTTCCCTACGTCATCTACGGCTCGTTTCAGCTCGTTTAACCAGTCCTCACTGTCCACCGCAACACAGATCAGGCTTTCTGTCACAGGCTCGTTAAGGGGAGGCCCATCCGGATAAGTCTCCAAAGGATGTCCGAGTTGCAACTTGTCCTCCATCTCCCTCGCAATCGCAGCCCTAGTTCTCCCGTTCACGAACGTGATATACCTGAGTCCAGAGTACACGCGCTCATAACACGCGTTGAGGTGTTCTAATCGTCTCAACACCTCTGGAGGTGTCTCCAACCTCGTGGCAGCGGAGAGGCCACCACTTTGCTCTTTAGCGCTCAACGCAGAGAGCTGTTTGACCTCCCCGATCCTTGGATGTCCAGTGATGAATTCTGCTTGAGCATGTGTATTCCACGCGTGGATGATAGCGATAGCACGTTCGATGAGCGCGTTAGTGGGGTCTGTGGTTTCAAGAGGTGCGTTCCGGATCGATTGGAAGAGCTCCGGAACGAGTTTGGTTATCAAGATATCGGAATGCTCAAATAGCTGGGTGAGGACGCTCGCTATGTCATCCTGATTTTCGTACATATCGCCGACAGAGCGTGATAAGGGATGCTCCGGTAAAAATAATCCGCGGCGGGTGATGCTCAGACGTGTGGATGAGTGGCTAGGTCACCAGGTGCGATAAGCTGCAGCTAATTGGGTTATAATTTTACCAAACTTGCAGCAGACTGGAGAGCCTTATGATAGTGACAAAATCGGGCCGAACCCCTAATCAGCTGATCACCCTTGCAAGGACATATATATGCTAGTTGCACCAATGCACCCCGATATATTCCCGGATCAATAAGCTTTCATCATTCTGCGCCAGTTGTCATGACAAAACCATTCGTCCTTCGCTGGGGTATTATCTCGACCGGCAGGATAGCCAATTGCTTTGTAACAGTGCGTTTGAAATATCCGTCTATTACTCTTTCCAATTGAGAAGTGTGTGGTTTAGGATCTCCTTGTTGACCCCGAAACGTCCGTGCCACTCTCCTATCCATCGTGAAATCAAATGACATCGTTAAATACAGTCGTAACGTGACTGATGTAGCGCACAAAGTGACTGCTGTTGGGTCACGAAGCGTCCAATCAGCGCAAAAGTTCATTACAGAATATGCCAAGGGTGATAAATCGATCAAAGCATATGGGAGTTATGCTGGTGTCTTTGCAGACCCGGTGGGTAGAATGCGGTCATATATAGCAGCAACCAATCTAACAAAATGTGGCGCAGAACGTCGATGCAGTTTACATTGGTTCAACTTAATTTCATGTCTAGGTCAATATCAGCTTACCTGGCGTTATTTAGGCACACCTCATACCTTTCACTATGAAAATGCGCTCGACGCGATTAACGCAAAGAAACACGTCCTTTGCGAAAAACCCGTGACGTTAAACGCAGCCGAGCTTCGGTCGCTTCTTGCAGCTGCAAAAGAGCATGGGGTGTTTTTTATGGAAGCCCTTTGGACACGCTTCCAGCCTCTTGCGCTCGAAGTTAAGAAAATTTCGGAAAGTGGTGTATTGGGCGCACCACTGGCTCTCCAAGCCGACTTGTCAGATGACTTTCAGCTTCACAGTGAGTAATGTCGTGTTATTTTATCTAACGTCAGATCTCATAGGGCACAACAGAAATTCCCAAGACTCACCGCATCTTGGATCCTGCCCTTGGTGGTGGCGCATTACTAGATTTGTGAGTACACAAGGTAAAACTTATAGGGGAGAATCTGACCCGTTGCAGGGGACCATATCCTCTTATTTGGGTAAGGCAGAAATTATCTTTGTTTTAATTCTTTCGTAACAATTGCAGGCAATTCTCGTCCTGTACGAGCACCCCGCTAACCGAGGAGCCGCTCCCAGCAACGTCAGTGGGACAATGTTGAAAACCCCTCTGACAGGGGTTGACCGCAATACCTCTTTCACGGTCACCTTTGCCGAAAAGGAACTAGCTGCTCAAGCTATCCTGTCATGCAACCTGAACGTGACTTCCTATCAGCCCAGTGTCATAATTAGATATGAGAAGGGTCTGATTACGATTGCAGCGCCGATATACTGCCCGAAGAGCTTCACCGTGCAGTACCTTGAAGGTGACAAGGTCACAAAGGAGGAGACAAGGCGATTCGAGTATGTCGGTAAGGGATGGCATTTTCAGGCAGATGAGGTTGCGAGGTGTGTGCGTGATGGAAAGAGTGAGAGTTTACTTTGGGGACATGATAAAAGCCTGGTGGAGATGGACATCTTCGACGAGGTCAGACGCCAAGGAAACTACAAGTATCCCCTTGGGGTGGAGAGGGTAGTGTAAGGGGTGTGGATGATTGGAAGCTTTGAACAATATGCGATCAATTATTCTGCATAGTTCATTCAGAAACCCACCTGATTTCGTGTACACGTGACTTGTTGTGACGCGAGTCGCGCGCAACCAAACATATAAATATTCAAAACATACGAGTCGAAAGCTCTGGAGATATTGATATTTGCCAACTACCAGCTCAAAAACATCGTAACTGATTTCTTTACGATGAACGCTGTCTCTCTCGTCTTCACCACTGTCGCTCGAGTTATCACGACTGGTGTTCTTTCGGCGGTCCTCTTCAACAAAACCGTGGTTCGTCACACTCGCCATGCCCTGAAGGAGGCAGAACAGGCTTCTCCAAAACTTGCCGTCGTTACTTTATGCATTTCTACCCTAGCGCTTCTCCATGCGTCTGACAGGATAGCTTGCGAAGTTCTGGGGCTCGCAGAGACCTCACCAGTGACCAGTGAAGGGTGTCCCTCGGCAACCGCTCGTGATGATCCTCGCTCTCCTGCTTTCTCGCACGACGATATCGATGATTTCAGGACTCCTTTGTCATCGCCGTCAATCTCGTCTCCTGGGAACAGCTTAGACAGTATCGTGACCCTCACCTCATCTTCAACCGTCTCCAAGCTTGGTAATGCCTTCAGAGATATGACGCCAAGTCTTCCAGCCATCAGCACTAGAGATAGTGACGACGACGTAGTGCTGCGCAAGGTATGCCAAGAATTATTCCTCTTTTCTAAAGGTTTTGATAACATCATTTTCTTTTTAGTGGACAACGGAGACGGTGCCAGGGTTTAGCACTCCAGCGGCTCGCGCTCCTGAAAATATACTCAATTCAATCATCAAGCGAATGAGATACCTCTCACTCTCAGACAGCCGTTCTTTCCCCTCAACCCCGACTCGAGCTTGAGACCGCAAGCTACCCGTCGAAGTGGCTGGCCAAGCGCCAATGCATCCCACCTTGTTACTCCCGTACTCTTTGACTTCCTTGGCAAACTAGATCATGACAGTGACCTGCAATCACCCTTTCACAGAACTACGCATCAAGGCTACCTCACCCCTCTTTCCCCCGTGTTACCTTCGAACTTCTAGCATGAGGATGCGATTGAACCTCCAGTGCCGAAATAGCTCGCAGTTCTGGATAGAGGGAGTCTTTGTTTTACAATTTGATTATTATGTATCACACGACACTTTCCGCACCTGTATTGTTCCACTTTGTCGATCATCAAATGAATGATCATGGCCTCAATAATCGTGATTCATCATAATTGCTTCGACAATACGGGGACTCCCCTGGATTTGCGTATAAGCAGATAACCAAGGCAAACAAGAGTAGTGCATAGCATTTACTCATATAGCTGCAATAACCAACTGATATTCTAAACAACAGCAGACCTACCAGCTGGTGTCCATCCCTTGGACACCAGAGGGCAAGTGCACAATTGGATAAAATACAGAAGATAAGAATCGGCCGACGACAACCACAATAGTAATGTGTCTGGAACGTCCGACCGTAGTTAAACCGGGCAGCCTTCTTACTGATTCTGGAAACGCCCTAGACCCATTATGAACAAAAAATAACATCCAACGTTGGAAAGATTATGAAACCACCTTGGTTGACTCCGCCGAGCCCTCAGTGAGTCAGTCGAGTGATATTGCTACGTCTTCTCTTCTTTATTAGTGTAGAGTGCAGCAATTCATGTGTAGCTCGAGGCAACGAATACAACGATCGCAAGTATGGAGATTTTGATCAAACTTCGAATGGGTTGCGAATAACGAGCGGGAAGGAGGCGATGAAGTCGATAGAGATACGGTGCTGGTGCTGGCTGTAAATAGCGTGGTGAGGCAATAACTGAACAATATTTGTGTGGGAGTGGCTATCGATCATGATTCTACACTCAGCTTGAACTTTAGCTCTAAACTTTGTATACAAGGTTCAAAGTAGCTTCGAGTTGCACATACAAGGATATATGACCCAGTACTGCGTTCGATGAGGTCAAGACCCTTGATAACGGACTGTTGGCCTTGTTTTCTGGAGAGATGTCGATTTGTAGTAGAGGCTGGCCGTTGTACCAGAGGATCAGCTTGGAATTACTTTTGAGAAACGCGCACCAGTTATCCCAATGATCGAGCCAGATCCTGTATCATGGTTAACACCCAACTTGCGAAGTCTTTCATGATAAGAACCAACCCTCAAAAAACTCATAAAAAGTACATAAGCCCGTCAAGCTTTCGCGCGAACGGCGGACTTGCCAAGAGCAAGGCACATTGATGGAAGGTCGGGGTCATGGCCAGGTTTACATAATAGACTTGGTCGGGACTCCGGCACTAGCCACGTCGGACAGACGTTGACCTCCACTTATTTTCTGGTGTGGAATCCTGAATCCGAGGTCCTTGACCAACTCGATATCTTGACCCGAGTTCCGGTGAGCCTGTCCACTCCAGTTTTGAATACAAGTTACAAGTTACTTACGCCGCAGTACTACTAGTTATATTAGCAACCCTGAAAATGGGATTCAGACAAGGCGCTGTCCTTGCATCGTGCTCTTTTTTTCTTGGTGAGATCCCAACTCGTGTCTGCAATGTACCTAACCCCATATCTCTGCAACAGGAGTCCTCTTCATATGCTTCTTTGTTGATTACCGCATTCTGCATCAAGAATTGACAGAGGAGGTCATTGAAGACGGCTTCCAATTCTACACCACCTTCTTCAATGCACCACCCGCGATCAAGGTTTGTATTCCTTTTGCCAGAAATAATACCAGGAGGATGATGCTCATTGTCGCAGGCGGTGCTACATGGCTTTATCGGGTTTGGTATTTTAGGACTTGTTGCAAAACTGCAGAAATATGATGAGAGTGCCATCTTTTTTGATGGATCGAGTCTGGGTAGGAGCCGAATTTGACTTGCTTCGATACACCGCTCAATAATATGACTAGTGGCTTATATTTTTGCAGTAGCCGTTTACCTTGCAGTGACAGTTCCATCTTTGCGGACCATTGTCACCCCGGTAGAAGTCGATACACGTGCGGACCGCATCGAAGCTATGCGAATTCTTTCAGCAGGTAACACGATTATGATGGTAGTCCTTGGTGCCGTTCTAGTGCTTCAGGTAATCATTAGACAATCTCTTTTCTCTCCCATATCGTGCGATGCTCGCTTTCTCCCGTAAAGCTAAATTTTTCAGCTCGCTATGAAACATCTATCTATAACGATTCCTGCCCGAGGAGTGCATCGCCGAACTCCGTTTCATTTCTTGTGTCACCGCCCAATATCTATTTCTGACTTTGTTCTAACAGGGCGGACAAGAATACGCACGGCGTGCAGAGGCGAGAGAGCTGGCGAAGGCCGAGGGGGAGGTTAAGGCCAAAGCGAGTCCTAGTGCTGGGAAAGACAAGAAGGAGTAGACGCTTTACTGACGTACTAAGTGGGAGGTCAGACTCAGTCAAGGTGTTCCCTGACTATGGACACTAGTGCCATCGTCAATCTAAATTCCCCATCTCGGGTTTAAGTTATCGGATTATCTAGGGACGTTTGGAACGATGGCACTTTAGTAGTGTGATGAATCATTAACGCCAAGTACTACTGTGGTGGTGGTGAAGCTTTGATTAGTTTGTGTACTAATTAAATTAGCGGTGACCTACCAAAAAGTGCCTCGACAGATCGTGAACAATCTTAGCATGTGACACCATGTCGTTCAATGATTTCGGAGCTGCCACAGCATGGGGCGAACCTGAGCAGCAACCTGGCGACATAGTGAAGGATGCGATACGGAAGGAGAGAATTCTTAAGTCAGTTTGTTCTTCGACTTTCTAACCACCAGCCTCTGATTGGTGCTCTACAGAGAGATTGCAGCTGCACAGGGCGATTTACAAGGTACTTGCTCCCTGGATATCAGTTTATGCAATCGCCAATTTCGTACCTTCAGCACTTGTTGCACGGGTGCACAGCGTCCAGTCGGACGTCGACCGACTCACGTCTGAGAATTCGACCCTGCAGATGTACATCGACAACCTGACCATGCAGATGGCAAAGAGGAAGTGACCCTAATAATGTGTGCTGTCCATGTACATGTAAGTCGTGATCGAGCTCTTATGCATCACCTGCAGTCGAACGTTCAACTTTTTCATCAGACTACCATCATGCCGATTGGTTTTCCCCTTGCATGTCCATATCCCGGAGTGCCATACGGTACCCTCGCGTTTCTTGACCTGAATTAAAACTTCTCTATTTGGTGTCCAGTATGGGTCAGCCAGATCTGTGAAACATGCTCAAATCCGGTACAACTTGGTCAAATGACACCTGACAGGCTAGACTCGCACAGCTTCAACCAAAACGCCGTGACGTTGAAGTGTTCTATCACGGGCGTTCATAGCCAGACCTGGGCCTCCTGAATAGACAATCCTACCGTGATTGACACATTCATTCGGAAAACAGGATATGCACTTTCTCGGAAGCGACATCCGCGAGCCGTACCATTTCCATTCAGAAGCCGTCTATGATCGACCAGGTTCTTGCGCACGGTAGTGGCATTGACAGCTAGGAGATAACTTTCAATTAAAGTCGAGTCACCAACTCAATCTCCACTTGTCACAAAGATCTGCCGGTCTAGACTTGGAGGCCTGGCAAGGCACAGCGTTTGGTACGATTAGCCCGTCGGCTGGATGCTAATTCACGTCACTATTGTGTGTTGACACGATTGCACTCTGATACCAGATCCAAAATTAAGCATCTTGGTTCTATCAGCGCCGTCCTTATCGTAGGCGAGGAATCTGATCCTTTAGTTTGATGACGACGACAACGTTGTCTCTTTCGGCTGTGTAAGATTATCACTATCTAGTCGAGCGGCGCTCTCGTTGGCAACCTGACACGTATTCTCCGTCGTTTCGACTGCAAAAATAAACCCCTGTTTTGACAGATGGCGCCGGTCTCTTCCCGCAGATGTGAACATTTTTCGAAGCCATGAGTACTTGACGTTAGGTGGTGTCCTATTCCCTCAGGAACACACCCAGGATCTAGCCTGTGGTCCTATTAATTGTTGGTAGCATCATTGAAGGTGAACACGACCTCGGATAGTGAAAACAAACGTAACGATTATTCCCCTTTTGCACTGTTGCCTGGCGACCTACCTTGTGAGACTTATGCAGTGATTCTTTATGACAAGAATGCAGTAAGAGATCATCGTCGGATGTTAAGCACTGCTGCAAGAGCTTTAATACATCAACGCACGGTCTTTCTTTTTGTTGCTCGTGCAAATTAATTGGTTTTCATTTTCCTGTAGTCTCCCCCTCGCAGTGTCGTAGAGAGCTTATCTTATGGCTTTGTTATTTGTCATCTCCGAGATGTTGGAGCGGTAATGAAGAGCGCCGTGGTAGAACTTTGAATATAAAGGCAAAGCATCACTGACAAATTAAAGTTCATGCCTTGCTGAAGAAAATATACAATGAAAGAAGTGGTCTCCATCTCTCTTCTGTAAACTCCGCGATAACAATCGACTGTGCTGGACATGTCAAACTTTCGTAGAGCTCACCTTCCGCGTCCCTCCTCCACCCTTGCGATCTCCACCCCTTCCTTTGCTTTCTAACATAACACCCTGTTAACGTCTAAAATCTCCATAATTAGCTGCGCGTCCTACACACTTTTATTTATTTTTCCTATACCTCGATACCAAATTACGCGCTTCTCCTTCGCCGGGTGCAACCGCGCCGCCATATGCCCTTTAGTATTCCTGTGCAGGTGGGAAGCAAGTTCAGAATACTCGAATGCCCGCGCGCTTTGTGGGAACGAGGGCGCAAGATGTTCATCAAGTAGGCGCTGCCGATCTCGCCGTGCATAGCAGATACCCGCGGGACTTGTACGAACTTGTATGCGTCGGTCTCGGACTTGACCATTTCCGCTTGTTTCCTATGGGAAGATCAAGAAGAGTAGCGATGGTCTATTTCGGTGACAAATTAGCCTACGAGACAACATTGCACAGTTTGTCCTTACTGAACGAAATGATCATCCGACGATGGGGGTCAGCTCCTAGACGTGTGATGCAACTCATTGCTGAGGTCCAAGGGCTCCAACTGAATTGCACCAAATTCAGTAGTCTCGCCAGATTAGAATACAACGGCTCGTAACAGCGTCGCTAGCAACCGAGGAATTCAAGTGAAAAAGGGGTTCGATTCCTTGGGGATAAACAGTTCGTGCTCTTGTTCCATATGTTCGTTCCTCCCCGAAAGGATTTCACGCTCTTTAATCCATGTAGAAGAGAACCACACGAACGGCGCCATCAGCAATGACATGAAAATCTTTTAGCCAGAGGGGAAGTTAACTGCAGTGCATCACTGTGGAGGTATCCGTTGGAACTGACCAGGCACGCGCACAAACACATTCGGCTCTTGACAGAACTGCCGTTCTGTCAATACTCGAGAACTTGGTGTCACCCTGCAGTGCTTCGTGACGGCATCCTCGGAGTTGGACAGGGAAAATGCACATCTCGCGGTGAGTCTGAGGGTAAAAATTATATCAGGAAGGTTGATTCCACGGTCATCAATAGACTGTACCATGTCCATGGATGAATAACTCGGACTGGATGATAAATGTGTGATGAGACATGAACAGGTTAGGCTTAACACAAGGTTAGCTGTCTTCTTGAAGTTCTTCTCTAAGGCCTATGGCAAAGCGGCAGAAGGAGGTTTAAGTACAAAAGCAGACATAATCGAACACACTTAGCGAATTCGGCGGGGCCAGGCGGCGGAGATTCCCTGGAAAATATCGCCACAAAGCCTTCGATGAAGTCCGCCAGTACGGCAACCTTCCCAAAACCATCCACCTCTCCAACCAAGTGGCAGCCGGCGGCAGCCGCAGCTCTCTAGTTTCCACTGTTGTCTGATTTCCTCGCATCAAATTTCCAGCAGCCACATCACTGCCATCTGATATTGACATCTAGTATCAGTCTGGGGACACACAGCACTCGTCGCGTGGATGTCGTCACCTAGAGTTAAGATCCTTCTCACTTGGTGCACTGAAAATGGCATCCAAATCGATCCCAGAATACAAGTTCGCGAAACTAGAAACCATCAAGGATTAGCCGGCGATCGCACGGAAAGTTCCTGTAGTCCGTCCTTGCGTGGTCGCGGAATCAGCGTGTACTCACTTGAAGACCTCATTGATTGTCCTTATTCCCGTGAGTGCTTAGTTTACATACTATACTGGATGGTTATAGTACAATTCCCAAATCCTCGGTTGGCTATGACTTTTGCAAGTCAATATGCCCTTACAGTGGAGACCTTCTGTCAGTCTTTGGTCTTATGGGTATAGGTACTTCGCCTTCTAGCGCGGAGGAGTCAGTCAAAACTATGATATTACGCAGGCTTATACGTAGGCCGAAAAGAATGTTGCTTCTCCTCTTGGCACAATTTCGTTGATCCCACTTTCTGACTCGATTTATTGTTGATGTAGTTGTACGCATTCCGAAGGCAGCTGTTCTCTCAACCAGGTCATGTTTCCTCTCCCATGACATTACCTCTGCACCGTGTGGCCACGCTGCACATCTCGCACTGGCTTTCGCCCTGTATGGTGAGATGTACGTATTTTCTATGCTTCTACAACTTTGTCTACAACTTTTAGCTCACTCGTGTGTTCTGCTCCGCTCCTTCACCCTGATCCGCCTCATTCCCACACTGGTCTCTGATGCCGCTTCTTGTGCTCTCACAACGTTTCACAACTATACTTGATGCAAAAAATAACACCTGATCGAACGAACTAACCTGTTTCGTGTCGCGTGACACTTTGGGACTTTCCCTGGCTCTTTAATCTGAATTGCTCCATCTGGATCCACCGTCTTACGCTATCTTGGGGTTCATCGTGTACCGAAACCTGTTTTTATGCTGTGGGTGTAGTTTACGAGGCCAAGATTCCAAATGGTTCGGGTACCTCCAGAGTTTGCCGCGGGAAACTGTGGACATGGCCATATTCTGGGGTGTCAAGGACGTCATCGACTTCAGATCCTGGGAGACGGTTCCCTCGCAAAGTGCCATTGGAGATGATGCTAGCAACGTTGGAGCGGCTTGCCCCAACTCGGAATTTCCCGAATATACTTCGTCCCTGCAATACCTGGATGGTAAACGAGCTCGGATGTGGCTTTCCTGTACAAGGGCCGAAAAGGAATTGGATGATCTAATGGTAAGTGCATTATCTCTGTGAACTTATGCGTTCTGTGTTGTGGAGGATACTCTTCATCTTGAAAGCTGTTTTATTCATTGTTCTTCTGCTCCAATTTTATGTTTTGCTTCTTTCCATCGATGCGTTATCCTTGTGAGACGAGATTGACTTGTGCGATGATCGATTCCGGGATGATCCATGATGTTATTACCCAGTCGGGAAGTCGATTGAGAAGGGTAACAATATTGGACCAGCGTGGCACGACCGCATAATCCGGATGCATCCATGACTAGTGACTGATCCGGGTGAAGTGCATCGAGGCGGCCATGCTCTCCATATTTGGACATGTACATTGGCGGCTTGGCCGACTGATGCGTGTGCTTTACACGAGCTCGCTAGGTCATCATTTCCAATCCCCTTCATCTTCGTGGATCACTCGCCGATGATCGGTGTCATTCTCCACGACTACTTATCCCTTTGGCTTCCATTCTCCCATATGGCGACGCACGTTTTTTCCCGTCTCTGTTAACTTTATGAATTTGCCTTATCTTCTGTGCAAACTGCCTTGCCAACATGCCTTCTCCTCGTGTTATTGAAAAAGTATGTTTTGGCTCGATGCCTATGTAACTTCTGCTAAATTGTTGTCGAGACTTCACTTCTGTCTCTTTATGTCCTCATCTGCGACTCATAGAAGAGTCCTTCGCCTCGGACATGATCCATATTGGGGTGCCCATGCCTGCTTCTTGGCAAAATTAGTTCTTCAACACTACTTGATATTTGGTTCTCCTGAGATTGATACCATTTCAACGGCGATGCGCTTATTGTGCTGGTTTTTCATACCCTGTGATGGCTACTTGAGCTCTGTTAAATGTGTCTATCAGACCCTTTACTTCTCGAAATCGATTCTCCCCAATCCCTCTTCGCATTCTTTGATTATCATAATATATTCTTCCATTCCATTTTTGGCCCACGAATTTCACTTGGTCACAGTCATACTGCCTGGTAACTGATCACGTTGACCCGGTAGGATGAAATACGTCAATACTACGTCTCCGTCGTGGAACCCACGCTACACGCAGCCTTTGGCAGCCTTCGGCAAGCAAAGGCCGAGCACAATGACAATGTGATATTAGGAGGTGGGGTTCCATGTCTCGATGAATACGGCAATGAGTTAAACTCGGTGGAACCCTCGCTTCCCGGGTTCTGTCATGCATATTCCCTCGTGTCCTCCCGCGCATTTTTGGTGGATGCGTATCATGGTCTTGCAATGGTGCCCATTGCTGACGCGTGAGTGACTTCAAATTTTATCTTGCTTTTTGAGCCTGGATCCGTTTTCAATGAATGAATGCCAATCGCGGAAGCCCTTGACCCATAAGAGCGACCTAGTAGAACCTCATGGAGTTATTGTTCATAACTTCCTCACCATTAGGTTGACGTGGCTTTACTTTTCTTGCCTGTGGTCCAGTGTTATGCTTCTGATAGGCTTCGCGTGCCCCGCATTGTTGTCCTCGTCAACGACGATGCTTCTATCTGAGTTTCATCGTTGTTACGTCCGTTTAGGAATTAAATGTGCTTGTCACTAGTCTACAAGCCTCCGCACCACGTCGGTGCAGTCAGTTCTACCTTGTTTTCGTCTCTCGCGACATCCCGGCGGCAAGTCGTAACATGCTAGTACAAATATAATATTAGACTGGATCGGCTTACTCATTCGCCGGCGGCTCCTTACCAGCTGACGCTATGAAGCAAGCGTCAGATTCAGACGCATAGAAGAGCTTTTAGTTGGCCCCACACGTACTAGTCTCTGCATGTCACTCATCTCAAACTTATCTTCTTTTGGTCTGGCTCAATATTTTGGCCTCTTTCACTAATAACTTTCTCAACAGCTTCAATCACGCCAACGAGAATCATGTGCATATGGAGGTTAGTCTATCAACATTTGGGGCATGGACTCGTTCCATCACGATCCGACTCGGACATGTCAAAGACGCAGTCGTAGGCCACATGACACTGTCGTCCTGCTAACCCATGTTCTTTAACTTTCATTTTTTGGCAAGGGATGCAAGTTGACTTGTTTGTTTTTCAGAGTGACTTTGATGTTTGTGCCGAATGTGGATCTCTAACGGAGTGCGACCATGATCGCGAAACTCTCCCTACCGTTTCCTTCCGAGGGTCTTATTCGCTTCCTGGAGAATGCAAACCTGATCTGGCGTTAGAGATTGATACCCTTGACATGTGTTCTGTTAAACCCATTCTACCTCATTCTGAAGTGTTCAACACATATGGATCATTATCAAACGCCGAGCTCATTTCCAGGTACGGCTTCACCCTGCCGGAGAACGAATGCGATATCGTTAGTTTGGGTTACGGCTCCTTCTCCGCCTTCATCAACAGTCTCATAGATGTGGTATTACACTCTTCCGCCGACAGTGGTAACGATGCCGACATGCAGGGGCGGTTACAGAACCGAGTCAGGTACGGGCACAAGCGAATAGATGCGACAGTGATTGAGATGAGCGGTTATGTTTTAATTCCAGAAACTTAAGTCTACCTACCGACCCCCGCGTATTGGGTGACGAACGCGAGATAGGTGAGTACGTTGTGGAACGGCATGCACCCTATGTTTACCGCATTCACGTAGCAGACGACTTTGCGATCCGATTCTTACGAATGTATTCGCACCTTGCTAGACTTTGGACGACAGAACCCAGATGGGATGAAATGGGTGACAATGGACTGGTCTATAATTCGATCTCGTCACCACGATCTTCACGGATTAATCCAGGTTCTGCTCTTCCCGAAGCCTTCAACATTAACAGCGAGGGAAAGCTGACGCATGCTCTGTGGCTTTTCTGCGTTCTATTTGCCACTTGCATATGTTCGCCGGAAATCATGACAAATCTCAATCACTCAAATTTTCCGGATGACAATGAGCTTACGCATCAATTGTTTGTGGAAGATGTGAAACGGCACCTCGTTGATGTACAAAAACATATCGACAATGTCAGGGAAACGGGGGATGATGATGACGAAGAAGCCTCTGTCTCTGCATGGCCGGACACCCCCTCGGATGTTCGGGACGATCCCTATCCCCCTGTCCCCCAAAGCTATATCATGACCGAGACCGACATTGGCGGAATATCCAAAGACGAAAACAATGTTCTTGCCAGCGCAAAAGATAGTGCCTGTTTCATATCTACGCCAACCAGCGGGTCCATGGGTCTCGGCCTTCCCATTGGAATTAGACCCTGCGGAGACACTCTTGCTCATGCTCATACCACAAGTAAGTTGCCATCTCCGTTATACGATGTCTATGCCGTATCACGTTGAGCTCAAACGTTGTTTATGTACTAGACGTGTCTTCGGTACCTTCAAGCGCCTCACAAGCGACGGTCTGGAGTGGCCTGCGAAGACGATCTTATGTGGGGGAAGAGCGGCCCAAAAAACGTTTACGGCATTCCAGTCCCCATACCATGGTTAACCAGGAGGATCTGCCCATCGATATATCTGGCAAGTCAAAGCGTACAGCCGCTCCCGGTGAAGAGATAGTCAGCATTGGAAACTCAACTGCTATCACAGGACACGGATGGGCGACAAACGCCCATCGGGTAGCACAAACGCTTGCTCTTATCGTGGTACACCTTTGCCAGTACAGGGTCGATTCCATGCTGGTATCCGATGTGAACGCTAGTAATTTGACTGCAGCGGAACTTGGAGAGCTCCTAGATGTGAGTTCCTAGATATTTTCATGGATTCTCAGTTCGTATGCCACGGGCATCTCTCGTGAACTATTGGCACGCTGTCCTTTCTGGGTTTGCTAGTCGTGGGGCTTGCCCTGATTTCTTGTCAGCGTCCGGGGGAGTCGATTGCGGAGAACGTCACATCACAGAAGCGGCTTTTTATCTTCTTGTGTTGTGTTGCCATGGTCTCTCTGTGATTTGCGAGGTGGACGCATGACGATCAAAACATGAGCTGGCGGGCTTCTCTTCATGTTTCTGTTGCTTTTCCGCTTTCGTTTTCGTTTCCGTTTCATATTATAGTTGGCACGGCGAATCCGTCTTCACACGGTTAGTTCAGTGCATGACTGGAAGTCTCATACTCTGCTCATTTGGGCAGGGTGGCTTATTGCCTCCTTTCTACCAAGAATTTGGCTCGAGCACTGCGTATACTTCCCCCTTTTATCTGCAGGGAAATCACTTCCTGTGTGTGAGTTCTCTCGGATAGGGCCTTGATCGGCATTTCTTATATTTTACTTCCTGTGGAGCTGTGGAGCGGGGCACAAATTTGAAGCTACCCTGGATAAGCTCCCATTGTTTTATTCTTGGAAGCTTAGACTTCCATAACTTCAGCCATGTATGATGAGGCGGCAGTCCGACTTATTTTTGGTTTCCACCTTCTAAGCACGACGCGCGCGCTACTTATATTTTTGATTCAAACCTGCGTTGGTCGACATGACGTCGCTAAATCTTATTCAAATGCTACTTCGCCATTGTTGTCCCAGAATATACTTATCTTGATGCGGGTTACTTCCCGTTCTTGCATCGTTCGCTGGGACGCAGGACCCATGCGGACCCACGTTAGGTACCCAGCGCATCACTTGATAGCCCGCTTCTCACCTCCCTTGCCGTTAAAAGACGAGTCGCTGAACCCCTGTTTTTTTGTGCTCGATTAGGCAACACCGATGCATATGCATCGGACCCGAATGGCAATGCTACTAGCGCTGAACGAGATGTCTATTTTAGAGAGCTGCGCATCTTCTTGGGGTGCTATTCTGAAGAACATTCACGATATCAACAGGGAATGACACACAAGTCCCAGCGGACCATAGGGTCGACGATAAGGTATGTGCAATAGCTATCAATGATATACTATCACGTCGAGCCTGAACCAGTCATTAGGAAGCTTCTGTGCGGGCAACTGCGTCCGCATGCTTGTATTTGGCAAGAGAGGTGCATGATATGACAATATGCATAAGCAGCTCGCTGGAGATAACACGGCGGAAGTGCAAATTCTAATTCAACGTTGACACGATCAACTCCCTACGCGATGCACTAGAACCAGAAAGGTTCTTCAGATCTGCACATGGATGTCAAGTTCAGCATGATCATCATCCGAAGGAAGAAGACTGACTTGAACGGACGTAGGACCTATTAGTATGCGCGCTTGTTCAATAAGAGCGTCGGGACCGGAGAGTGAGATGATAACGTTTCGCTAGGGTCTTCCGACGATTCCACTGGACATTTCTAGTTGCCAGCATCGGTTGATCGAGAGTAAGGCCCTGGCCATGCAGAGAACGTAAGGAGCTTAGCGAATGAACTAATGGGTCACCCGATGATCAGACAACAGTTACAAACTCTCGTATCATATCACACCACTAACTTCTCATAGCATAGCAATATAATTGAGTCACATCATGGACTGGATGTGACTCAAGGCCACATATAGGTGTGAGACAAGATACAGATAGGGATATATGGCGCTGCCGTCGGGTTATGAGGATCAATGGCGGCCCTGGTAGCGCCACTTGGATATGTATTTGGGTTTGGGGGCGGGAAGCTCTGAAGTGGCGGCGGGTTGAAAGTACTTTTTTTTAAATGAATGGGGGTGGTGGCAGACGACTATAATAGCAAGTGGTGTTTGTGAATTATGATGGTGCAAGGAACATGCCGTATCTAAGCCATCAGAAGGCTCATTCCAGCGGTCAATGATGAAAGCTTCAAGGCAACAACAAAAAAAGTCAGGTTGAGCAGATCATCAATGATGGGAACTCTATGTTTCGGAAGGTGGCGGGCACAGTGGGAAAAAAAAAGTCACACGTAGAAGATCACTGAGGATGAAGGATGATATTTGAACAAGATACGTATTGGTAGGATAAGGGCGAGCGCGTAAATGAAAGGGGGACCTTCTTTTTCATGAACTGGAGTGCGAGAGGATACTATCATGCCATGAACTTGTTGCACGTGTATTTGAAGGAAGCGAGAACTTGAACGTTTGGGGTTAAACTCAAACCTTGCAGGTTGGTGCCATCAAGGGTGCACACGAAATACACACGGATACCAAAAACGCTTGATAGTCTACGTTGTTGGACAGACGCTTTTCGACTTGATGAGTGGGGCTCGAGAGACAAGGTTTGGACTAGTCAGGGTTCCTATAAAGTTCAGAACAGATACGGAACCCAAGGTTCCTGTCACAGGATCGCTAGTCAGGGTGCTGAGATGATGACAAGGCTTGTTCGTTTCCCCATAGCCGGTGCCGGGATATTTGTTGGTGTTGGTGAAGAGAGGGTTCCTGTTAGTTTTTATCATAGAACTAGTATTAGTAGGACCTCCCTCCTACCGGTCACTCAATGGGCGCCGGGGAGTGCCGACTTTCCACGATAGTTTTCTTATCTGAGAAGAAATCAATAATCAAATTCTTTTCTTCAAATTTCAATAATAAATAAATAATCATTTAAAATAATTACTTTAATTAACTCGTTTTAATAAACACTCAGATCTCGATCGTATTTCCAAATCGTGTCGTGAACGAGAAGAAGGGACCATATAAGAACGTTCACAAGAAATGAGGGGAAGCAGTTTGCTTTGCCTTGCCCTACTCAGAACATCTCAACCTCCTCCGCAGAGCTCAGCTCAAGCCTGAAGCCAATCCTCCTCTTCTTTCTCATTCAACTTATACGGAATGGATGTCGACTGGTGTCTTTCCTGTGATCGTAGAATTGTAACTATAACTTTCTACTCTTCTTGATCATATCTAACTTTGACTACAGGACGGTCTAACAACGGCCTCGGGTCCATATTGTTCTCCAGAGTGTCTTTCGTATGCTCAACCAGCATCATCCTCTCCCAGGGTCGCTACTCATGTAGCTGCCCCTGCACCAAACACTCACCGCATTCACCAATGGGCTGCCGCTATCCCGCCGCACGTACCTGCTGGCGCTCCCTCATGCCCCTTTGCAGAGACTTTCGAGCCCACATCATCATCCACTCAGTCAATTCGCCGACCTCCTTCACCTCGTGCTCGTTCCCAGGCCACCCCGAAGTTGATTGAGCGCACCTCGGCTACCGCACCTGTCCCAACTCTCTGTGTCTCATCCCCTGCACAAATTCGACCCCTCCCCCCCGCGCGCAGTACCCACTGCGCCTATTTTAAAGGCAACACGGCGTCTAACACCAGTGCCAGTATAAGCGAAGCAAGCACTTCGCTTACCAGTCTCTTGAGCGAGCCCCTCGTGGCTACTCCCGAGGAAGACTGCCCCTTCGGTATTGGCGCTTTCGTTCGTTCATGGGTTCACCGCGAACAGGCAAAGTCCAACAACGAAAAAGTCGTAGAAGAAACTAAAACATATTTTGCCCCTTATTTATCCGCCAAGACGTCTCTACCTCATACAAAAAAAGCCAAGATTATCCAGCGCCTTCGCCTGCTCCTATGATACGCCAAAAGTTTCCTGTTATGAAAGCAACTCTTTTTAATGACCGTAACCGTTCAACACCCACCGACTCCCACACACCAACGCCTGTTGTTTTTCCTTCATGCCGTGCTGCCGAGCTCGGGTGGGATGACGACGACGATGACAACGAGAGTTTCGTCCCACAGGCTCACTACCAGCACTTCCAACAGAAGTTTGCGCCTCAGACGCGTTCTCCCTCGCTCTCCCGTTCTGCTTCGTCCAGTGCCGGTTCCTCCATCCTCTTAATGGCACCGAAGCGATTGGCTGTCCAAAGTCGTCGCGGGGGTCGTGTTATCGCCCCGTGAGATGCTGCGCGTCATTTTCATTATCACTATCGCCCCCCTTCCACACTCAGCATATTCATAAAATCGCCTCGTGCCGATAGGCGCCCATTCACGCACTTGACTTATGGACTTCGATATCCCCCAAAATCACCCCTCATGGTTGTTGTTCGTTATAACCCCTTTCAAAACCCAGGAACACTCCGTGCATCTTGTACCACTTTTTCGACTCGACGTTGCTTGACAACGCCTATAATCACAATCATTCAGTTTCTTCTTCACACACACACGCTCGTTCTCACTCATACATTGTATATACATGCATATACACATAGATAGCTCGTTGCACTTGCATACGTCTCATTCCTGGATATCGTATTGATTTATTGTACAGTAGATTCTGGCACGAGCCAAGTGGAATTCAGAGTTTGAACGAAAATTTCAAGTTGGAGACGGGTCGTGGAAGCGAGTGATTGACGAGTTGTCAAAAGGCAAAAGTGGTGTGATCTATACATTTCGTACGAAAGCCAAGGCAAAACATGAACGGTTCGTGTGATCTATAGTGTCCCTATTCCTGTTACAAAAACGGAGAGTTTCAACCCTTGCCCTGTCGTTGTCGACATGCACAGCTTGTGAAAAAAAATTCATTCAAGTCTAAATTGAACGTTCGGCCCTTGGAAAGTGAGCGCATGCTGCCGTTTGACAAGTGACAGGTAGAGGAGCATCGCTCTTCGCGGGAGAGCCCACTGATTCCCGCGTGGACTATCTTGGCCAAACGCGGGGTTTCGCTGTCAGACCTGGTAAGCGATGAAATCGCCGTTAGAGAGGCACGAACGAAACAGTAACAGTGGAGTTGCGAGTGCTGCGAGCTACCCACGATGGAGGATGGCTGTGGTGGAGCCTCGGCCTGGTCTGAGCGATAAAGTAGGGGTTTGTATTACGGATGATGCTCGTGTTTCGTATGGTGGAGGATACACTGGTTGTACGTATGCTGGCATGTGTGTGGCGAGATGGGAGAGTGGGCTGACAAGACTGCGGCAGGGAAATTATGACATGTTCTGTATCGTAAGTACAGGAATGAGTGCTTCTTCTCGCGTTAGAGTAAAGGCGAGTGAGGTGAAAGGAGAGGCGAATGTGATAGGCGAAGTGATTGTTGATCACGGTGTTATGCGACTCGATGATCACATCAGAAGCGATATCTTTCACGGCGCACGTGTCGTGACGGAGGCCTTGGGTAGTGTGGATTGGAAGCTGGTGAGCGCTCTACTCTGTTTTGCTGGCAGGATCAGTCGGAATTAACCGAGCTTCTTGAACCCTCAAACATGTTCTCTCGATATCTATATATTGTCCGCGTGGGTGATGACAAGTTGGCAGTCCTTATACTTTGTAAGTGTCTGATGAAAAAGACCCTGAGGGTGGTTAATCTGCGTATTATTACAGGTGAGGATCTGGTAGTCCGCATCTCGCAATTATGAAACCACCGGAAGAAAGATGTCCTTGTGCTGACCAAGTTCTGGGCCATAGTAGGGTCTACAGCAAACTATCATATCTTACTGCGTCTACTTCCTGTGCGGTCCCCTCCTCTATGATTTTAGCACACCATTCGCCTACTTCCCCTCCTCGATAATGATCCTCGAATTTATTTTGGGGTGAAGGAAGATTCCGAGGGCTTTCATTGATTTTAAATTAATGAAACCTAACCTATCTCACCTACGCACACTCCTCGTCACTTTACTCTCACTCCTTGATACATTTAGGCTTGATTTTCACTCGCTTTTTCTGATTGCCAGCATGGTATTGTAATATTATTAGAGTTCTACCGAATGTCAAGGCTGCACTGACGACCAAGTCATTGTCTTCTCCCACAGAAGACTGCGGATGGAGACCAATTCGATAAAGTACGGGCCGTTGGGAAGATTCGAGTTACTGCGGGCCGTCAGCGATGGTCAATAGCACTCGAGACACGCGCGGATCTGCGGATCAACCTGGCTACTGCAGCGAGCTAATGCAAATTAATAATAAGATTGGATTCGGGGCTGTCATCGTATGTTCTGAAGAATGGAAACAAGCATCGCTTATTGATAATAATGACGATCAAAGCGCTGCTCTACGCGAATTAGCTAAGTCTCCCGCTCCTGATGCGCTGCTACCACCAAAGTTAGTGTCACGACTGTCCCGCCAACCGGTGGCGTCGGGGGTCCCTCGTCTTTGTTCTTACTATATTGAGTAAACGCTAGGTGTCATAACAGGATTGGAGAATATTCTCAACTGTCGTCGTTGTCAACAACGTGTGGGATACCACTTATCAGATAAGATCGTCTCGACTCAAGGCACCAGCGACTCTTCAGCTCAATTGTTTGGGGCGGAGTTTGTGCGATTATCTGCAAGCTCCGGCCTGACTTGATGAATCCATGTCCGACGGTCAGGGCTATGACCTCAAGGAAGAATACCGGTAGTCCCATCTTTCAGGTCTCAACTTTGTTTTTACGCAACTTGCATGAAACAACTTCGTGCCTATGACGCGACAACGTGCGCACAGTGGAAGAATATACATCCAGCACGCCCGTGCGAGGCGCTCTAGCCAAGAGAGGTCAAACCGGAATCCAACAAAACACCGACCGACGGTAAATTTACTGCACCCCAGCAGTGGGAATCCTCAACACAATTAACCTCCGTTCCGGAATGAAAAAAAAAAAGACGGACGGGCCTGGGCGGCCTTGAGAGTCGGGGGCTATAACACGTTGCACCCGGACCTTGACTGATTCAATCTGACAAAGTGATAGTTAGGAGACAAGGCGCATCAAACTTCTCCAGCCACATGACAGCGAACTACGCCTCCATTGATCGCACCTAGACGTCCAGAGTGGCGTCATTCAAGACAAACAAGCATACACCGACAAAACGATTGAGGCGCATTATTCATCAGCTTTGCAACCTAAAATTCGAGCTTTTACTTTTAGGAACTTGGCAAGGGGTTAACAAAGTCAGGTGCTCTTCGTGCCAAATTCGCGTGGTCTTCCGCAGTTCGTACTAGTCCACTTTTGGGACCGACTGGAAAGAGTGTAGAGGTGACGTTCTGGGGGCCATTGATAACGCCAACACACTCGGTCGAGCGAATAACAGCAGAACGAGAAGCTGGCTGCTCCAGACGGCCCGGCGGATGGGTGTGCCGTTGCGACTGTACGTGGTCACGATGCTCGTGTCAGCTACGCCCTGGTACTATCGAATCCTTGAAAATCAAAATAACACATATGTGGTAATGTACCCGGATCCGAGTCGAGACTCGAAATAGTAATTTGACGAGGACCCTCTGCGTGCTTTGAACCCGGGCCACCATGTTCAGACTCCCGGAGCGCGGCCTAGCCCAATTACAAAAGCCCAAGCACACGTGAAACGACCGACAGCTCACCGAGATAAAGCCCCCAAGACGATATGCAAAATGCAAAGAATCATCCCAATCATGGCAATGAAAGGTAAGAGGGCGATAAGGAATCAATAGAACAAAAGAAGAATGTCGTGTTTCCTGATCTTGACTCGGCCGCTGATACGTAGGACATTATATTGTATGCTCATTGTAGATCGGAGGCCGCATTACGAACTTACGTTGAGGCTACGAGATGTGGGGCAGATTTGAACTGTGGTGTGCATGATAATTCCAATGGTTCCGATATCTTGGTATATGACAATCATGAACGCTCGTCGGCGTAGTCACGGTGCTAGTAGTAACAGCAGCTATGCCATTCATTGGCACTCGCTGATAGAAGGATCTAGTGTTCCACAGCCTTCGGTCGCTAGTATGACACGAGCACCACGAACTCGGCGTAACTTCGGCGACGATTTATCATTGGGAACAGAAGTACTTTGGACTGACAGTCTACATCAACCCCATGAGCAATTGGAAGGAGAAGTAGCGCAAGCGCACGCTAAAAAAGTCATTACAACTATTCCCAGTCAGGAAGGAGCAGACTTCATTGAAAGGTCGGCGGCGGTGGAAACCATGATGTTGTATGTAAGAACTGCGCATTCTGGAAACTGGCAACTGTTGTAGATGATAAGGAGCCACTATCTATGATATATGATGTCTGGTACATGACCATTCATTCATCGACGAATGTTAAAAAAAGCGCTATACTCTGTTCCGGATCAGCAATGCCCAAACTCAAGCTAAACTTCAATTGTAGACCAAGGGAGATAGATCTCTTATTAATAAGATGCAACCCTTAATTAAAGCCAATTTCCAAAGAAAATGAGACATGTTTTTGGTTAGAGCAACTTAGCACATCGTGAACTCTCAAAAATCGTACATTCTACAACCAGTATCATCCCAACCGGCAACCGATATGAGACGGTGCTGTTGGTTTGTCAGTTAAATGTACAACAACAAACCTTTCGGAGTTAACAGGTCTCGGAGGTACATGTTGCGAACGTACGGACATTTTTGGCAAAACTACTTGCCCTGCTTTCACCTCTGCGTTCAGGATTTCGTCTGCCGCGTACAACAAATATGATAAAACAACAAGAGCTTCACTGGGGAGGCGGTTGGAAGCTGGAAAGCAATTATTAAGATCAGCGGTGCACTGAAATAAAATAAAGAACAATACCCAGGGGGAGGGGGTCCACCAAAGCCTGGTGGAGGGGGGAACTGTGCACCTGGAGGGAAGCCAGGAGGACGGAAGCCAGGAGGGGGGCCAGGCATGCCTGGTGGCGCAAAAGGCATAGAAGGACGGCCCATGGGGGGCATACCCACTAAATACATAATAAGCGTCATATTTTCATCGCGTGCCAATTAACATACTAGGAGGCATCATCCCCATTCCTCGACCGGCAGGCATTCCACGACCAGGACCAACAGGTAGCTGAATCCAACACATATATAAGATCCTGACTGAAGAATTAGCAGAGGATGACGTACCGCATTCTTTTTGTCCTCGTCTACGACTGGCGGAGGCCCCTCGACACTTAAGCTGACGACTGTCTCTCCTCGTAAAATCACAAGGCCCAAGGTGCGCTTCATCTCTTGTTCAGCAGGTGTCTCGGTTTCTCCAGGTTTTTTCTTGGGCCGAACACGTCTGAACTCTTCACAGTCCGCCAGGACAAGGTTCATGTGCCTATCGAATGCAAGCATTTGACCTGTCAACGCGCGTCCGTCATTGATCGTTACTTTGAGCCTCCAATTGATGAGGCCCAGCATTTTTCCTCCTTTGGATTTCGGGGGAGGCTGAGGTACGATGATCAGACAACATACGCACGAGGTCTGATCAGGACTTACCATGATGGTCGATTAGGATTATGGTCTGTAGATGCAGACGATGACAACAAACGAGATAGAGTTAACGGTCGCAAACAATGCCAAACATCTGTTAGACAATGAGTCTGCATTTGCTGAAGCGCTGATTCACAGTTTGCATGTAACCGAATTTTACGGAGTGTCTGCTCATAAGATTGCACGATCTTTATTCCGGCTGAAAAATCATGTCGACGGACTTCCGTAGCTATCGGTCCAAGCCTCAACAGTGATTTCAAAGCGTCGGTAGTTTCGCCCGACAGTGCCGCACTATTATTGAAATATAAAGCCGCAACTGCAAGTATATATATGGATTCAGGCTTTCACTGTACAAGTGTACCATTCGATATGTCCAAAATTCATAATGCTTTCACCGTCCTGATGGGTGGGTCTGCTCCAAGTTATTATGGATTTGCATGTCTGATCCGGCTCACAGGCATATCCACTCCTATCGTAGGCGCCCCCATGGCATTGGCTAGTGGTGGCGCTCTAGCGGCCCAGACATCTGCCGCTGGAGCATTTGGATTTGTCGGTGCAGGTAAACACCATCGCACCTTTTGCGATCAACTTTCTAAATAAATCATCGCCTGCAAGGTTATCTGACGTCTTCTCGCATTCGGGAGGAGCTATCCTTAGCCCGCGCGCAACTTCTCCTATCCGACACAGATCCTCTCCCAATCGGCGTGGGTTATCTTGCTTGGCAACTGGAGAAAGATCCCTCCTCTGCCGCTGGACTACTCAACGTTTCCCTTTCGAACAGAGTTCAGGCCATCTGGCTGGCATTCGGGAACAATATAGGCCGATGGATCGACCACATCCGCTCTTATGACGCAAGTTCCGGGCGGGAGGAGAGAACTCTAATATTCGTACAGGTTTCCTCAGTGAAAGAGGCTCTCATTGCTATCCAGGATTGGAAAGTCGACGTCTTAGTAGCTCAAGGTTTTTCCCCTACCTCCTTAAGCTTGGTTTGAAATTTCCTCTCATGGGCATTCCCGCAGGGTCTGAATCTGGAGGCCATGGGTATAGCGCCGCTCCACCGCTTCTCACGTTGGTGCCTTCTATTTGGCGGTACTGCCTAAAGACGGCCCGCCTCTTCTCGCAGCCGGCGGATTGTCAACTGGCGGTCACGTTGCCTCTTTGCTTGCACTCGGAGTCTCGGGCGTGGTGCTTGGCACCAGATTTTTGATGACGAAAGAGAGTTCTATAATGAGGCGCAAAAGAAAGTGCTTGTTATGGCTGATGGCAATCCACAGTGCGCACGATGGCATTTGATCGTGTTAGAGGAACTATGGATTGGCCGGAAGGCGTAAACGGTCGCGCCATTTATAACAACACAGTGAAAGATGTGGATGATGGTGTCGAGCTCGAAATTGTTCGAGAGAATTTCAACAGGGCAACGCACGATAGGAACCCTGATCGAATGTTAGTTTGGGCGGGTACTGGAGTTGACCTGGTCACAGAAATTCAGACCGCGCAGGTCAGTTTGACTCGCTAAATTGCAACGTGCCAGGCTGTCAGTTGATTTGTGTTTGTATAGGATGTTGTTCGGGAACTCCACGCAGATATGATGAAACATTTAAGTTCTGTATTAACACTTATTGCCACCTAGCGGCAAACAGGTCGGTTCCCGTGAACCTACAAGAATCATTGTCTTTCCTATTTGGAAAGGTCGTTTCGTTTGTTGCACGTCCCTGCAATAGTCTTAACGTTTGGTGAGATAACCGTCAGGAACATACATTGATTTCGTCGGCAATAGTGTGATATGCACTCTAAAAACTATAATACAACTAATCGTGACAACAGTTCACCTATTCTCAAGAAGATCCTTGCCTTAATGGACGATTTCCACCGTCAAGTCGCCCTGATTGATGGAGTCACCTGTACAGATTTGTTAAGCTAACTCCGTGCTCCGGAGAAATGAATGAGGCTTGCCTTCATTGACGACCACGCGTTTAATATGGCCAGAAACAGGTGCAGTAACAGCAGACTCCATCTATGGTGAGCCAAACGTCAGCAAGACGTCGTATTCAAAACGCTTCACACATACCTTCATCGCACTCAGTACTGAGGAAAAAGCACTCGTGTCAGACAGAAAATCAAAGAATGTGAATCATCCTTACCGCAAAGAGGGTCTCCTTTCTTGATCTCCTGGCCCTCCTTCACTCTGACCTCTACTACGACACCTGACATGGGTGCACCCACTGATCCGGGGTCGGACGTCGCCTTCTCCCGCGAAACTGTCTCAACTGCGGAATTCTTGTCCTCGACAGACACAGCCCGAACCTGTGGCACAGGGGAAATGTCAGCAAATCTTCGCATGTCAAACTATTGTTATCGACCTCGCCGTTAACTTCGAACCAGACATCACGCTGGGCACGTCCTTCCACAACAGGCCCAACGGCCATCAGGCGGATAATAAGTGTTTTTCCTTTTTCGATCGAGATGTGCATCTCCTCTCCAGTAGCCGGTCGCCCCAAGAAGTACCGTGTGGGAAGAACGCTGGGGAAAGGATAAGTCCATCTTTGAACATCACACGGCATCATGGGTTTACCTGAGATCTCCATATTTCTCAAGGAAACCTTGGTATTCTTCGAAGACCTGACGGAGTTAACATGACTTTAACATATGCATCGCGGGAGTGCAAGGTACGACATACTTTGGGATACATGACATACGAGGTGACATCTGCATCCGTGATGTGCTTTCCAAATTTGCTGCGGAGCTCTGCCTTAATCTTCTTGAAGTCCAAGGGTGCCATAGTCGCACCAGGACGTCCATCAATTCTTGGCTTGTTTCTAATGATATTCGAACGAAGTGGCTCGGGGAAACCTCCCACAGGTTGTCCAAGATAGCCCTGGAAGAACTCGACAACAGAGGAAGGGAAGTCAAGCTGGTCTGCACGTCGAATGACTTCCTCTTTGGAGAACGAGTTTGACGTCATCCATTGCGCGAAATCGCCAACCACTTTGGACGAGGGAGTGACCTAACAAGTTCTATCAAGGTTTGCACAAAGTTGAACAGGTAATTGCATGCCTTGACAATGTTGCCACACTGAAGACGATTTAGCTAAAGTGGTAAATGACGCATAGAAAACGTACTAGTTCGTTAGCCTCAATGTATTTCTGCTTGATTTCTGGAATTCGAAGGTCGGAAAACGTAAGTTATTGGTAAGAAGACACTCACGAGTCCACTGCGTGCCGAGACCTAATTGCGACGCTTGGAACTATAAAATTGGTCAGCCGCCGAATCTAAATACATTCCAGACACCACGCTCACCATGAGATTCGTGTATTGACCTCCCGGCATTTCGTGGTCGAAGACACTCGAATCCGAGGCACGGACATTAGCTTCGAAGCAACCGTAGAGCATGCGAACCTGGCTCCAGTACAAGTTTAGCGCTTGGATATCGGCGTAGCGGATGCCCGTCCCTAATTGCGTTTGCTCAAGTGCCATACACACGGCTCCCATTGAGGGCTGTGATGTCAGACCAGACATGCCTGTTGGAATTGTTACATGTAGCTCGCCATTCGCGGACAATAACGACTTACTATCAATAGCAACATCGACAACATCAGCACCAGCCGCCGCGGCCGCAAGCATGCTAGCTGTTGCAATTCCAGCCGTGTCATGGGAGTGAACATGGATTGGAATGTCAGGGTACTTCTCCCTGATCGCCCCGATAAGCCTACAAATATATTAGTGTGTGCAAATCGGACAAAAAGGTGCTTGCCATACAATTTCGCAGCTTCGGGCTTCAACAAACCAGCCATGTCCTTGACACCAAGGATGTGAATCCCCTCTTCCACTAACTTGTCAATGAAGTCAAGGTAGTACTGCAGTGTGTATTTGGTCTCTTTTGGGCTTGCAACATCACCACTGTAGCAGACAACAGCTTCGACAACACCCCCTGCCTTCTTGGCGGCATCGATACCAAGTCTCATCTAAAATGAAAGTGAGCAGTCTCATGAAAATTTGATTCACGTCGCCTCACGTTCTCTATGTAAATCCGTCAATAATCATCACTATTCGGCAATGGTATCACTCTCACCAAAGTAGTTTAGCGAGTCAAACACTCGGAAAATATCAAGACCATTCTCGACCGCCTTCTTCGAGAAGTCATAAATCGCATTGTCACTACACGAAATCAGTCGGACACAAGGCGGGAATGAGAAGGCACGCACGGGTAGCTCGTGTATCCAACACCGTTGGCTCCACGAACAAGAGCCTGGAAAGGGATGTTGGGCACCAGCTTACGCAGGGTACGCTGGACAAACGTCAGTCCGGGCTCCTCAACATATCACAAATCGCGCACCAGACGTTCCCAGGGATCTTCATACAGGAAGCGCATGGCGACATCGAAGGTGGCGCCACCCCACATCTCCAAACTGAATGCGTTTGCGAGGGCATAGCTGGTCTCGTTAGCGATGTTGACCATGTCGATTGTCCTGAGGCGGGTAGCAAGCAGCGATTGGTGCGCATCACGCCAAGTTGTGTCCATGATGAGCGTTCCAGGGTATTCACGGACAGCCTTCGCGAAAGCTTCGGGACCCTTCTCGACGATAATGTTGCGCCATCCAACCTCACAAGGGAACGTAGTGTCAAGGGGTGTGCCATCTGGACCGTCGCGGCTCTCGAATTTGGGAATGACGACCTCATCCTTCAGGCCTGGCTCGCCGGTCTGGCCCTTAATGGAACTTCCATTGACTGCCAGGTCACCAAGGTATGCAAGGAGTTTCTGTGCACGGTTCTGGCTTTGCACCAGCTTGAAGAGCTCAGGGGTATCATCGATGAACTAAAATGATACAACTATTCAAAATTGTGTCTTATGGTCCTTCTATGTGATGACTTACAGTGGTCCATGTCTTGCCACCAATGAAGACGTCGTGGGTGAGGAGACGGAACAAGAAGGGAATGTTTGTCTATCAGCAGAGTCAGACACATTTCCATACGAAGACCAAGGGGTAATTACCTTGACACCGCGAATACGGAACTCGACCAAAGCACGCAACATCTTTCTGCGAGCAACTTCGTAGGTAGTGCCACTTACAGTGCACTTCACCAATAGACTGTCATAGTGGGGCTGGCCGGGGAAATAAGTTCATAAATGACTCTAAATTCACAATACGATTGGACACATACCGTAATCTGTGCACCTGCGAAGCCAGAGGACGCGTCAAGGCGAACTCCATTTCCACCAGCACTGCGGTACACCTCGATTTTGCCAGTATCGGGCTGGAAACCAGCGGCCGCATCTTCCGTAGTAATACGGGCCTGAATCGCAAACCCACGACGACTGATGGCCTCCTGAGTCAGACCAAGCTGAGGCAGGGTAGCACCGGCAGCAATTTGGATTTGGGCCGCAACGATGTCGATACCAGTAATCTCCTCTGCATTCCGAGTAAGCAATGCTGAAAGCACTCTAATTTTTGTATGGGAATCGTACCGGTGATGGTGTGTTCGACTTGAATACGAGGATTAATCTCAATGAAGTAGTGCCTTCCCATCTGATCGACAAGGAACTCCGCGGTCCCAGCGTTCCTATATCCGACGCTCTTCGCGAGCTTGATCGCGTCCGACAAAATGGCCTGACGCACTTCCTCGGGGAGGTGTGTTGCAGGTGCGACCTCGACAACCTTTTGGTGACGCCTCTGAACAGAGCAGTCACGCTCAAACAAGTGAATCGTGTTACCAACGCCATCGGCAAGGATTTGGACTTCAATGTGACGGGGACGCTCAAGGAAACGCTCGATAAAGACAGTACCATCTCCGAAGGCTGATTTAGCCTCGGATACGGCACGCTCGAATGCATCTTTGAAGTCTGATTGCTCACGAACAACACGCATTCCGCGGCCGCCGCCACCCATAGCAGCCTTAATAATAACTATAGGCGACAAAATGGCATTAGAAGGAAAGCAAAAAGAAGAACATCGACAAACCTGGGAAACCGTATTCTTTGATGAATGCATCACCATCCGTGTATGAGGCGACCGGGCCAGGTGTACCGGGAACGACTGGGACACCGACCTTCATAGCTTTATGAGACCCAGTCAGCATATATGGAACCAATTCTCAGAGCACTATCACCCACCAAGTGTACGCGCTTTCGTCTTATCGCCAAGACCATCAATGACTTCGGGCGATGGCCCGACAAATGCAATTCCAGCTTGCTCGACTTTGCGAGCGAATTCAGCATTCTCAGATAAGAAACCGTACCTAGACAATAGTCAGTCAAATACTATAACGAAAGAGATATCAAGGCGGCGCACCCAGGGTGAATCATATCAACCCCATGTTCAAGAGCAATGCGGATGATATCTTCTTGGGCAAGGTAGGCGCCAACGGGGGTCAGCCCCCTGCCGACTTGATACGCTTCATCGGCCTATTGATGTCCGATGAGCAACGTTCGACAGATCAAGCATTGTATCATTCAAATACCTTCTGACGGTGAGCCGAGAGACGATCCTCGAACGAGTAGATCGCAACGGTGTGCATAGCGAGCTCATGAGCGGTACGGAAGACTCGGATAGCGATTTCCTGCAAATGAGATATCTAAGTGATGGGAGACACCCAGATCAACAGATCGAAGCGCACACCACGATTAGCGACGAGAATCTTGGTTAGAGGACCACTGTGACCAGCGGATTTCCTTCTCATAGTTTGAATAGAGTGCACTGGCGTACCGGGGGCGCTGGGCGTCCCTACGAACGTATGTGCCAACCTCGGGGGGTGGAGCGGTAATTGAGTCGAAGCAGCCATGATGCTGGTTACTGGTTAGAAATCAAAAGAATGCTAAAGCAAAGTGAGGATGTTTGAAGAGCTTGGCCCAGTCAGGGATGATGGTAGGACAGTGCAGAACTGTTCAAACTTCAGGGATTTTGATTATCACCATTTTGACTTAAGGCGCTTAGCCTAAAACATCTAATCGGACCATATGAAATCACGAGGGGGCCGTAATCGATGAACCTAATGTCGGTATCTCCTATCAACAGATTCGCTAGCGTTTCGCTAGCACACGTTTTTCTCATACTCTCATGATCATGAACAAACCTCCGGGTTTAAAGTGGGCTTTATCCCATCATGACCTTCACGTCTCAAGTGTCTCTACACCCCATCGTTATCATGTTCGTTCGCGCGCGAGAAACTGCTCTATAAGCCCGGATATACGTAATTCCATTAATCAGTGCTTGGGATGTAGAGAAACACATGATAAAGTCGAGAAGAATGCGTACTTGCCGACGATCTACCTGTTCGACAGGGGTATGATAGTGGGTGCTTGAGGTCGACTCTCCATCTTCTTCTGGTTGTTCTTCGCAATCGCATACACAACCCCTGCAAAGAACCCCACTCCGATCGCCGACACCGATCCTACTGTTACTGTATCACCAAAGAAGAGCATACCTGAAGCCGCAACAGGGAGTTTGTTGAGAGCTCCGACCATGCTATAGTCGTCATTAGTGCAACCTGCTGAGAGTACTAGAAGCCCTGTATCCGTACCTATAGGTAGTACTACTTGTGGTGCGTACACACCATGCCGTAGAATACGAAATTCCAACTGCAGCCGCACCCGAAAATGCGATAGCAGACAAAAGAACGTTGCGTGTATCGAGTGGGCTGGATCAGACAAGCATCAGTAACTATTATGCGGCCTCGCTGAGTGATGGGGTGTCGCACAAGTTTTTAACAAGGTTTTCTGAGCCCCAATCCTCCACAACAATGGAAAACACCGCCAAGACAGGAATCGATAACAAGTTATTGTAGAACATCGAATCCCAATCAGAAAAGCCAGTGACTTTTATACGCTTGCGCATCAGAAGAACCTATGCAACGCGGCCAACATTCAGCTTAGGGGCATCATCAGGACACGGAGTCTTACGTAGGCAGCACTCATCAGGCAATTCATAAACATCCACACGTACCCCGCATTCAATCTAGAAACCATGTTTGACATTATGTCTAAACCAATGCCCATGGCGGCGCTCGCTGGCGGAATGTTCTCGGTACCACCTATGGCATTACTGACATCCGTAAACGCAGCCAATATAGAAGATAACACCTGTCATAAAATGAGCCCATAAACTCTATCCATTCGAATAATGAGGCCACTCGCCATAAAAATGAAGGCGACCATCGTAAGTGCTGTAATTCGTCCGCCGAACCACAGAACTTCTCCGTATGCCTGGTTCTTCGTTAGCCTCAAATGTTTACGACTTGAGAACAATAACCGCACAATGAGTATAATCGTCAGATTCTTGAAAATGGTATAAACGGGTATACTGAGATATTGCTGCGGCGAGGCTGTTAGTGCATGACGTACGGATTGAGACTCTTGCTTGTTCGGTAGTACTCACCAGACTTTTCGAGCCAGTATAGATTACACTAACCAGCAGACAGCTGATGGGATACCATGCCTTGACATCTTGCATGTCGAAATCGCGGAATGATATTACACCCGACTTCTTAGCTGCGATCACGCACGCAACACAGACTATACTCTGCATTGACAGCAGTAGAAAAGTCATGTTAAATTGACTCCCAGACACTACGAACTAAATCAAACTATCAGAGACTAAGCATGATGAAAGGACATTGCCTATGACCTTGTTCATGACTGTCATCATGATTGACGCTAGACAGTAGCATACTACGGAAGGAACTATACACCACCCCGCAATTGAGCATGCAGTAAACACGAAACATATGGGTAACTTACTAGCAGAGTTAGCCTCTCCTCCAGAGTCTTTCTGGTTGCCGGTGGCTAAATTGCGCCGCAGCTCTGCCAAGTCTTGATCCTCTGAAGATTCCTTTGAGCTTCCCATGTGCACCTGAAGCCGAGTATATGAAGACTAAAAACGGAGCTTGTAATAGAACCTATAGAAATCACTAGAACCCAGGGATGTTAATGAAGAGATAACAAAATAATCGTAAGATATTCAGAATAAAAATGGTATCGTCCTTAAAAAGCATGAGGATACTATGCGGATTTCATATCCGCTATTTGTACACGTGACTCGAATTTGTTGTTCTACCAGTAGGAAACTCTGAATTCTCCAGCTTTGCTATCCAGTCTTAGAACGCAGCCTTCTTTTCCGACGTGTCAATTGGACGTGGTCCTGTCTTCTGATGCTCATTACGCCCAAAGGGTCTGTACACTCATGCCACTAGTAATTATCCAAGAAAATAGCTGAGGGACTAAGAGAACGTCAAAAGTTCAAGCTCGCATCAGATGCAAAGGCACATATTATGCACCATATGTACCAGCGAAAATTCTCATAGCATCCCAGTCTGTCTAGGGTTGTCCGCCCGACCGCACGCGACATGCTCTTCAGGCATGCTGCAAGTTGGACGTTAGTCTATCTCTTAGTCTCTGAGTTGCATTCATTTAAATTATCCCTGCAGCAGTACTTATTGATTGAACTCCCGTAGCATGAAAAAACCATATGACAATTTGACAACACAAATTCTCGTTTTCAAAGTCCAAGTCGAACACGGTCGATAATGATATACATATACTTTTATTGACTTCTATGCTGTCCCTAAAATGCCAGTGGTCACGGCATCTTTTCGTCGGTGGCAAACAGCCAGTAGCGTTTCAGGCCCTGGGGCAGCTTGAGGTACTTACCCCGTGTGCTGGAGTCTGGCGGCCGCATGAGGCATATTTACCGCAAGAGGGTTATTTATTCCGAGTCCAAGAACAACCAAATCTTACATCGGTGCTCACACCACCATGGTTTCACGCTCCTTCCTGCAAAAAAGCGCCATCGCTATCAGCATCGCCAGCCTATTCTACAACATCGCGGAAGGCGTTATCTCCGTGGTCTTTGGTGCAGAATCGTCGTCGCACTCTCTCATCTTCTTTGGCATCCAATCAATAATCGAAGTGCTCTCGGCTTCACTCGTGGTTTGGAGATTTCTGAATGGACTCAAAGCTGGCGAAGGAGGCGAGGATGAATCTGAAGTCAGAATGAGCAGAGACCTGAGGTTTGCATGTTTTCCCCTCTGCCGCTTTCATCTACCGACACACACCAGGATAGAAAGAATGGCAACCTTGGCCATAGGGATTCTCCTCGTGATGCTTACCCTAGCAGCCATCGGTACATCCATCGCCTCCCTCGTCGCCCATGACCACCCCAGTCCATCCAACGCATCACTTATCATCGCTGGGAGTGCTTTCTTCATCATGTTCTTGTTCTGGGTACCGAAGCGCTACCTTGCAAAGGCGCTGAACTCTAGCACGATGAACGGCGAGGCACTTTGTACCTTGTCGTGTATGCAGTTCAGCGGTGCGCTATTGATTGGTTCCCTCATATACCGTGTCTGGCGTGGTGGGTGGTGGGTTGACTCCGCCACTGCCATCGTGATTGCTGTGCTTTTTGGTTGGGAGGGCTCCAAGATGATTAGGTGGGCGAGTAATGATAACTTCAATGGCAGTTGTTGTTGTGGACAGGAGGAACGGAAGGCAGATAAACAAGCTATTCCTAAAGTCATGCAGCAGCCCAGTACTGCTCCCAAGCGCTGCTGCGGTGACTCCGGTTGTTGCAAACCTTCACAGGAAAGTGCCAACGAAGTCTAGCATGTTCAAATCATAGTTAATGTTGTACAATAAGTATTTAGCGAGGCATGTATGAGATAAGTAGGAACTAGTTATTACACCAAGTGACTCTTCCAATATAGGAGTTCTACACCACTGGAATACGATGGAACTAAGCGATGATCAGCATGGTTTGATACCTTGCCATCGTTGTCCACGACCATAGAAATCACAGATGTTGAATTGCGGTCAGGGATGTAGTGTGTGCCCTGTTCAACCTGATTCGAAGGAATCCCATGACTATTGACAGTGTTAGCATGAATATACTTTTAACGAGGAAAAAACTCGCATCTCAGCTATATGGTTTTGGATGAAAGTAAGTGACAGGGCATCGCGCACATGATGCTGGCACAAGGCACAATGCACAATAGCATCTGCCTTCACAGGAGGTTTGGCCTCTTTCTCATAATCCTTGACATTTACCAGCTCCCCACCCTCTATCATTGTCCACTCAATCTCTTCAGGTTGCAGATCTCTGTGTAAGCGATAGCTGTGCACCACCTGGTACGACAAACCGATGAGCATTGTCGCAAGAATCCGTGGAAATTTCATTTACCGCCATGTCCCATGTCATAACCACCTTTCTGCCCGGCGTGGAACATTTCCGCATGCAAAACGAGCATCTAGTTTATCCATGTCCTCTCGACGCGTAGTCTTCGGGTCAAGACTGGCGGCCTGGACAATAGCTGCGGTTCCCTCGAAAACACTAATCCGAGGAAGATGTCTAACAGCGGACCACGTCTGGCAACCGAACAGTCTCACTTGTAGAATATAGACCTCGTCAAGCAGCGAAACAGATGCCGGGATGAAAAATCCAGGCCACGACAGCACTTCAGGATACGCCAGTAGACGACGATCACTACCAGATTCCACAACGAATACAGCAGTCGCCAACTGCAGGCAATCTGCATCCTTCTGCTTTCCACTATCACCCTGGCTATCTGAGGAACGGATCAGTTCTAAAAATTCGTGATCGACTTTGGCCCTCCAGGAGGATACAAAGTTCGGGAGCTGCTGAAAGGCAGAGACAAACGAAGTCGCGGTAATTGTGGCTGATTCAGGTGACATGATAAGAACTCTGAAGGGGTCGAACTCTGCAACATCGACGGCATGCGGCATTATGTCAAATGCTGCATCTGGAGGAGGGGGGTGCTGGAGATACTTCTTGTACTCATCCATCAGAATCTGGCGCCGAGGACCATAGATTTTATCTTCTATGCGACGAATCCTGACATCATCGAGCGCTGCGATCAAATCTGGGCGCATACGATCCCACGCTAGTAGTGAGGAGATGAATACCTAACTCTAACAATTCGACGACATACTCACATTTTTGATTAAGAGGTTTTGGTTCTCTGAACGAAGCCCCTAGATGGTCTTGCAGCCAGAATCTATCCACGTAGTCCAACTCAGGCTTGTAGCCTGCCTCAGTGAGGCGAGTTACAATGCTAAGTTTGCGCATCAATCAAGGCTGGAGCATATAAGAAGGCAGCTGACGTACTCATCCTGGCGACCGCGTCTAATGGTGTCAAGTTCATATTTGCGAGAACTCGCCACAGACTGTGACCACTGCTGACATTGCTCTGCATGCTGGAATGAAGATGTAGTTGCATAACCCAAGTATAACAAGTTCAACAACCTACTTCCATAACCTCAGCAGCATGCTTTCGCTTCCTAGACAACAAAGCTGCCATCTCATCCGCTGGGGTCTTCGAGTGCTCAGCAAGCAGTTCATCAAATGCCTTCTTAAGGAATAGTTGCTTGGGTCGGCCTGAAACGTCGTAAGAGTACCGAATGTAACAGTGATGTAAATCAAGGTAGGCCCACCTGTTCCGTATATCATGGTATGCGGTAAGTCATATGAGCTGAGATTTACCGTCCATGAAATGCGGCTTCGTGAGCTCCACTGATCAATAGTGCTGTGCACAGCGTAAACACAAGGGTTGAAAAGCCTGTTGAAAGATGACCAACTGTTCACCGATGCATCTGGGGCAGTATCGTGCCCGAAGTGGCCATAAAACAGATCGGACAACTCTGTCGCAATCCTACAGTACATATTGGTGAGAAAGGGTGGTGGCACTTTTGATAAAGCTCGTCGCACATGGCAATGAGGGTAGAAAGCAAGATTTGCGTACTGTGGTTCACTCATGTCTTGGGGACAATCGGGAAGGTCATCAACCTGGAGGCGGGCAGTTTTCCAAGCAGAAGCGGATGATCGTTGCAGCAATAAATTTCGGAAGTCCTTACTAGTTCGGGATAGATTCAAAAGGTCCATTGGAAGGAGAAAACTGAGTATCTGAATGAGTTCATGAGCCTTGCATAAACAACTATAGGCTCGAGTCTGACATGAAATAAAACATCCAAGTTCATCGTGGGCATTAGGTCGAGTCGTCCACGGCGCTTCAACTTCTTTTTGGCGCGGTGACCTATGCCTTTCCTGGATCTTTTCTTGACATGGCGGGGAGCAATGTCAAGGTCTTCTGAATCCTCGTCACTAGTACTAGCTTGGGGGATAAGCCTTCCTGGATTTGGGACCGTTCCTTTTTGGGAGTCATTGTTGACTACACGAGTAGCTGATCTTGTTGTAACCATTGAACTACAGTCCTTGGTGTACACTAAACTTGAGGCTTGTACTGCGTGGGGGTCAAAAAAAAGGAGTCTCGCTGGATCGGGATCGGCCTTGGGCTTGATGTCACAAAAATGACCAAACAATAAAAAATAAAAATACTTACAAATAAATGAAGACGAAATTCATGCATACACAAACGATAATAAAGGAAATTCATTACAGCAAATCTCAAGCATATACTACGATAGAGGGTAACAGACTAACAGTCCACATAAAAACGATCAGTATCCAAAGCCGGTCATAGCCTGGGTAGTAATAGGTCAGTCATACGGAACACCAACGGCAAGGAGAAACTCACAGGCATCATACCAACCATGCCGTTACCATTTGCCATTGGTGGCGGTTGACTGACATATCTAAAGCTCGTTCATTAAATCAAGTATGTGAAACTCGCCAGGATCCTTACCCGTTGGTTATCATCAGACGGGTGGCAGGGTTGATAATTGGGGCTTCAGCTTCTTGTTGCTCCTTCGCAGACTCTTTTTTGGAGCGCTCCTTGACCTCCTTCTCCAATGCAGCCAACTTCTCGCGCATGGTCCTTGATACTTGAATTTTATATGGCATGTAGAAATCATTGAGACCATGTTGCCACGACAGCTCTTCCACAACATCTGGGCGAAGAAGGTCGAAGCAAACGTATAGCATAGCAGCGAAGCACTCCTTGTTGCCGATATCAACGAAGTACGAGAGCAGATCTTCAGCGACGTCTGTTGAAGCAGAGGTGGCGGCAGTGATAATAGCGTCCTTATACAACTGATCGTGCTTTGAGAGAGATATCGACTCTTCCCAGCGAGAATTTTTCTTGAATACAAAAGTCAGTTTCACATCATTGTATACCCGAACGATCATGTACCTTGTAGAGATGTGCCGCAAGTCTCCTGAATTCCAGCAGACCATGCTGCTCTAAGCGCCGTGCAAGACCAATGTTATCGAAGTTGTCAAAGCTGTCGATAGAATCTCGGAGCGTTTTATAGTCTTCTTCTTCTATGAGGAGGTCATTGTATGCATCGTTCACGGTCTCAATATTCAACTACTCGAGCAATCAGCTCTCACATAGAGGAGACAACAAGCGTAAAGCGGCTTACATGCTGGACGGCAATGAGATATGCCCGAATCAAGGGAATATGATCTATCTGGCGGAACATACGGACAACCCGCGCGTGCTCAACGCGGGGAATGAGAACAGTGAGAAGATCAGTCAAAAGCGTCGGTTGTTCTTGAAGATAGAATGTGAGTGCCTTGTAATATCTAGAAAATTATTCTAGCCAGAGCATCGTCAGATTTGCGAGAACCCACATTTCGACATTGGCAGCCCGAACGATAACATCTTTGAACTGGTTGTGCTCCCAAGCATCAGCTGAACGTTCAATCATCGCCAAAGCCGCATTATCCTGGAACAAATATGAGTATATATTAATAGAGTTGGTGACAAGAACACGTACAAACTCGTCGTATTTCATGTATAGGAAAACCAACTCGGGCCAGAGATGAGCCTTTTCAGTGGCTTTGATAACCTAGACGGGGTCTGAGCATAAAGACCGAAATAACGTGCGTGACACCTGCCTTGGGGATGTTGATTCTCGAGACGAAAAGCTTGAGGTGTTCCATCACTAATCAAATGAAGATGAGATGCTGCCATGGAGATAACGATCTGCTTACATTTTCCTGGTCTGTACTTGCTGTATAGGATCGACAACTCGGTGAAGATACCCATCTGTCCAAATCATTAGAGCTGACGATGGCAGATGTCTTAAAAACGCTTACATGCGCTCGCTCTAAACTCAAAGCAGCTTCAAGTAAGGACAGAACTTCATCGAAGTAGCCCCAACGTTCATAAGACCTAAGCAGAGCGGCCACTTCCTCCTAAATTGACAGTGAGTGGATGACATAGTTATTAAAACGCTAACTGACCGCGTGAACGACGATGTTCAAGCCGCAAATTTGCGCCTGTGACAATAGTCAGAATGCAACTGAGCTTCATATATAAAATCACTGACGAGTCTGAACTCAGCTTTCTCGATACATGCAGCATGGACCTGCTTCCAAACCCTTAGGCAGTGTCAATTCAGGATTGAGGCCTTGAAAGAATGAACGCACTGAGTGTTTCCGGCCTTCCGGGCACTTTCCACAGCCGCTTGATTCTCGCCCAGGTAAATGAGAGTCGTGGCAAGACGTGCCCAATTTGAGATACTAGTGAACAGTAATTTGGCAGCTTGGTACAGTTCATCCTCGAAGCACTTCTCTCCGACCTCCAGGATATCAGCAACATTGGTCATGGCCAAGAAGTCCTCCATATCATGGAGACGGTCGGTCTTAGCATATGCATACGCAAGTTCTGTATCGATCTTAGGTTCGCGAAGTGTCTTGCGGGCCATTTGAAGGAATCGAACAAGATCATCATGTTTTCCAGCGTGACTCGAAATTTCAATGACCTCAGCGAAGTTGGAGGGGTCCTCAGCCTTGATATATGACTCTGAAGAAAGACATAAATGACAACACAAACGAGAAATTGCAAACAACTCACCGATGGCGTCCTTGATGCGAAGACCATCGAGCTGAGCCTTGGCAAGTCTGCTCCACACTTCTGGCTTGTTGGCCTTGTTTGCATAGTCTAAACCGCGGTCGATGGAGGCGATATGCTCGACGAGAACATTGATAGCCATTGCATGTTGATCGTATTTCTTGTAGATTGTCAGTGCCTCTTCATACAGTCCATGATCGGTAGCAATCTTGGCTATCTCCCCGGCGTCGTAGTTCTGGAGCTTGTTGATGTAGCCAACGACCTTCCCCTTGTCTGCGCGAATTGCGGTCAGGAGAAGAAGGTTCTGGAGATTGCGGTTGTCGCTGAACGGAGAGGGCTCGATAACTACTTTCTCGAGAAGCTCGATTAACTCGATTGGGAGATCAGCCGAGAGGAATGCCTTGACGGTTACTGAGACATCATCAGGGTCCGTGCACTCTGGGAGTGCGGTCGCGACGATCTATTTAATAGCGAGTGATCTCTAAGAATGTGTAGTTAGATTTGTTCAACTCAATCTCACCTGATCAATGAGAGCCCTGCGGTGAATATTGTCATGGACAAGAACTTGCGCCCAAAGCTCAGGCTGGCGACGTTTCACGAGGTACCGAGCTTGCTGTTTGAACATCGAGTTGTCGTTGGTAATGCCAATAAGCTCATCATCACAGAAACCCTTTGCGTAAGCGATATAGGCAAGGTAAGGATCCCTGGCCTCGCAGAACTTCCCGACAACCAGCGGCTCATACAACTATGGAACGAGTAAGTGAGCATGCTAATTAAACTCATTTGCCAGATAGCATGACTCACGTTATTTTCCTTCAAGAACGTTTCCGGGTTGTTGTTGCTGTCAATGGAAATTTTGGCAATAGCATTGAAGACCGCTGGGTCCTGGCTGCCAGACTGCACGCGAGCCTCCAGCCACGGCAGAATAAGTTTCAAACGGTTGCGTTGCTCGACTTCATTCACAAGCTCATCAATGGGAAAATTCCCAGTGACAGAAGCAAGTAAACTCTTGATGGTTGTCTCGTCGCAATCCACGTCGAGTAGACCCCCAACAACCTGAGGCGTTCGAACTGAGTTAACGCGCTGCACATACACCTCAATGAACTTCGTGAGTCCGTTCTGGTACAGGTACAGAACCAGGTCGTGCACGAAGTCGAAGCGGTCACAGACGATGATAAGGGGAAGTTGATCCGGCAGCTTCGCCTCCTTCAGGAAGTTCTTAACCTTCTCAGGGTTGTAGTGGTTGCTCTCTCTGCAAATTCGCTCGACCTCACGAATTTGACCAGTACGAGTAGCGGCCTGAATGTACTTGAAGTGCACCTCGGGATCCTCACTAAGGTTAACAATGGAGCCAAGGTAGTAGTAGAGGCCTGCATTTTAGTTAGCGCTCGCTGGTCATTCACCACCTTAGTCACACGCGACGGAAATCACCTTCAGATGTCTTGAAAGATTCAAACATCTCGATGAGCTTCACAGGACCCAAGATGTCGGAGTATTTGGTGGCGATCTGGATTACAACCTGCAAGTTCTGCCGGATGTTAACGCGCAGCATCTCCTGCATGCATGACATGGACTGCTCTGTTGTTAGACGACTGAAGTAATTCACTAGCCACTTCGGAAATGTCAGGCTTCTACCTCCTGTTGGAAGCAATAAATCGAGAGCTCACCTCCGGCTGTAGACCGCTGGTATGAACAATAGCGCGCTTGATGTCCGCTAGGTCTTCATAGTGCTCCAATGCCTTCCCACAGATAAATGAGACATGATCAGCGTTCACGGCCAAAATTTACTCACTCGTTGGAGTAAGCCTGCCTTCTCGCAAAGATTGGCAATTCGGGGTCTATCGTAGTTGGTAAACATCTCATTGCCGAGGATGGCATCTGCAACTTGAGGAGCATGAACAAGATTCATCTCGAGCAAGCGAGTCTGCAAATGGCCTTGCTCGGGTTTGTTATCCTTCAATGCATCGAGAAGGAACGAGGTTGCGGGCTGAATCATATTTTGTGACATGAAGATGTCGACCACCTAAGAAAGTGACAAATAAAGAACCGACGATCACATAGATAGGAAGTAGCCTTACCCTTTCCATGTCCACGAGCGGCCCGTTCTCGTCATTGACCAACTGACTTGCGAACTCGGCCCCCTTCTCTGAATTTGTCCTCATGACATGCTGTAGAAGAGAAATGTAATCTGGGGTGTAAGCAACTTTCTTCGAGTATAGGACGATCTTCTCAGTTTGTCCAGTCTCCGCGAAGCAAGCGATGACCTTGTTGGGGATGTTCGCTCGTAGGTAGACGCTCAGCGCCAGTGTCATGTCATGTAACCGCACAATATCCCCCAATTCCTCACTGCATGTGAGCTTCAAAGGAAACTTGAGCAAGAGCAAAACACAAGGAAGAATAACCTCACCTTGTTCTCCTTAAGCCACTTTTCCAGCAGTTGTTTCCTTCCCTGTTGCAACACCGGACGAGCGAGTTCGAGGGACTCAAAGTGGTTGAGCTCGCCCTTCTCTAATAAGATACCGAAGTACTGCAAAATTGGTGACAAGCCACCAGGAGGCGCTGGAGCTTGTTTGAAGGACTCGATGACTTGCGCAGTCCGGAGTATACCCTACATGATAACATATATTGAGAAGAGAATGATCAGCAACTTGAGACCTACTCTTGGAGAGTTCGCAGCAACTTTTGCGGCCTCGCTGTACTGTCCACTAGAGAACAATTGCTGGTATTGCTTGATGTAGAGATCATCCGCGCCAGGGAGATTTGCACGACTGGCGAGTTTGAAAGCAAGTTCCGTGTTATTGAGGGTGGTCAAAATGTACGGAATGATGGTCTGCTCGTCAACGCTGACTGAAAGGACTTGACCCTTCTTGTTGACACCAATGATACCATTCGACACTTCATGCTCAGCAGTGACAAAAATTGTGTCACCAGAGATGCGGTTCATGTACACACATGCACCACTATCCAGATCATACAAGTGAATGAAACCGTATTTCGTAACCAGGAAAATGATGCCATGTTTCTTCGATACTTGCATTGCCACCGGGAAATCGTTGGTGGCCTCTGGAGGGAAATAGACGTCTACCGCCTTCTTCACAAAAGGAGGATCAGGAGCTGTGTGGTCAATTTCGACAACATGAAGCTAGTGAAATGTTAAATATTCCGCACGCTTCACAGTCACAAGAAGACAAACCTTGGCGCCTGTTGCTGTCCTGACTGCAAACGCAAATAGTTTTGTGACGTGTTGGTGTCCGTCAAGTTTCAGCTCCGCAAAAGTAGCTGCATGCCCCTCAATAGGTTGACTAACGCCTCGTTCACGACTATACAACTGCATTGCGCCCTTGACCTTGAAAGCCGAGGGATTTGTTGTGTTGCCAGTTATACCGATGAGAACCAGCCATTTCTCGTCCGGAGTTACACGATAGTTGATAATTTGAGCACCAGTCAATGTCGCATGCCGATCGAATACTTTCTGAGGCGGGGAAGTCTGGTCCGAGATGCTCCAGTGGTACACAGCCGTGTCGGTGACCATACCGATGGTAGTATCTGAGACCCACTTCCAGAACACGACATCTTCTGCGTTGACGTGTGACTTGACTTTTTGCTTCGTTTCAATGTTGAAAATTTGAAGCGTTCGCGCAGCTAGAGCAAGAGCTTTAAGTATTTCCTTCCATTGTGATGCACACAAAACCGTACCCTTCAAGGCGAGAATTTTATTGCGAGGGTGCATTATCGCAGAGTCTGCGCTTATCGGTCTTCGTAGGACATTATTGGCATCCGCAAGGTCGATGATGACGACTTGATTTTGCTCATTAATCTTCTCTCGTACACAAATGAAGTGGTCGGACTCCAGGGTCAGGGTCTATGAAACGCGAGCCCACGCGGTCAGTCATCTCGTTTAGAACGCAGCTGCATACACTGCACACACCTGCAACATTATAATAAAGCCCAGCACACACGAAGAATTTAGTCTCCTTCAACTAATAACAGTGCCAAATGGGTTGCGCGTACCTGAAAGCCAATTGAACTTGGCTGGATGGCCAAGCTTGAGAGTTGAAGATGCTCGCAGAATGTGATGGGTTTCGAAATATCGGTCATGGCGCAGAAAGTCAAAGCCAGACGCGGCGCAGTTGAGGAAGACGTGGGTGTTGGGTTAGCGAAGGTAAGGTAATATAAGTTTACCCTTATTTGTCTCTCGTTTGCAAACGACCAAACTGCGGGAAAATCGACAAATATAACACATGGAATGCGTGTAAATACATAAAGTGATATTCCACCGACACTCTACTCTACTCTTCCGACAGTGCCAAAGCCTCTTGCTCAAGATCATCTCTCTCTTCGAGCGTTGCCGGTGGAGCTGCATTCCCATAATAAAGACGTTGTAGGATGATGGCTTTGACAAGCGTTCAGTGACGTATTGCAACTCGTGTGGTGAGACGACGCTTACCACAGTCCACTGACAATTGGAACACTGCACATACCTTGAACTGCAAGGGTGAGCCCTGAAGGAAAAAATACACAGTCCTGACCCGACGTCAAGGCGCTAGAGCAGAGTAATGTATCGAGAGAACTTACTTGAACGAGTCACCCCCCACCCATCCAAGGAGAGTTGAAGCACGGAAGCCATACAGTGATCGTTGTTTGTAATTACTGCACGAGGGAATGTCAGTCAAAGGTGTGGACGTCTGATGTCAATTACCTGATCAGCTGCGGAATAGGCAGCGTGCTCTCCAGTCCCAAGGCAACAAACCCTAGTATCATGACGTATAACTCCGATCGGCTAAAGATCAAGAACAATATCGCTGAACATAGACTGGACGGCTAGATGAAGCAGAAAGAGCAGAAATCACGGTTAACGCTCACATGTACCCAGCCAGAAACTCGATATATTGAGCATATGCATGCCACTGCCAAAACGAAAGGGGACGGGACGACGCCCCGAAGTTCTCAGGGCTCACGCGTGGGCGGTATCGAACGCAAATGTAGAGCAAGGCCAACTGATGTGATAGTCAGCTCGTCAACATGCAGCAAGGCCACAACATACGACATACCTGCGCTATTATCATTAAAATGGACTGCATGAGCAAGGCGAACTCAAACCGATCGCCCAACCAGAAAAAACATCTAGTTATGTTTGCAATTAGTCTTCGGTGAAACAAGGGAAGGTTGCAGGGCACGGAATCGTGTCAGCGTTGCAGGGTGCAGCAGAGTGATGTCAGAGAGCTCACAGAATGGCGCAGACGTCACGAGAGAATCCTGTCGAGTCCCTGGGTAAAGAATTAAGCAAACCGCGCGTTGGCAGAAACATAAAAAACTGCACTTTTTGCGAATGATGGATACCGCTTGGTCAACATAAACCAATGGTGGTCCAATAGCCATACCGACTGCAGCGACAGTGGGTATCCATGACGCCATGACGCTACTAGTAGGAAAGTGAACCTGAATACACTTAACCGAGTGTGGGGTTACAAAGAAGCAAGCTACACAGCCACATAGTACTTTTATCAGGTTAGGCTTATTGAGTCATAGAAGTTGCATGCTACTATAGAAGAAGCTTATCCGGTCGACTTTTCATTGAACTTACTGCTGAAGCGCCGCGTGCAGGCAGGCCAGACTCGGGAATATTAATTCTACGAACATTCTCTGGAACGAAGGAGATAGCGTTTGCTCCCCAATCCTCCACCTTCTGAGTACTATAATTGCTCAGGCAAGTTTCGTTTCTGATAGAATGTGACATAGGAACTCAAGATTTGTGTCATGCCCGAAGTAACATTCTTCTTCATCACCGCAATGGCGCACAGTAGTAATCGGCTCTGATCAATCTATGGCGCAGTGGTCAGCATTCCAACAGAACGGCACAAATCTCATCCAGATTTCACATAATTCTGTTTCATCACACAAGGTCTACGTGCTGCCTTACTTGCGTACATGGCGTAGTTTCCAGCATCCTGCCATTTGTCTGGCGTTGCCGGCCTGTCTACAAAGCAAAGCAGACAACCTTTGTTCCTAAGTATGCTTCTTTGATCTTCTTTAATTCTTCACTTCGAAGTCCCCTGCGTCCAGAATCATGATGAATGTCACATACACGCTGTAGCGAGGGATGGCTCACTGTGCACTGATCTCTGACATGGTGGCCACATGATGACGCGAATATATTAATTGTTTAAACAAAGCCTAAGTATGTATGCTTGTACATAACTTGATTTTTTAACGCTCATTAATAGGTACCATAGTAATCACGTCGTCGTGGTGCACAACCTGTGCGAGGGACCTCGGTCTAATTTGCATATCACGCAAGGGGGAAAGCAAGCTGATGTGAGCTAACCTTTCTGCCCCTTTAAGGGGTTAAAGAAATTCCGGTCCACACGGCAATTTTTCAGCTTCCATTCTTCACGGGTGGTCAAAGACAACGACTACTAAAATACTATCTCACCTGACCGTAAAGCCCCAGCTGTTGTCAGTTTTAGGGACCTTCGTATTCGTGACGCAAGTTGAATCCCTTGTGGAGCCGCATGCCTGCCGGCAATCACCCTAATAATGCATTACTCGCCCTTGCGGTGAGCTTCCAATAGCCTCAGTGATAATGCTGTGTCCAGCTCCTTCCTGCACCACTTGATCCGCAGACTTGATGAACCCGTGAGGTCACGCATCATGGTCTTCTCAAGGTCTAGGGGTAATGCATCACATTTCCTCGTTGCGTGGACTTGTAGATGAAAGTGCGGTCGTCCACTTGTACGACGGTACATAGCGGTCTCCAGCGAGGAGTCGCATTCCTTGAATGGAAATACCTTCCTTGCGCGCGGAGACACCTTTCACATCATGTTGTGGTTGTGCTACAACGCAGACGCTGAATGAGTATCAGCACTCTCAGGCGTGTATCATCATTTTCTCCCTCATAGCCTGTGCCTGGATGCAAACTCAGTTGTTGGCGCGAGGTCATCACGACAGACGCTTTTGGTCACTCTTCATTCTTGTGGCAGCCAATCAAGTACGCTCCAGCGGAGCCTCCGCGAGAAGGAGGCAACCGGCTTGGCAAGTAGAAACAGGCCCCTAAACATAATTTCACTATGCCGATATAGCCTGATGACGGTGGAAGTAAATTATTCATTTTTACCGTCAACTCGTTATGTATTTCTATTGATTGCATTCTGTGCATTCTTTACCTGATATAAGCACGGTGTGGCTTGCCTTATGGATTTACTGTGTAGAATGCCCTAGGGTGGTATGCAGATATCGTGGACCAGTGGATCGGTATATATCTACCAAGTTCCAGTGATTCCGGATAGACTCCTCCTCACCATAAAGCTCTCCCCCCGTTCGGGTTCCACTCAGGTACTGATTTAGCCTAACGGCATCAATTGTCAGAAATTTGCTTCCGTTTTGTACTTTCCTTCTCTGTCCAACTGTGACTCTTATGCCCCCGCACGTCCACGACGCTCTCGACCGTCATTCTACAATGGAGCACTGCTATCACGATGGGGACCAGTACTATGATACTAGCCTCCCGATCTCTACGCATTACGATTATACTTCCTATCAGCCTTATTCGTATTACATTCCCGACAACATGATGCTCGCGATGACAGACTTGCAGGGCGAGCAACAATTAATTCAGACACCTGTTCATGAATATCACCCCCAAGCTTTTGAAAACTTCACGTCGTCCTCTATCCATTCTGTATCGTCTGATTCGTCATGTCCAGTGAGTACGGTGAAACCGTAACTTGTTATCAAAACGATCAACTCAACCGGAATTAATCCAGACATCGACTTATTTCCATGATCCAGCAGCGTATCCCAGCATCCCGACCTATTCTTCTGACAGAAGACCGTCGTATCCCCCGAGTTGGGCACAAGACGTCAGAAATAGCTCTACTCATACTGCAGCTGCCCAGTCGTCAGAGTACCGAGCAACGATCGCGCGTCTCAGCGATGACTTTCTCGCAAGCGCCTCGTCATTGTTTGGAGGATCTACTTCACGAACTCGCAACACGTCCACTACCTTGAGTGGACCTGCAACCCCTCGTCAGAGCCCTATGCACAGCAGCCATCTTACCCCTACCAGAAAACGCTCGTCGGAAGCTATGAATGAGGAGGTCTTTGTTGATCAGGTACCAGCGCTTGTTACCTGCCATCCACAGTTGAAGATCTGACGATCGAAATTTTAGCAACTTGACGCTCGTGCATCTGTTCAAGATTCAAGATACCTTCCTCAGCCTCACATGATCGTTCCTTCTCAAAATAGAGTTGTGCGTGAACGTCGTCTTCCTCAGGGTTCTTCGCAGAGTGGCGAATCACAAGGCCTCCTGCGGTCTCCCGCTCGCCCTTTCAGACAGTCGCTTTCACCAGATCTACCACTATTACGTGAAGAAGGTCGACCGGCCGCCCATCAGGCCAACAAGAGGCCTCATCGCTCCGAGGAGATCGCGCGCCATTCTCAGACCATTTCGAGTGTCCCTGCAACGTGGACAGCGCCAGTGGAGCCTGTTATGAAAGTCAGTGCCTCGAGGAAGACTGGTGAACAGAAGAAGCAAGCCCTTGCTTGCCTATTCTGCAGAGAAAGAAAAATAGCCTGTGGCAGACCCCCTGCCCATAGCCCAGACCAGACCTGCAAGTGAGCATTATCATAATGGGCTCTTATTTCCCATTTCTGACCTACTTCTTCAGCCAATGTGCGCGACGTCGGATGAAGTGCGAGTATCCCACGGAATCTCGTCGAGGACAACACAAACGCATTCGCCGTAAACCAACCGAGGATTGTATTGGAGCTTCTAATTCGTCTTCGGCTTCGCAGTCAGAACCAAATACACCACCTGTCATTGCGTTAACGGTTTGAATGAATACCACGTGCCAATGTACAACACAAGTTTTGACCACCGTTCAACGCAAGTTCAACGAGACACTTTAGATATATGTATGCAATATCGCCTTCCAGGGCTTCCCGTGACCTTCGACTACGTATACCTATTTCATATCGATTCCCTTTCTAATTGTCAACTATTATTACCTGACGGCGTCAGTTACTCTCCTTACATTCCTACCTTCGTTGACCTAGCATGCCCAAACATTATGTTCTCCCTCTACATTCACTTACTGCATGATTTTTCTCATCGTTGGACCGCAGTATATTTGCTTTAATAATATCAAGATCTTGTCGTTGCCTCGAATGCGTTAAGCGATCGTTACCAACTTACATAAATCACTCTCAACCCTGGGTCAAGCAGCGTTCATGAAATGTGCCATGAAGCATGAAGGTGGTGAGCGCTTATCCCAGTGATTGAATGAAACTCTTTCACAGACTCGCGGAGCTACTGCATGAAATCTCAGGGGTGAAACAGATTCCAGAGCATTTAATATGATACGAGAAAGAATATTCGACGGTGTGTATAGAAGAAGAAAAAAAAAATGAAATACGACCGAAAAAAAATTCTCGGTCAAAGCGCGAGGAAAACGTCCCAAGGTATTTCAGGAAAGACTATAAGAACACCTGATAATAATATCGTGTATGTCTCATTATCACCGCCCATTGACTGTGGCAGTCGAGTCCCTCCGTAAGCCCGATGGGCCAGGTACAGGACGTACTTCCGGAGAAAGAGGTCTCTTATTCGGATGGTCCGGAATTTTCTCAATCTCCTTCTTTGCTGCTTGCCAAGCTTCGAGGTTCTGCCACCATGATTAAAGTTATATTTTGGAATGGTCAAAATGGAACCTACCTTCTTGCACCAGTCCCTGTGGATTCTTGCCATGCTGATAGTCATCTCCCTTAAATCGGCAACTTTCTGACGCTGGAAGCGATCTAGATCGGCCTGGATCGTCGAACTTGAGTACTTGAGATCCTGTGCTGAAAGGTGCAGCGCATCCTCCAGCTATGGTAAAATATAGTCAGTTTGATGATGAGCGACAGAGGAAATAGCAAAGATATACCTGTGAGATGGTCTCACGCGTCTTGCTGATGCCACTACGACGCGCCGTTTCGGGATCAACATCCATCATCCCGTGGAGCGTGTAACTTAAAGCATTCAAAAAGCCCATTCCAGGTGCTCGTCGTTTGTATGGATTGGGTCCTGGGTGCGGAGGCAGGTATGCTGAACCTGGCTCCTCAACTTCATCTTGAGGCTGGTTTTGAGGTTGACTTTGACCTACTCCGCCCTCAGCAGGGCTGCCTGGCGACCGCAGGCCATTAACACGACCTTTGGACAACGCCTCGTCTAGCCTCTTTGCCTCTCGTTCGCTCTTTTCGTATTCTTCTAGCATCTCACGCTTGTTTTCCAGTGCATCCTGAGTCATCTCATATTGAACATGCTTCTGGTGACGATAGGAGAGCAGTTTCTTGATAATAACTGCAAATTGTGCGTATTCATGGAGAGGTTCGGAAAAGTTCTGTTCAAGTTCTTGGAGCTAAGAAAGAGTGAGATGGGTGACTTTGAACAGAAAAGAACAGGCGCACGAGTCTAGTTGTTGACATGTATGTCGTGTCAACAGCTTGTCCCGTCTTCTCCATGGCAGCTGCCAGTGCGCCATTTTCGTTCAAGCTGTATCCATTGAGAGCAGCGCCAAGTTCTGAGTAATCCTGAGCGTTCTCTAACATAACAGAGGGCCATTAGTTGTTCAGTTGTCCAATTTATAACATCGGTCGCACCTGACCATCGCTTCAAGGTCCTCCGAGTAACCTTCTCCATCGGTCCACTGAGGTGGTTTGCGAATTTGTTGGTGAATATCTCAGAGTCTACGGACCGCTGATCAGGGTTTCTCAATGGGTGTGTTGCTGATGGACTTGGAAGGGCAGCATAAGCAGAAGCGGCGCTCTGATCTGTTGGGTTATGTGAAGGTGCTTTCAGGGTGTTCTTCGGAAGGAGAGACAAAGGAGGTGAATGTAGCACTTCCGTCTATTCAGCCACAGTCAATTAGATGCCAGCAAGTTTAAATAGACTTTACAGACCCAGGATACCTCGCCGTCGAGAAAACGATGGAATACATGCTCGTTTGACAAAATAGGGTGCCGGGCAATGCGGTTCAAGAAAGTCTGCAACATTCGCTTCCGGCGCGCGATCATCGCAGTATCCTCCTTGGCTTTTGCTTGCTTCGTGGCATAGTCACCAATAGTTTGCTTTGATGGAATTGGTGGAATAATGAGGGTCGGATACAACTTCACAAGGCTTGACCTCAGTGACTCGAATTCCGAATACCGATGTCTCGCTTCAGCATTCTATCTCGCAAGGTTAGGAGGGAATTGAGAAGTGAGCTGCACTTACACCTGCACGAATAATGTAAGTAATGTAGGGCGTGTTCGAGTTCAAAGACGTCTTCTGCGCATCCGTTATCTTATCGTGTAAGCTCCTCATTAGCGAGTTCATCTAGACATGAACAATTGAAAGAGCCACGCACAAGAATCTCGAGGTCCTCCCCAGAGTGCAACCACTGATCTCGTCCACAGCAAAAGTCACTCTTATATGTTGTCTGTGGATGCCTGTTGGTTCCAGAGGAAGGAAATGGACGACTCAGTGTTGGGCTAGTCGGTGAGAGAACCCGAGCAGGATGGCGGGGAGAAGAAGGCGCAGATATGTTCACCTTGAATGTGGATGACGTTTCGGAGGGTACACGATCAACATCGGTCTCGAACGGATTCTCCTCCTCGAAATTGTCCATATTAAAGTTCCAACTATGCGTATCGTTAGGTCAACTGAGGAGCTCGGTGAAGGTGAGATTCTGCAAGTCCAATTCGAATTAGAACACAGGTTGAACCCAAGAAGATCTTTGAGGTAGGCTACCTGTGCAAGAAGATGTTGCAAGCAGCAGAATATTTAAAAAGGCTGTTCAATGAACAACTGCGTTTTGGGCTGTGATTGTCCACTGAGAACGTCACTGTCATCGAGCGTCTATATTTAGATGTACCTCATATGTATGCTTGTAACTTAAAAATGTACATGGTGGACTATCCAAAAACCCTGAAGCCGCTCTTCAGGGCAGCCTCAATTTGTTCTCGCATAGAGCTATCTTCATCCAACCCACCATCTGCATCTTGCATGGAATTTTCGAATCCCTTTCCGAGCAAAGAAGCAAACAACTCGTCAATTTGTTCCTCGTGCCAACTGCCTTGCGTCGTGACTGGGACCATGAAGTTTTGAATCTTTTCGTGCACCTCGTACCTATGCGAGATGAGAATTCTAGAGCAGCAAACTAATAGATTTACCCACCGTAACTTGCGGCCTTTGCTAGCCTTAGTATCGACATGTTTTTTGGCTTTTTTCTGCTTTTGAACTTCCATCCAATCTTCGTTGCCTCCGTTGCCACGAGTGTCAATGACGTCTCGTAGCAGTTGATGATAAAAATCAGTATCGTCAAACACCTCTAGATTACCTTGAGCCTCCTTCTCGTCACCTTCGTCACCTTTATCAGCTCCTATTCGAGATCCTTTACCCCGATAGATTCTTGTCCGCTGAAGAACCTTATCATGATCTACAAGCGTTTCATCAACAAGTTGAGAAGCGGATTTCAATCCTTGCGATGATTTTGAAAATGCATTGCGATTCGAAGGCAGTAGCACAGAGGGGGCGACCGCCTGAATTTTGCTTGACCACTTGTTCAAAGTTTGGATGAGATGAGGGTGGAAACTGCCATGTTTTATTAGCCAGCGAGCCGTTGACAAAGCAAACGGAAATACATATGCTCCACAGAGGCTGCTGCCTGTGTGGCTTCCCGAAATTCTGAAGTAAAATCTTTTACAGATCTCACATCAGTAGTTTTACGCCGTTTCCGAGGAGGAGGAGCGATTGCCTCATTGGCAGATAGTAAGTCCTGTGAAGAGTAGATAGACGTTGATAAGGGGGAGCAGGGTAGTGGCGATTCATTAAACGTACCTCCTGCAGGTGAAACAATTCATCGGACAGAAGCTGTGCCTCTGCCAGCATCTTTACTAATGATGGCTGGATGTCGTCGTAATCTGCAAGCTGGGTGGAGGTGAGGGGGAAGTATTGAGAAATTAATTGGTGTGCCAACCAGTGGGAGCCGATTTCCTGCAGAAACGGCCCTCTGCAAGCGGATACGTGCGTCAAGTAGGGAATCCCACAATGCCTTCGAACGCAGTGAGTGAAACGAAGATAAAAAGCACAATTAACCCTACAATTTGCTTCGAAACGGCCTTCCCTTTTTTGCGGTCCTCGTCACGCGTTTTGCGTAATGTCAAAGAAATATTCTCGGAATGCTTTGGATCCTCAGACGACGTTGTACTTTTAGTTGCAACCGTCGTGGAAATTAGCATTTGAGCATCTGGTTCGCTCTCCGGTTCGCTTTGTGAAGATGGGACTTTGTTGACTAATTCTTCCTCGTCTTCGTCGCGCTCCAGTTCGCTGCCGGTCTCGTCATCGTCCCCATCACTGCCATAGTCGCTGTCATCATATTCCATCAATTGCTTTCGGGATGTCTTTATGCCATCATATTTTGGGTAAGCTATGCTGTCTTGCAGTTTGCGTAACGCAGAGGGCCTAACGGGGACTTGAAGATAGGACCGGAGCAAGCATGAAGGCGAAACTTACCCGACATCGATGTAGTGGTCGCGTGCACCAATAGCGTCATCCGCAAAATCATTATCTTCCTGATCATGGGCTGTGACCTCATTTTCTGGGTCGAGATCTACAAACAGCAAAGTCAAAGTGAATGATGAATGACCGTGCCGTGGCGCTTGCCTACAGGTGCAGCGTCCTCAAGCTGAGCGATTTGTTCCGCGAGAGAGATGCCTATTACAACAAAATTTTCAGCCTCTTGTTGTTGTCCGCAGCCGTGAACTCACGCTGCATAAATGAGGATGATCAGCTGGACAAGGCCCGACACGGTTGTCATTTTCAATATGAGTTTGTTATGTAATCGTTACGGACGGGAAGTTGATGGGTCAAAATTAGAGCGAAATATTTCTTCTCTCTTCACCACCGTCATCAGCGACAGTCGTACAGTGGCCCTTTGCCGCTGCCAGTATTGAGTACCAACAAGCTGCAGAGAACAGCCAATCTGGAGCCTATATCTTATCCATGTTATTTGCGGACAAAAGATGCACAGAAATCGTGTCTCCAGTGAGTGCTTCTCATTTCGGATCTGGACTTGTTCTTTTGAGCCAAGGTTCTGTCACGCGACAAAGCTATCGCTTGTCGATACCTGGTACTGATCTTACATGTAATATGATAGCCCGACCCATGCCTGGTCTGATTTCCACCTGCTTTATGCGCGTGTCTTCTCAGGAATATCCCGTATTTGTATTATTTTCCATTTGCTTCTGTGAACATGTCGAGGGCAGTCCAAGTGGATTATTTTATCTCCTATTGTCCTCTCCTTGTCCCTCATCTATACGTACATTGACTCACATATCATCTCAGATTATCAAAAAAAATCACCCCCAGCGATGTCTCCTTCCCTCATCCATTCCGCAGGCGCCGCCGTAAATACCCTCTCTCCAGACGACGAGGACGACAGCGACATATGTCCAGTGTGCGATGGAGATTGCACCTGCGACAACAAACCACGTCCTCCGCCTGCACCGATCGCGAGCAATGGACTTGCGCGTCCTGTTATCACACCATCCTCCAACACTCACGCTCCGGCGGCAATGCCGTCGCTAAAAATCAAATTCACCGTTCCAGCAAGTATGCAGAACAGAGCACGCTTGCTGACATCGCAAAGCAAAAAATCTCGCGCAGATGGAATATCATCCAGTATCACGGGATCGGGGGCCGTGTCTACCCTCGGACAGGCTCAGCGTCTCGCTTCGTCAAGCACCGTTGGCCATGGTCATCGTACGTCTCAAGATTCAACAAGTCACAAGCGCAAAGGACGTCTATTGATGGGTACCGTCGATATGCGAAACCCGCCCAGGACTGCGGCAGCAGACCGGCAAATTCGCGGCAACGAGGCCAACACGTTGCCACAATCACAATCAGATCTCCCATCGCAATCATTTCGTACACACAAACCAACTGCATTAAAAGGCCCGCGCACCAATATCAGGAGTGCTAAACAGCCGAGGACAAATTATAAGTCCTCGAGGCCTCCCCAAAACACTAGGGCCCAAGGCACAATCCCAAAGAAGGTCTCGGGTTCGAAGAAGAAGAAGAAGAAGCAGGCCCCACTCAGTGGCGGGTCTACTTCTGATCATGGCGATCACAGTACTGATAATCTAGACGACGATGATATCGAGTCTGGGCAATTTCCGACTTTCGTCGCTGCTTCAGATTTGTCGCCGTCATCGGCGTCCGATTCCTCTGACTCGGGCAGTGAATCATCAAGTTTCGACTCTGATTCCTCTTTGGAGGCAGAGGAAGAAAGCTATATTCTTGCGGAGCAGAGACGTCATGACAAGGCACGCGTTCGTCGCGAGCTTTTAGGCGACGAGTCCCATCGACGCAAGGATGTGCATAATAATAATAATAATAATTGGGTCATTCGCCCGCGCAAAAAAAGTGTCGGTCTCAGCGATGTCGATATGGATGGCGACAGTGATGATCATACAGAGGATGAGGACGAGGATGAGGATGAAGAACTGTGTGAAGAAGAAGAAGATGATGAGGAGACAGATGGTCAGGCCCCTAGCGTCATCTATACCGGCCTTGCGACTGGTTGGTCGGACGATGAGGAGTCGAGCTTTGACGCTGACATCTTCTTCGACAATCTTTCTGATACCAACTCTGACGACAGCTCGTCAGAAGATGAGCCTGCTGATCCTCAAGATGCTCAGGCCGATGTCATGGCAAATAGCATTAGCGGCCTGCAGTGCAGTACGGATCTTGAGATGACGGAGGGATGGGATGGCCAGATTGTTTTTACCAATGGTTGTGACGATGGCCAAGGCGTTTTGGATCTTGCCTTTGAGGCCACTGCTGCTCAACTGTTGGCTTCGGATACTGCATCATCAGCCAGGACAGCGATGTGGAGATGGGCTCAGAAATGGGAATTGGCGGTGGCGATGACGAGGAGGAGGTCGACTCTGTGATTGGTGACAGTGATGGTGAGACCACAGAAGAGGAACTTGTTGACGCCAGTGGCTTACCGACGTCGCGTGCCATGAGGCTCTTCCGTTGGCCGACAAGCGTGTCTTCCATTAATCCATCATTTACCGTCAGTCCCACAGTCTCGCCCGCACCTCACAATCGCCGATCAGCCACGTCGCACCACCGCGAGTCCCCTCGACCTGCCGACATTCTCGCCAGAAAAGTCTTCTGCAACGACTCGGACCACTCCCAGACGGACAGCGGCGAAGGAAGTGTACCCAGTCCTATTCGGAGAATATCTCGAGGCGGTGTTCCTGTTATGGGACATTTTAAACAAGCTGAGGATGTCACACAGAAGATGGCCATTCTCACTGGGTCAAACAAAGATGTTCCGTCTCCATTCCCTCGCCTCGCTCAGAGACATAGGCGCATTGATTCTAGCAGCGGTGGAAGCTTCAGTAGCGTATGTATTTACGCGATACAATCTGTTGTCTTATTAACTTGACATTTCAGTTGATGGACATTCGCGGACGTACATCCCGGCTCACCATCTTCACGCCCTCTTCTGTTTTACCCCCTCCTTCGTCGTCCGACGAGCCCTCGTCACAAACTACCCCCGAGCCCTCACTGGCAGAGCCGATTGAGCTAGACGATGTGCTAGACTCTTCCTATCTCGACTCTGAACCAGAGATGTCACTAGGGAACGGTACAGCGAGCGAAGGCGAACTCCATCGTCATTTGCAGAGCTTAAGTCGTTGGGACCGAGTTCCTGTTGGTACTTTCCGTTTCGCTCGCGAGTCGGCTGCATCCTCCAATGACATGCCCTCGTCCCCCAGCTGGGCATCCGAACCTCCAAAGACCGCCACATCTGATGTACTGTCCTACAGTAATGTTATGAAAAGTAGTCCTCTCAGTACTATGCTCTGGCACGATAAGGGACCGCCTTCAAAGGCAACTCCCGGCAAAAATCGATCGGTCGTCATATCTCCTGTACTCCTCCCCGTCCGCGACGGTGACCGCACCCCTACCCACGTGCCACATAATCAACCTTCCCATAATCAACAGCCTCCTCACAAAACTCGCAAAGAGTCTCGCCGTGAGATGAAGATGTTGAAACGCAAGATTCACGGGCCCGTCCACCACCACCATCAGTATCATCATCACAACCACCATCCTAACATGAAGTCGCGAAGCACTGGGTCTGTGCAGCGCACCAACTTCTTCAGTTCCCCTGCTTCCGTCCCACCCCTCAATATATAAACAGTACTGACTTCAAAACGCCGTCGATTGCTGACGAAAATGTCTCGAACGCCAACTTACGATTTCTTTGTTGTAGTCTTTGTGCCACCACCCTGTTATGATCACACCATTTGTTGTGGTATTTTCACTCATACATTATCTATATATCGCCCATGTTACTTCGCTGTTGCACTACACATCGGGTATTGATTCGTATATCCCATGCATTGTTTGGTAAATAATGAGTATCGTGTTATTAGTGGAATAGTAGTGTAAAAATACAGCATGAATGCGAGCACAGCTCTGGCAAGTCCGAGATAAAAAAACTATGAACATATGTATTCGACATGAGACATCACATCACAACGCACCCAGACCCAGACCCCTTCGCCCGCGTGCTCAAGGACACACGTGCGGCCTCATAAAAGACCTCCGAAACGCCTCTATTGTGCTTCGAACTACATTCTATGATAATCGAGTCAGCTCACGCGAACAAACAGGTAAAAAAGAATGATAGCCACCAAGATACCGTGATGCTCGTATTCGACGGGCAACTGCAAGACCCTCCTCATACTGCACTGTATGAGCCCCATATCGAGCAAGTCGATCACGAACAGTTCGATCGTCCCGAAGGTCGCATTTAAGGGCTATCGTATGTCAGATCATGTTGTAAAGTGAGGTTGTTAAGGTACCACTGACCGACTAGAACAAGCTATTTCGAGAATTAGCTAATGTCAGAAAAGATGTAAGAATAATTGCACACCTTTACACCTGGACAGTATTCTATTATTTCATCGATCCACTGCCAAAATAAATTCAGTTAGACGAACCATGGGAAGCAGGAACGGATGTACCTTCGACTCGACGTTCTCCAGCGATGTTGGGTTGTCGACCTGTGAAGATAGTATAAGCCTTGGTGTCCCAAGGAATGATGGGTTCTGCGACTGACAGAGAAACAAATCATGATGACATGTGTTTCTGCATAGCTTAACGATCGTAGCCGGTCAAACTCCTCCTGTCCTAATGAGCCCTTCGAATGTTAGATGTTACAGAGAACAAATAGAGGTATGGTCTATGAATTTGCTCACCGGCGGTATCCCATAGGCTGAGCTCTACTAGCTGGTCCTCCACATATATATCATGCACATAGTTCTCGAAGACGGTCGGCTCGCTAGCATGGCGCAGTTGGTCGCCAAGTAAAACATAAGGTAAAGTGCTTACTAGACTTGGGTGAAGAAGCCTCTCGTGAAGACATTCAATAGTGACGTTTTGCCTATCAGAACAGTTATAGTGTCTTGTCTCAATGAGTGAAGCAAAGGTCGTACCGCAAGCGCCATCCCCGCATACCACAACCTTTCTTTGTATCTGTCACCCACGTTAGTTCGAACCACATTAATTGAGAACTGGCTCACAGGTCGACGGCCAAAACCTGTTTTCGAAGAAGACCCACAGATTACCATGAGACTCAAAAGATAAGTGAGAGATCGAAATATGAAGCTTGAAGAGTTATTTCCCCAGTTGTGGCGGTGTGTGCAACTTGGTGACTAACCGGAAGAGAGTTGTCCCCCGTCTGCCAAACAAAACTAAACAATGTTCCGGGCCACACATGACACCATAGTGTAAGTAATCCATGCTTTGATTCAAAGATCATAAGTATGAAGATATCAAGAAATGAGATGAGAGAAAACTGATGAGAAAAATATAGAAGTAAAATGGTATCAGGACAAGAAGAACAACTATGTCACGGCAAACAATAGTATGAGACGGGACACCTAGTTATATGTACATCTTTACCATATTTATAATCCATCAGAGAAGTAGGAAGGGGCCGGTATCAACCCGTGGAGTCGTCCGAGCATGGCAACAGGACGAGAATTTTCCTCCTTCGCCTGACACCCACGAGCACTACGACGTCCCGAGACCACTTTGTGCTACAAACTCTTGCCAAGTGTTGTGCATTGTATCTTCTGGAGAATCGCGGCGTGAACCTGAAAATATCTGTCCGTTCATTTGCGAGTAATGGGCCTCGTTACTAGGACCATAATCGAACACAGGAAAATAGTTGGGGAATTGTCCTGCGACAAGCTCCATGGACTGCATTGGTGTCTGAGAATCGGTGTATCCTGAATTTTCCGAATAATGAGGCGTGTTTTCCCTGACAGGGGACATGGTATACGCAGATTGGTCTGCATATGTCGGCCCCACGTTATGCGATTGTCCCGTGGCCGGGAAAGTCTGTAGGTAAGCCAGAACGTTCGGGTGCACTGCTGGATGTGCGTTTCCTGATATGAGTGGGAGAGGAACCACGGGATTCATAGATGTGGGGGAGCGATCAAAGACTGCCGCAGGAGAGGATGACGCCGACAGTGAATCCTTCTTCGCGACCAAACGTGTCCTCCCACCGAGCGTGGCCAGTTCATCTTCGTCGTCATACGGCGAGTATGGCTCAGATGGTTGACGAGTAAGCGGCGACACTTTACCCTTCCTGTGCTCAGTAAGGCTGAGATGAGCTTTATTTCGTAAGCCAGTCATCACCTCCTGTTGGAAACCATCAGTAAGAGTTCTTCGCCCAAGCTTCCAAAGAACATGGTTATGGTGGTCATAAACACAAAGAACTTACCAAAACGGACTGCGCACGAAAACCTCTGGCTGCCTTCGAGAATAACTCACAAGCAGAGTCCAATTGCACCAACGCCGAAGGGGCCAAACTCATAGATGGACATCTGGTTACTACAGACCCTAGTACGATCTATAAATAAGAACATGCGATGATTAACACCATTTGCAGAGGTCAAAGATGGTTCAAGATACATACTGCGCAAGAGAACAGGTGGCCCCAAAGGAACCAGATACGCTCGCTTGGCTCCTTCAGTTGAGTATGAAGGTTGCGCATGAGGGCAACGAGCGAGCCCGCGCTGCGATAAGCAGCAATGACCGAGGTGCCATAGGGACTTCCCAGGGGGTCTTTTGGATGGTCAGTTACGGCACGTGCAAAGAAACTTCGGTGGAGGTATAGAAGATCTGATATGGGAGGCACTGTTAGCAATGATGTGCTGCGGACCTTTCCTCGATATATCACCAAGAGCGATATCATCAAGATTAGGTTTCAAAACTACTTACTCATTTCCCGAATAGCCAATACAATATGACGTTGCAACAAGAGCATCACACTTTCGGGATAATGTGTGTCGGCCGGTCCTGTGGAGGCGCCAAAACCGACAACTTGCAGCGCTTGGGGGACAGGGAAGGCACGGAGTTTGCGGTCAAGCTGGAGGACTGTGGCATACGTTGGTGTTTTGGCACCAAATGCCTGGTCATGAACAACACTCATGCACTCTGAAGTGAAACGGTGTTTCCAAGCATGGACTGGATAGTGATGTAATTGGTCATCGAAAACAAGATATCCCCGTGGAGTAAGAACTTACAGATGTTTTCCTCTGACGCATCTGTTGAGTATGGCAATTTGCAATCCATATGAGCCACGTAGAAAGATACCGGTCGACCAAATGTAAGACACTGAGAATACCGTTCTCCCATAAGTAATCAAACAGCACCCACGGTGCCAAATGGGGCGTACCTGCCATGAGTCGTATGTATATAGCTCCCAGAAGAGCTCTCTGCGACGCAGAGTCTCCTTTTGATCCACTCCCCATCGACTAGGATCCCGGTCTAATGGGTGAGAATGTGGCGTTAGTCTCTGAAACTGAATATTGGGGTGCAATAACATTACGTACGCAGGCCAATCTGCCAAGTGACCAGGTGAGCATGATAAACCGGGGGCCCTTGGCTATGTATGGCTTACACTTTGCGCCACTTTGATAGCTATGCCCATAATTGCCCACCGTGCGCCAGAATTGGAACCATGACGGTCCGACATAAAAAGGTAGAAAGTCATCAAGAACTAAAAGGGTATGAGTAAGAATGATACGATGGGAAAATTGTCCTTACAAGAGCTTGAACGGCACTAATAGTCGGATCTTCGAATAGTGAACTCTGAAACAGTGCAGCCCGGGCTAATTGGTGATATTTCTCGGCTTCGACATTGTATGCTGGTTGGTGTACATCCATGAGGGTACCTATCGCGAGGATCATGAACACGAGAGACAACTTGTGTGAAAGAAGGGGATCATCGGAGGGCGGGCCGACATTGGGAGTGTAAAATTGGGGATATATATCTTCGTAGAAGCACTGCTGGCTTATGGGATTGTACCTTTCGTGGGGAAATCAGAACTTTCACACCGATAGAAAAAAGCGGACAGACATCCATGCACCTAGGCGATAGTAGGTCTGACATATCTCTTGGGCTTTGGCATGCTCTGGAAGGTACCAGAAGAGAGATCTTAGTCGCATGTTCTCAACATGAATGGATGCGTGTGATGAGGGCAGAATTGGGAATGCCCCACTTCGCGCGAGAATATCGGCGGGAAGGACTGTTTGAAGTGCAGCAAGACGATCAGCGTCAGTCTCGAAATCTTCGCTTGCTTCATTCTACAGATGTTTAGAAAATAATTATGGGTAAATTTGACCACTTAGACAAACCTGTAGGAAGTACTGGGGCACTCATTATCAGAGGTAGCGACAACCACGTTAAATGAGTAATCACGTACCCAGGAGTTCGCGATGGATCCAAAGTACTTTGCACCACCGGAAGCACTGATCGATAAGGACCCAAAAGCGTCAACAACCTCGCCGTTCTGCTCTTCTTCCTTGGCTTCGCATCGAGGTATGTTTCTATTACTTGGGGGTTCACGCTGCAAAGGTGATTTGATTTGTAATAAGTCATCAGTCAAAAGAGGGTGCCTGTCTGTAGACACTAGAGAGTGGGAGTGGCGAAGAGCGTCTTCTAAATCTCGAACACGTTGACAGAGTTCTGATATCTTCTCGTGAAGTTCTTGAGTTGATGCCAAAACGAATCTTGATCATGAGAGATAATCAGACACTACTGGGCTTGGAAGTATCGGTATTGCTTGCCTGTTCCCCTGGCCGGTTGTCAAAGAACCTGTGATATGGATGATCAGTCTGTTGACTTGGATTGAGTTGAATTGGGGACGTACCATCAGGACAGATGGCACCACAGCCACGTTTCACGCATGAACCACAAGGAATCGCTCTATCACAACGTAACTTGAGACTGTAAAGAAAGAACATTACATGATAAAAGTGAGTAATATACATTAGTTGCTGTGGCTTACCGTCTACATTCTGCACAAGAAAGACGAGTAGCGCCTTTTCTGCGTTTCTTTGCAGCATCACCATAAAGATTTTGCTCCATGCGACTTGGAGAAATTGGGGATGATAGCATGTGGAGGCCCTAAGGGCGATGTAGACTGATGGCAGGAGAAAAGAAGATAGGTACCATAATTATCACATTGTGATGGTTTTCAATTGAGCCTATGTGAACTAAGTCCAGCTAAATTCCGCGCTGATTATACCATAGAGTATTATGTACTGTAATTTCCAAATGTGGATTAAACGGGACCATCACCCCCTTGCCGACCCCTCGGCACGGATGTATTTTGAATATCGCTGACCTCACAAGTAGCACGCGGAGTGAGTGTACGAAATTCGTGACCCCTCTCTTGAGCTCACATAGTAATTTTACTTCCAGTTTACATCCTTCTATCAAGATTTTAAAAAACACGAGGCCTTCATAACCTGTCTCATTCTACGCCATTCACAAATCTTCAATTCATTGCGGATAAACCTTTTTTTCCGCCGTTCCGTTACTTCCATAATCATCCCAGCATAATCGGATCTTGTTCACCCAGCATAAATTTCTCGAGACCCCGTGGGCCACAACGCGGGTTATACTAGTTCGCAATTCTGTCGCAATGGTCTGGGCTCTTGGATAGCCTTCCTCAGGTACACCGTCACACTTACCCCATGTTCATCCTCTTCCGGTTGATGGGACTCATGACGTTTCATCGTTCGCTTAGCAAGGCCTTCCTAAAATATATTATCGTCTTTGGAGTCAATCACGCACTACATTGACAGTGGACACCGCTCATAGCGTCCGAAAAGAAGCACGGAAGACGCCAGACACCAGTGACAGCCGATGACGAGATGAGAAGGACACCCCTTTCAGTCGCTGCGGCATCGGTAAACAATGCCAATGCAGGTCTTGCTTACTATGATCAACACTGCCAGGGGAACACTACACTCTTTCACACCGGTAACTCTCAATAATTCAGGTTAATCCCATAGCGTATACACTGCACTCAAAGAGGACTAGATAAAACTGCCCCAACGTCAAAAGCGGGTTCATATTATATAGCACGACATCCCGAGTCACGACATTGGACACCTCCCGGGACCAACATATCCAGAACCATCTGAAAGTCAAGAAGACGATCGGCATAATCTAATCGGAATGAAGATCATATGGACCTTTTTACGAGCTCACGGGATTTGTTTTTGGAAGCCAGTAAAGCAATGTCAAAAAAATACCAAGTTATCTCACAATCTCTCCAGATTGTTCTCTACATTTGTACATCGGCGCAATCGCGATCGAGCTTTACATCTCTTTCTGCCATTTCGGAATGCAGGCGGCCCGTCCGTCACTCACTCATTAACTCATATTTAGTTTGCCCAGTAGGCTTCTACCCTGTGCCTCGAGGCATTCTCATGATAAGACCTACGCAGGCACAACTCAGTGGCTGCCTATGGTGGGACACTATCGTTCTATCGATGTGAGATTGTGATAATTCTAGGACAACTTCGTAGGAGTCCGTGACAATCGAATGTGCATGGGAACTTCAAGCGTGCGTTATGAGCGGATGCGATATGCATTTCACTCGACTTGGCCAAGCCCATCATTCATCCGCGATTCTCGAACTGAATGCACCTGGTGAGCATTCATTCATTGTTTGACAATCCTCGTGCCAAGGAAGATAACAATAGGTCCATACCCAAGACTAGCCTATGGGAAGTAGCATCTAGGTTTTTTCGCCGCTTCTGAATCTCCAACCGCGGAAATATCGGTCTTCGCGTCGCAAGAAATTATTGCCCTATATCTCGAAAGGACCAGGTACGTTAATCATCGCAAATCATGGTCACAGCCTCTCAAAGACTTCGAGCTCATAAGGTTGACCTCCGGTTTCTAAGGATCTGCACACGAACACTACGGAACACTCACTATCCATTTTTGAACGCCGAAACACCACGTCTGCATCCGCCCCTCCGGTGTTCAGGGGTCTGTGCTTGTTCAGCCTGACAGACAGTTATACAATACTATTGTCAAGTGCAAGTTATTAATGGCACCAAAATGTACTTTACCTTGACTGATGTACCGAGTCACGGTCAACTGATCACTCTCGCCTTTAGATCGGCACTGATTACGATTTGCGGACCATAAGTCGTTGAAAATTTGCGATGGATCAATGAGCATCCATCTAGAGTCTGGGCTAGCCATCATTGCATTTAGGCGCTTCGGGCTGCTAAATGGAATTCCGTGGATGCTTGAAACAGTCAGTTGCTCATATCCAACTTGTGTCTCGTACGTCTGTACTTTCTGATATGCGTTGTTAGCCATTCCTTACAACGATCCTGAATGCCGCTTTCATTGCTAGTACATAGTAGTTTATTATCAGTGAAATCTATCCGCTCACCGAAGCACAGCCCCACATCATGCCTAGCCCATTCTGCAGCGATCACATCCGACAGTGTTGACGCCGTCGGAAAGTTACCGCCCTGCTAAAATCTTTCCCTCTCCTTTCCGATATTAAGTCAGCGACGGAATACACGTGTGGTGTATGTATCACGTTCCCTCATCCTTCTCAGGTTGCACGCCACCAACGTTTCGTTGGCAACTTTATCCCTCGCCAATTCTGAAAAGTTGTTCGTGCACCATCCGCTCAATATTTCCCACGACATCGCGTGAAAACAGCTTCACGGGGTCAGCATATTCCCGAAGGCTGCGTATGACCTTGCCATTAAGAGGGGACGTCGTATTTGCTTTTGGCGGACGATTTGAAAGAAGATCTTCTCAGCAAGTCGGCAAGGTGCTTAATTGCTTCACCATGATGGTCAGAAGACGGGGCGTGGAGAAAGTCAGAAATAGAAAATTTCGAATGTATCCTATTTTTACATCCATAATCTTCTATCGATACAAGCATTCTGCGTCTTCTGAGCTGAACGTCGAACGATTTCGAAGTGGTTTATCTATCTGAGTAGGGCAGTTATCTGACCGATTCGAATCTGTTCTCCCTATACCTCGTCCGACTCTCGTACTCATGTACATTACATAGGTATACGCTATATCTGCGAAAAAGTGTATTTGTCTTGAGAAATTCGTATCCAAAGTTGGAAAACGAATGCGAATGTCTAATACCTAGGGCACTCACAGAAAGCCCGATCAGAAAATGCTTACAGCACACTAATCAAATGTCAATTGGGGCCAGGGTTTCATCGGTGCGTGAGGGAGGCAGCTTGCCCTCGAGATTGACATCGAGATCCCGTGATGAACAAGATGTCACACTGGTGGTATCTCGTACGTATACAACTGGCCGAGGACGCTCGCTTGCAGGGCTGATGGGCTCGGCTACAGAATCCTCGATGGAAGATGTATCCGACATGCCATTATACATTGGCTCTTGATCAACGTGGTGCGGTGTTTGGGAAGTAGTAGCTGCCGTGGCACGAGCACCGAAGAAGTCACCCAATTTCTTGGAGAGAGGAACAGGGGGCGTCAGTGATGATTGGGGTGGTGATACAGTCTGGACAGGAGGTGCGACGGGGGTTGGAGGGACTACCGCAGGAATCTGTGACACGGAATCTGCTCGCCAGAGTTTGAATCCCCACCCAGCAGCAGGTGGCGGTGGTGCTTTCTTCACCTCCGCAGGCAAGGGGGGAAGGGTCTTTGGTACAGCTCCAACCTGGTTCTCTTCAATGAATCCCCGCAGAGCTTTGATGCAAGTGTCTGAAGCTTCGCGAGCCTCGTTTGTTTCACTCAGCTCGTGTTTCACGTCGTCAAGTTCAGCCTTCACAGCATTGAGCTCCCTGCGTAACATTTCCAATTCAGCAGACTCCTCCGAAGGGAAAAGAGACTGTGGTGGTGAGCCACGAGTGAACAATCCAGACATCCGCCTCGTGTGAGAAGGCTGTTGGGTTTTGCTTTTCTGCACATCGGGAAGGGTGGAAGTCGTGGGAGTTGAAGTGGGGATAGGGGATGACAAATGAGCGCTATCGAAAGAGTTGTTTTCGGAGACCGAGGATATTCGTTTATGGGTATTGTTACGCCCAGCCGTTGATACAATCAATGATGCACGTTTAGAGGGTAGCGGGCCATTGAAGGATGAAACGCCCGCTCTTGACAAGTCAAGAGCTGAGGGCACATGACTCGCCCGTCGATTTTCAGACTGTAGACGCATGAGGCCACGCCTGAGAGGCATTGTGAGTAACACGTTGTGCAAATAATATAGGTATGAAACAAACCTGCTTTCCTCAACTGTCGTCCTGAGTATGGATATAGTGTCTTCGTAGTCCTTAATCTTTATACGAGCATTATCCAGTTCCTCCTGCGCCTTCGAGCATTTCTCGGTTATATGCCTAAGCATATCCGCAGTTTCTGCCTCGCGGGCCCGCACTTTGATGATTGTCTGTGAGAACTCATCTCGCTCACTTGTAACATTTGCGAGCGACAGTCTCAGTTGAGTGACGATTGAAGCGAGGACGTGAGAATCTAGGGAATGAGGACGATCTTTGGCATCTACAGGTGAGTTCGGGTTTGATTCATCGTTGAGCTGACGCTCCAGTTCTAAGGTGAGATCGATGGAGAAAGGGCGAGGTGGGTCGTCTTGTTCTTGTTCATGAATAGTCATGGCTAATGGAACGTGGTCGTGGTTAATCGTAAAAAAGTGTGAGCTACAAGTACTGGTTTATGTTGGCATGTGGACCAGTAGTAAGTTGGGCTTCGAAAGTTGGTATGGTGGCAGCCACGTCGCGTACTGTCTGGGCAGGAATGACCCTTTACACTGCCTGCCTTTTATGGTTAGTGGCTATGAAGATGGCCGTGTCACTGTCGGTCATTGACATGTCAGTAGCAACATAGCTTGAATTTAGTCTGCTAGGGGCGCCCTTGAGAGAGCATAGGATGTACACATCCCGTCGACCGACAACCACAGCCTTTCTCGGCGTATCCCCGGACTGCTTCGACATCCGGTGTACACCCTGACTGTGACGATGGGCTGACTCAACAAGCCGGGTTTCATTTGGTAAGAATTTCAATACTGTAAGCTCCGTGTCAGTAACCGCAGTACATATGAAATCACATTTGTGAGTGGGATCAGGTTCAGAGTAGACATATTAATTTGAGGCTTATAATGAAAAGGTACTTTGGACGAAGACCGGTTAGATGGTCTATATACGTCACTTGATCCGAACTGCATCTTTAAATGACTAATATGCTACTGCGCTCAAGTCTGTAAGAGAGTGAGTAGGTGCATAACTCCTGGCCTATGATCTTTAGCATGTCAGCTGAATCGAATCGAATATTCTTTCGATTCACCAGTAACTTGGCACAAGGTGCCAGTGCGGCAATTGCTTGGTCGTATAGACAACGAAAATGAACATTCCAAAGCCAGTCGTTCATCTAATGCTGCGCCGGAGGTGGCACCACAAGTATCGTGTGCATTGCGACAAACTTATTTGAATGTGATGCCCGGAATGTTCTAATTGTACGCCTGGGAAGTCAGGAGTGACTGTAATTGGTTGAAGGCGTGCGGGTGGGACTAACTGTGATGTCAGGGTGATGCAAAGCTCCTCTCCGCTAGAACCTTCAGGCTGCCCCATAATAAGATAAGACTTAAAAGGATTCAATTTAGGTGTTCATACACCACAAGGAACACTTAGGACATTTCCTACGGAAAAAAAATTACGAATAAACTGGATCACAGAATGAGAAAAACGCACAACTGTACAAACGATTTATGAAGGAGTCAGATAACATGCATAAAATCTCGTTCCCACGAGACTGAGCTGTGTGAGATGAGCGCATTATAAACCCTACTCACCTATCGCACTTCAGTGCATCTCACGGGTCTTCATATGTCACGATACAAAGGGCCGTTAGAGTCCCAAGAGGACCCAGCAAGTACCGCTCGTGCTGCCTGACAACGGATCCACAATATTCTGGGACTTTACATTGCAAATAATCGTTTCTGACGTGTGGGTGTGTGACAGATAAACTGGTCTGCGACCTATGTAATGAGATTCCAACGTCATCAGGCGAGAAGGGAGCGTGCTGGATTCCGATGCCATATCACTCAGCAGACAAAGTGATGGCTACACGCAAGATTTTTCAGCGCATATTAGCCTGCATCTAGGTAACCGTCTTCAAGCTTAGCGCTTCCTGTTGTCCGGTTAACGATGGGAAATACTCACCGTCGATGTGATTCTGCATTGGATCAATTAGAAATGAGGGATAAGTATAAACTGTTCGCAAGCACAGCAAACACGCATCGTTAGGGGGGTTCAGGCAATTTCGAGTATTCGTCTGTACGTGTCCAATAGAACGGCATGACACGACACAAGATGGAAATAAAATAAAATCGCATTTTCTGCCCTTGTTTGTACAAACATACAACCTTCAATAGATCTGCTAAATAACACATTATCCTTCACAGCATTCCATTTCAAAGCAAAATACCAGGTCTTAGCAAAAGGGTCATTCTCCCAGCTCCGGTGGTGTGGATATTGCGCCAACGCCCTCATCCGTGAGTAAGAGCGTCCACACATATGATGCCATCGCGCTCGCTCCAAGGATAACCCCACCGGTGGAGCCATTCTCGCACGCCTGACGCAAGGCGAGCCCGAGAGGCACCACGCGCTGCGTCCTGTGTTCCAGTATGCTTTTCTTCTCCGACAATAAGGAAAGCTGAAACATAGAAATGAGTAGAGGTGCTAGCTCCAAAAAAGAACACCTACCGAGACCAAGGAAATGTTCCCGCTCGAGCTGAGATTAATATTAATTAGACCGTCATCCTACTGTTGCATGGAGTACTCACAGCAAGCAAAAATTCTTCGAGAACTTCTGTCGCCTCATTCGAATGTAAACCATGAAGATCAAGCATAGATTCAGTTCTCTCTTCTGACGTCAGCTTTGAATCACCGCCTGCGGTGGTGCTGGCTATGCCTAGACATACTCCCAAGCCTCCTCCACAGGTTCGGCCACGGGCAGTTCGATCTCCGGCATCGTCAGACCAGCCAAGATCCCGGCCCTTCACAGCTTGTTCGGCAACTTTTGCACGCTCCCTAACGAGTTTACTAGCCGCTACTGTCATCTCGTTGCCCATTTTAGCATTGAGATCGTGACCTTCCCTGCTAAATCGTTTGGCTGCAGCACCGTCACCGCGTCTCCATGCATCGGCGGCCCGGGATAAGCACGCATTCCGAGCGGCACCCAGTTGCAGTGCTCGAGATCGATAAGACATATATAAAGCATTGATCGATTCCCCAGTAGGTAGGGTGGGCAGTAGTGACGGGGGACGTAACTTGATGCGAGGCGATGGCTTTGGCGCCACGATCGAGGTGCGGATATGCAAGTTATCCACAGACGCACTCGACGAGATTGGCGGGCGAGTTGCCGTTGTACGGTCCATCGGCACTGGAGCAGGAGCTGGTCTCTTTACAGCTGCTGCAAATCTCGTGCGACCGGGATCGTGTTGCCAATGGCCATCACGGGCGCCGTAACCTCTCCGATTACGAGAAGCATCAAATCCGAGAGCTGGGAACTCATCAGGCGGAGGGCTTGTAGTGCGGGTACTAGAGTTACTGAGACTCGTCCGTGACAGTGCACCAGTCACACTGGCCACATCAACGTCTTTAGGAAGGTGATGCAAAAATTCACATTGATCCTGTTTGGCGCAGGTCCCACGCAACCAGAACCGGCAGAGCGCTCTCTCTAGATCATGGCTGAGAATGAAGATGAGGTGGACATAACCCAAAAAAATAGGAACCAACAAACCTGAAACGGCAATCGGCTCGCAAGCATTCGCCCGCAAGGTAATAGCGGCAAACCCTATTTCCGCCAGGAACGGGCCGTCCATTGCCTCTGGTAGAACCTCGGGCGGGCTGGAAGCCTCCGCGTCCCGCATGCACTCCGGCGTTGCCATCCCTAGCCACTAATGTCACTCGTCCCCCCATGGACTGCACGCGAGGTTGGCTGTGCTGAGGTGGAGAAGGCAGCGCGCGATCAACAAGCCATGCCATAGCACGGTCGAAATCATAGCCGTTCTGAGAAAGTGCATCTTCAAGCTCGGATGGCGCAAGGGTGGATCCGAATACCGAGCTAAGCACATCAAGAGGCGTCATTCCATCTGTCAAGTAGCCTGTCCCCTCCGCGTCGTCGATTGATCCATCGAATTGCGGGTCATAGTCATAGCCATGCTGGTAGTAACTTTGTGCAAGTGGATCATCGGGAGAAATTGAGGTACCATCTGTCCACTGGTCAAAGTCGGTGATTGTAATTGGATGGAAGGAGTTGGATGATGTCTTGGGTGCGAAGGGATCGAATGGGTCATCTTCTTCGTCCTCCTCCCCTGGCCTAAGAGACGAGCGGAGGTTGCTAGGAGTTACAGCTCTGGGCTGCACAGAATCACCCGGCATTAATGGTGCAGCGATGGCAAGATTGGAAGTTGCTCTGAGCTGGCTATGAGACCACAGGTCGGGAGACGGTGTCTCGGTTCTATATCCAGAAAGGGTTCCGGGGACTGATGAAGTTGCAGCTGCAGATAGGGGTCGGGGAATGGGCTTGAATTCGGTTGCTTTTGCACTCAAAAGTCGGGGAGAGGATAATGGTGATGATGGAAGGCTCGACGTGAATTGAGGGTATGCTTGTGCTTGTGCATGCGCGAGTGTTGGTGAGTTCATTGGTGAAATGCTACGTACAGTCGTGTATGAGTTTGCGTTTCCGGTTACAAGAGGGGAACCAGCAGGTGTGTGTGGTCTGCGGAAACCGATGGCAAGAGGAGAGCTAGGTACTGAAGTGGGGGTATCCGGCCTGTTGGGGATGAACCGAGCAGCAGAATGGGTGGAGGCACGAGAAGAGGGTCGAGATGGCCGTCGCGTTGGAGTCAAGAAAAGGAAAGGCACGCCTGCTACATCGTCGTGGTGTCTATGCATCAAATCTAAGACATGTTGCTCGAGCTATAAGACAGAAGATGAGCAAAAAGAGGTAAGAGCAAGCATCTTGCGAGCTCACCATGTCGTCTTCTACCCCACAAGTAGTCTTCAACGATTCTTTAAGTTCATCCTCTTGCTCATTAGCAAGAAATCCTGCTACTTTCGTCACAAAAGAGGTGGTGATGCGGATTGATTCGTCTACGTCTCCATCTCCATCGAAACTGTCCGCACTGCCCTTTTGCTGACGGATTATAGCTAATAATTGGGCACGGGTGTGGGGAAATCGTTGGCTGGTCAGGGCTGAGCCAGATTCAGATGCATCGTCAGGCTCAAAGATAACAGCGGACGGCAGAGTTAGCGTCTGCGGCATCGCTTGAGGGCGTCAAAGTGAATAGTGAGGAATATAAAACAAGAAAGGTCCGAAAGCGAAGGGTGAGACGAAGCTAATCTCTGCGTCCGGGGACGTGCAGCTGCTAGCAAATCAACAACGATAGGATCCACATAAGAGCAATATGAAACACCGAACAAGAAAACAAATAACGTTATCCCCATCACGCCTAAAGCTTCTTGATCTTTGATTCAATTGTTGTCCTCAACGAGCCGACAAGCAGGATCAATCAATGCATATTTTGCAAAGTAATCAAGACTACAGAAATATCATTACAATACTTTTTAACTTTCAGTCGTCCCACTGAACGAGAACGAACTCTTCTCTCCAACACTCCTTGTCACCACCGTGGTCATCAAGGCAACAGTCCTTTTCACACGAAAAAATCATGCAAGTGCCCCACTCCATACCTCGCTTATCAGGCGTGGCATTTTTCTGCAGCGCTTCCTGCACCACCTTCATTCTTTGTTCGTCTGTCAGCTTCTGCGCATCTTCATCCTTGATGGAGGTTCTGAGGACATTGATCAGGTTGGGCATAAGTTGACATTCGAAAACGCGAGCCGCCTTGCACGCCGGGCACGGGGGAATTGATGCGGTGCTGTATGAACGTTTGACAGCAGGGACGACCTTGAAGGCAGCCTTCGTTACTGGAAGAGGGTCCTGAGGAGGAACAGGGAATAATCTGTCAAATACTTTGTCCGAAGAAAAAGGTAGGGGATCCCTTTTAGCTCATATCTACACTCAAAACATTAGATAGTCGGATAGAAAGACAAAGCTTAGGCTAACCTGAGACATTGCTCTCCTGTGTTGCTCACTCGCTTCGTGAAACGATCAAATACACTGTCCACTTCCAAGGAGTTCTCGTATGGTTCGAATGCCCAGCTTACATCCTTTCCGTCTTTAGAATCGTCATCTGTAGGGTCTTCTATACGGGCATTCTGAGGAATTTTGGTCTTGGGCGGGGGAGGTAAATATTCTGAGGTCGTTGAAAGGTACAGAGGAGGAAATGACGGAGCAGATTGCCACGGTGAATCGTTAATCGTTGTTGATGCCATCGCAGTAATCAATGAATCTGCGGAAGACTCGGACGTGACACTTTCTGTATCACTCGTGTACTCTGGCTCGTTTTCAATTGCAGGGGAAGCGACTGTGAGACCTGGCTGTCCGAATACGTGATCACCCAATCCAAAAGGACTGGGAACAAATGTCGCCTGCATCTGGCAGTTGGGTAAGTGACTGTACACATATCGTACAAATGTGACTCAACTGAAAACGGATTAGTTGTAGGTACAGTCTTTATAGGTGAAGAAGCCTTGCGTTGTGCTTGCGTTTTCGCCAATTTTTTTGAAAGCTTTGCTGCATACTCTACGTTGTACCTCAAAGCACGCCAAGCACGAACGCTATTTCAGAATTCACCAAAAATGACGGTCTATTTCTTCACGGAATGATACAAACCTACCTCCCATCCTTTTGTTGGCATGCACTCCGGGAACATCCCCACATGTACAATGCTCTATCCATAGGACTATCCTCGACTGGGCACCAGACTTGTACAAGCAATTCCATGGGGTATGAACAGATCTTGCATTGAGATGAAGAGAATGGTGGTTCTCTCGAAGGCAGCATTGCCTTGAAAAAAATCAAGTAAATTGCATTGACAGGTTGATCGTACATGATCGAAGGGACATGCTCGTACAGGATGCCCCCCAATGCGAGAAACCGCAGCATCTTTGATATCAGTCTCTGTCTCCACTATGCCATCGGGGATGCCTAGCAAAACCGCCGTCTCCACTTCTGAACCGATCTCATCGTCGGAATCAGACCAATCATCATCGACAGCAGAGGGCATTGTGATGGTGGGATCTGGGATAAGTTCTTATCAGTAAGATTCATCTGCAAGAACTCGATAAGAAAAGTCAAAAAAAAAAGTCAGATATGCATGAATGGTAAAATTTGAAAGACTCGTCATAGGTGCTATCGTGAGGAAACCGCACGCTAGCAGATTCAGACTCGTCATCTAAAGGCCTCATCCAAAAGAGATATAGCTTTGAACTCGGACTCACCGTGAGTGATGTTAAACTGGAAGGAAGAACAAGCAAAATCTTTCAAGACATGGTATGAGAGACCAAACATAAACAAACTAAGTGAAAGTCGTGGGAAAACTCTTCTTGATTTGCAGATTCTATTGATGCAAGGACAAGCTAACCAATTGCAACACGTTCGAACCCGCTGAACTGTTTCTAAGTTTGATACTTGTTAGAATATTCACACTCTTTTACGCTGGCCCTGGGATGTCTCCCCCAGATGCCCGAACGCGTCGGAAGATCAGCTTGAAACCAGCTAAAGTGCTGACTGGATCGTAAGTTGCTTACTAGTATGCGTGTCAATATCTCACTCCTGCAAGCTATTCCAGAATCACCAACAGACTCATACCAATCATACTACCCTCCAATGTCATCTTCGTGCTGGCGCTCTATGCAGCAAAAGAACTACTTCTTTCGTATGATGTGGGAGTGTTCTGGGTGCTTATGAGGGTGTTGGCTTGTGGCGGGTTGGGTATGCTGACATGGGAAGCTTTTACGGGGAAGCTTACGAAGAATGGAAATATAGAAGTACGTGTATGAAAATCTGGCACTTTCTGTCTTGATCCTTGATCATGTTCAGTGGACAGCAATTGGCGTGTCTTCGTTACTGCTCTTCGTCCAACAAGGAGCCTTGTTTACAGCATTGTATCGTCTTCCCTCTCCAAGGTATGCCGCTTCTTGACAATGAACCATGGTATTATCGACTCATTTCCATGCAGGGTAATGTTGTTCAGTCATTTCTCCGCAATGTGGGTAGAATCCTTTATAGCCCCCGCTTCGGTTAGTCTGCTCTACACAATTGAATGTTCTATTCATGAGACCTTTCAGATGTGGAAACCTATCTTGACCTTCTCGTCGTTTCTACTTTCATTTGCCTCTGATGCGCTTTTGTCTAAACGCAGCGTCTCCATCATTGCTCCTGGTTATGGAGCCTTGGTAATGCATGGCATATCCACTTATGCTCTTGAACATCTTCGTGGTGTCTTAGCTCCAACTGTAAACCCCATCTTGACAACTGCTGCAAGTACACTCGGTGCGGCGCTTGTTGGACTCCCGCTTTACGCCTTAAGACAAGCCCTTGTATGTACTTCACAATCAGGTCTTCTGTTATGACTTTATTCTATCCTTTCAGCTTAACTTTCCACCAACACCTATCGTTCCTTTGACCTCCTTGGCAGTCCTTCCCGTTCTGGCATATACTATGATATTTCTGACGCCGGACACAATTGGCATGCAATTCAACGTTATCCAGACCTCTCAAATGTTTTTGGTCTCTTACCCGATTGCTTTCCTTGTCGCGGTTGCCATGGGTTTCCTCGGTTTCTCACAGCGTCCACATTGGATCGATTTGCTAGTGGGGGTGATGCTCTATTATTGTCAGCATTCATTCCGCATGCTCGTGGTATCCGGTTCTTACCTCCTTTTACATAGCGATATATCCTGATAATGACCCCACACTGTCCGGTTCATCGCGGACTCCAATGTCGAAAGTTATACGGTTCTATTTGAACTCGATACTCTCGGACCCTGAGTCGAGAAAGATTTTCTATTTCCTCGTGTTGAATCTGGTTTTCATGCTAGTTCAGATGTTATACGGTGTCTGGACAAACAGCTTGGGTCTCATCTCTGATGGTGAGTTGAACGACGACATGGTTTCTGCATGCTGATGACTCCCCTCCCCTTTAAGCTATCCATATGGCCTTTGATTGCTTGGCTATTGGTGTCGGTTTACTAGCCTCGATTATGGCTAAATGGCCTCCAGATGAACGATTCACGTACGGGTAAGATCATGTCTTGTATTATACTGACGCATGCAGTAATCCAGACCTCCAGATATGGTCGAATCGAAACTTTGTCAGGATTTGCCAACGGAATATTCCTCATCCTGATATCTGTTTTCATCGTCTTTGAAGCTGTACAGCGAATGTACGTTTATGGTTGATCGAGGATTATGATTCTAGTAAATGTTAACTTTCTGTAGATTGGACCCTCCGGAAATGACGACGAACCAGCTACTGCTAATCAGCTCCCTCGGACTTGGTATCAACTTGTTTGGCATGTATGCAATGGGCGGCCACCATCATCACGTTCGTTAATACACTCCCACTGGATTATCTCATTCTAACCTCAACAACGCCACAGGGTCACTCTCATCATCACGGACATGGACATCAGCATCAATCACATAATGGGCATGCTCACCACGAACACTCGCATGCTCATGTTGACTATTCCCATAAACATGACAGTCACACGGTTGGCGATGGCCCCAGGGCTTCCAAACTCAGTGAACACCTGCAGTCTTCACTATCCCACGAAGACTCGCATGCATACAACGACTCCTCACATTTGCACTCTTCAAATCACACATCTTTCTGCTCGGACCATAAGTCTCATTCTCATTCAGGCTCCCATTCACACTCTGATCATGCACATACCCATCCTCCGCCTTCCCCGTTACCTATGGATCACGAGAACTCTTCGATACGTGGCCGCAAGCCTCACTCTCGGGGTCCTTCCCTCAATATACCCGCTGATGGCACCCAAGTTGCATCTGCCATTCCATTCCCCCTGTCTTCCCCCAGTGGCGTGGACTCGCCAATTTCACCCAGCTACCCTAGCACTCTAAAGCATGATCATCACCACCACTACCACCATGGGATGGAGTCTTCGGAGCACAACCCACGCGATCATGATCATGGTCACTGTCACGAACATGATCATGGGCACCATCACGAAGGACACAGTGACAATATGCGTGGCGTTTTCTTGCACGTTATGGCGGTGAGCACTTGTCAGACATTTTTAGGCCAGTATTCATAAATCATTACAGGACACGTTGGGTTCCGTCGGCGTCATTATCTCGACCCTCCTCATCCAGTTTTATGGATGGACAATATTCGACCCAATAGCGTCGTTGTTCATCGCAGTTATGATCGCTGCAAGTGTCATACCGCTGGTAATTGACACTGGCAGAGTCCTGAGCCTTGATGTGGGGACCCGCGAGAGAGAAGTTCAGCAGGCTCTCTCTGAGGTATTACATATTTCTTTTAATCCAACTACTCTGACCACCTACTTCTCCTTATAGCTTGCCTTCGTGGATGGCGTTGCCTCTTACTCATCCCCTCAGTTCTGGCCCAAAGACTCAGCAAACATCATTGGCTCGATCCACATCCAGCTTGCGCTTTCATCACATAAACATCCTGACACTGATGATGTGCGCGAACGGGTGCATAGCCTTCTTCGGAGCAGGATTTCCGGGCTTGAAGAGCTGACCATACAGTTAGAAGAGGAGGGAGACCTGTTGGAGGATAGATAGCGCGAACACCAGTCGCATATATTGTATACAATTTAATCATACGGAATGCATCCATTCGCATCACTCCGTGTCACCAGATAGTCCAAACAGCTTCTCCGTTTTGCTGCTCGGCAGGGGACCCAACAAATAGATTCATCGTGACATTTACATCGAAGCGCGCATTCTCCGAGGAGCAAGTGAAATTTTAGCTTTTGTGCTCAAGTAAGTGGTTGGATCTTCGAGAATAAGTATGATAATCAAGATGAGAGCATTGTTGAAAAAATTGATGGCGTTCCCCTGTGACGAGTTTAAGATACCAGAAGAGATAAGCAGGTCTTGAGAATTGGCGGGATGAAGGAGTGATACATGCGTTCAAAGGAGTGGCACGGGGTTATGCTGAGTAGCTGCTCGACACAAAAAACAACGATATTCATGCATGTAGATGGTGCCAGTCAGATCCGAGCGCTGTGAAGCACCGACTGTTGATTGAATACGATAGAATACATGAACGAGTGCTTTGCGATGATTCTGCAACTTGAAGTCGTTTACTTTATGTAAAAGGGTTTATAAATCGAATGGTGAATTTCGTCCTCAAAAGACGCAAGAGCGGAATATGGGCAGGAGCGTCTAGTACAATGTCAGGCATGGCCAAAAAGTCATACAGACTTGGTGTGACATCAACTGATACGATGGTAAGATTCGGAAGACACCCGACAACTGCTGCGAGAAGTTCTTAATCTGTGTCCCCATGAGCCTGACTCTTGTCGCGCATTACGATGTCCAGCCTTTCTGTAAAAGAGCCTAGAGGCCGTTCACCCAGAACCACACCTTTCCCGAGAGCCGAGAATGCCAATGCGCTGGCGAGCGACAACAGACACAGACCTCAGCCGATAAAAAACAATCTGTAAAGGAATGGCATAGCCAGGCGCCACCACTTTTTGCAAACCCAAACAAGGTGACGCCTAGTCACTAAGGAGCGCCTGATGAGAGGATAGTAGTCGCGGTTGAAAAGGGACCCAAGAACGCCCAAATATTTGTAAATCTCAGGAATAGAGATGTCGGGGACATATGTGGCATGATCTCCCAAAGTTCTGGAGGAAGCTCCAGGATATTTGCGCGGCGTCTTGCCTTCAGTGCAGAAACGGAGTTGGGTATCATTTTGGAGTGATTTAACTGTGACTAAGCCCGATCACTCTATCTTAGCACAAACTCGAAAGTAAACAAGACGTTAAGAGTATGACTGACCTTATGAGCCTTAGGACCGATCCAAGGCAATAAGGTGTTTTGAGAGTTGGAGTTGAAGTTGAAGAGTGACTCAGTGAGTGTGACAGACGGTCACCAATTCGTTAGACGGCCTATTGCAACACATACTTATACCAGCACGAACCACTGCTCGTTAAATTTGAAGGATGATGAAGAGCTCAAAGTTGCGCATTGCGTTTATTCACCCTGACTTAGGAATTGGTGTGTATGTCATGGTGGATTCGAATACAGAGCCCAACTCACATTATGACATGCAGGAGGAGCTGAAAGGCTGGTTGTAGACGCTGCATTGGGTTTGCAATCCCTGGGTCACTCTGTGCATATATATACCTCTCATCATGACCAGCACCACTGTTTTGATGAGACAAGAGATGGTATGTCAGAAAATGCTTGTTCGGTGACCACGTCACCATTATACAGCCATCCTTTACAGGAAGATTGTGCATCCATCATGTACTCCCACCGCTGCCTCGGTCTATACGGGGAATGTTTCATGTCATGTTTGCACATGCAAGGCAGCTACATCTGACAGTGCACCTCATGTGCACGTCAGCGCATCAATACGATGTCTTCTTCGTTGATCAACTCTCTACTTGCATACCGTTCCTCCGAAGGTTTTGTGGGAAGCGCGTCGTCTTCTACTGCCATTTTCCGGACAAGCTTCTTGCAAATGGCGCCTATGAAGAGGACCAGCGGGGCCAGAATGTCAGTATCCTGAAACGCATCTATCGCTTCCCAATGGACTGGCTAGAGGAGGTGACTACGAGTATGTATACCACGGCTTGTACAGAATTACCATTTAATGGAGATCTAGCACAGGCTGATTTAATTCTCGCCAACTCGAAGTTCACTGCACGAGTGACCAAGTCGCACTTCTCTTCCCTTAGACACCAGCTGAAAGTCGTCTATCCTGGAATTAATATTGCAGCCTATATTTCACCAGTCGACTTATCAGATCCTGATATCCTTCAGATTGCGTCGTAAGTATATTTTTGTTTACTTCATGCATGAATCATTCAAACATTCGGTTAAGACGACGGCGAACACTGTTGTCCCTCAACCGGTTTGAAATGAAAAAGAATGCTACCTTAGCAATAGAAGCGTTTGCGATACTGCGGAACAAGGATCCGAATACATCAGACGTGAGGCTGGTTCTTGCTGGTTGGTTGCGTAGCAGTCATTATACGAGTTCATCACTGACTATCTTCCAGGTGGCTATGATCCCCGTCTAGAAGATAACATACGTACACTGAGATCGCTCATCGAACTGGCTCAGGTCAATGGTCTAACTTACAATGTCATTACCCCGTTACAGTCCCGCGTGGCAGTACCATCGTTCCCGAAGAAAACCCCGAATGAACCGGATATATTATTCCTCTTAAACTTTACCACCGCCCAGCGTTCAGGTCTACTCCAGGCTCAATCTACGCTCGCTCTATTATATACCCCAGCTAACGAACATTTCGGAATTGGACCGGTAGAAGGCATGATATGTGGCCTGCCGATACTCGCCTGTGATAGCGGTGGCCCTACCGAGAGTATCGTTGACCAGCCATCAGATCAAAGGACCGGATGGCTCTACGGTCCCCAGCCATCAGTGTGGGCTCAAGCATTGGAAGACATTTGTAATCTCTCGGAGACAGATAGGAAGGCGCTCTCGCAGAGAGCTCGGGACCGTGCCCAGAACATGTTCGGAGTGGAGGCGATGGCGAAGTCCCTCGAGGATGTATTGGAACAAGCAGTATCCATGGGACCAGTGTCAAGAACGGGGATGTGGCTCGTGATGTCTGCAGTTCTGGGGCTGTTGGCGGTCTTAATCTTCCGGTATGGGTTGTTTTCAGGGTAGCCCCTTGATTGCGAATGGACGGGAGTTATTCGATAGGTCAGGACCTTATCGAAAATCTCGCGTAATAGCGAAGTCGTTGAACCAAGTATACTGTTGTTTGGGGGTGGCCCGGTTCCGTGGTCGCTAGCGCTATCCTCCCAGCCGGCTCAGAATGCGCAGCCTCAAGAGGACTTCTTATTATTGTTTTAACGTACTTGGCATCATCATGCGCATGTACATATAATATTTGCTCGGTGCCGTTGGTGCATATCTGGTCAATATTTTCTATTTGAAGAATGTATGGGCTATTCATACGAGGCGCTCAGTCAAGTACGGAGTCTATTTCTGAGCTGAAAATTTTCACGCTCCATCTCAAATTTCTCTTTCATTGCACTGATAGACAGTGCGTGCCTCCGCATTAAGCAATTTAAGAGCATCTTTGTACTGATTGCATGTAGCATATCATAAGTCCAACGGGACCGAGGAGATCGAGTCAGAGAGTGATCAAGACGAAGAGGTGAATGAAATGGAAAAGGGCTCAGATTATGTGCCTTGGTAGGACTTGGACAAACGTGGTTTCCAGAATTGATCTTGTCTATGGCATATAAAAAAAGCATCCTCCTATATGCGGCCCACCGCGACTTACACGTACAGCCTGGGATCGGTGTTTTGACAGACACTTTGGAAAGCCAGACATCCGTGCTCTACTCCCAAGGCTTCTGCTTCTCTAGTAAGGTAAGTAGCTTCTATTGGCCTCCGAACACCTTGTGCGACTCGCGACTGTTCGAAAAATATTGACCTTCAGTTATTTAATGCGTGTGCAGGAGCTTCGGCTGCAAGAAATATATCTTGTGAAAAACAGACGAATGATCCTAATTTGTCATACAAAGACACGATAGCTTCAAACAGAGAAGGTTTGGTTTGGTCATATGTTCCACCAGTGATTGCCATGATTTAAATTTTAGATACACAGTTGTATGTGCCTTGACAGCAAAGAATGTTCAAAATACTAATAGGTCTCTGCTTGCAATATTATTCTTGATTGCGAGTGCATTCTAAATCACTGTAGATACTCTGTGCAGTGGTCCTCAGATCAGCACCTGATATTGTAGACACGTTTACAGACGTCAATTCATCCAATATCCACTTCGTTAAACCTGAAGAGAAACTACATAAAACCTGTGGCAGCCTCACGACACAATATAATAAGTGTTTCGAACGTGTCCGAAGGTATGGAGTAAATATTACTGTAATGTTGCAACAACAATTTGCACAGGGGTTAAGACTAGTTAAGATGAACCTCTAAGGAAACCATTCATGAGTGAATGTCAAGGTGTGTTCCAATAGAAAAAAAGGTTGTCATTGGCAGGTTTCGAACCTACACAGTCCAAGAGAAACAGATTTTGATTCTGTTGTGGTAACGATCAGGCTAAGACCAGTTGCAGTGGATTTTCAAAGAAACCATTCACAAGTAAATATCAAGGTGTGTTCCGATAGAAAAAACCTTGTCAGCAGGTTTCAAACCTGTAAAGTCCATCTTGAGAGAAACAGATTTTGAGTCTGTTGTGGCAACTACCTGGCTAAGACCAGTTGTGGTGAACTTCTAAAGAAATTATCCATGAGTGATTATCAAGGTGTGTTCCAATAGAAAAAAGCTCATCATCAACAGATTTTAAACCTGCACAGTACAAGAGAAACAGATTTTGATTCTGTTGTGGTAACTACCTGGCCAAGACCAGTTATGGTGAACTCTCAAAGAAACCATTCATGAGTGAATATCAAGGTGTGTTCTCATAGAAAAAAACCTCATTGTGGGCAGGTTTTGAACCTGTACAGTCCAAGCAGGTTTCAAACCTGCACAGTCCAAGAGAAACAGATTTTAATTCTGTTGTGGCAACCACCTGGCAACCCCTTGCATTCAACTTCTAAAGAAACTATCCATGAGTGAATGCCAAAGTGTCTTGGTAGAAAAAACTGTAGTTCAGCAGGTTTTGAACCTGTGAGAAACAGATTTTGATTCTGTTGTGGTAACCACACTAGGCTAAAGTCTTTAACTCTTCCGCTTGACAACTCATGAGACTTCACAAGTTAAAAACTTATGGGGCCCCTGATTGGCACAGCCTGAAAAAGATGACATGGAAATAAAGTTCAAGTCTGAATGTCTAATGAAATTGCTCTTATGAGGGATGAAGACTGAGATAATTATATTTCACTATATTAGCAGCAGGTTCAATATGATTGAGATTACCATTAAGTATACATGGAGTTTCTAGAAATACAGAAGGAAATCAGCAGAACCTGAAAAAATGAGGACAATGAGACACTGTCACCACCTTGAAGACAAGACATGGAGGATTGGAGTCTCATTTTCCCACAAAATGGTGGCCACACAGCAATCCATTTCATCCCAAACACAACATCAGAGATCACACATGAGACCCTTCAGTGACTTCACCCTATACTGTAGACCAGCCTGCCTTTGACAATGCTCCCTAAGGTTGGGCCAATCCACTGTGGGCCCACATTAAAATATCACCCCAGGTCCATGGGTTCACCCTAGGTCCATGGGTGGGCCCATGGATGTGTTGTACCCACCTGTTAGGGCTGAGCCCAAACTAGATTAGCTTCTATATTCAGGAGTGGGCCCATGGGTGTAAGGATTAATAGTTGACTGGATTGAAGGGTGGGCCCACAGTGCAATGGAGAAGTAATGTCTCACCAATATCAGGTGGGCCCATGGTTGGATCAGCAAGTAGATGCCAGAAAATGGATGCCAGAGAAAGGATTGGGGACAGGACATTGTCTCCCCAGCAGGTATCTACAAGGATGTGGGCTGGACAGGTGGACATCAGAAATGAGCACTGGCAACTTTGTATCAGCATCAGAAGCTGTATCCCAAGAAACCAGGGTCGGCAAATAATATCAGGAATGCTTACCAGTTGTCGTACATTGGTATTGGCCAGTGTATCCTGGGATGATGCCAAATATGCTTGCCTGAGATGATTCCTCTGTGGTATTCTATGTGGAGAATGTACCACTGATGCTCACGTTAATATAGCATATCCTTTGGCAAATATAGTGCCAGTCAGCCTGGTGCAGATTTGCTACATACCTTAAATCAATTTTGCTGCCGATGGGCCACACATCATGTTCCCTGGAAACCTGAAGTTCATGCATGCTGTTACGAACTGGGGTGGCATCACCAGCGACAGTGAAAAGACACAGGCGGTCTGCTGGGAGTTCTTACAATGTTCAGAAGAGAACAAGGTGAAAGTACAAGGAACGCGTTCCGAGTACGATCAAGGGTTCAGCCTCAAAGACAAGTCTAAGAGGTATCCGCGAGAATAGAGACTAAGGCTAAGGAGTGCTTAGACTTAGAGACGATTCAAGACAACTTAGGTTGGGGACCTAAGCGAAGGAGATTCCAGGTAAAACCCAGTAAGATTAAAGTAGCGAATCTACTACAAGTACACTGTGCTTAAATAGGCCAATATGTGCGCACAGACCAAGAGAAGTGTGAGAACGTAAGTGCGTATCCAAAGGAGGAAGGCAACTATAGTACAGATGCGTTGAGCATATGAGTCAGAGTCATGTTATGTAATATACACGGTAAATGAGGTAAGAAAATGAATAGGGGCACGTACGATTGTAACATTACCCCCGTATTATACTGAAAGTCGCCGGCTTTCAATCACTTTGGTTCGCATAGTAGACGGGATCGTCGCTCCATTCGTAATCTTCATCAGCAAAGGATCCACTCATCATGTACTTAGCTTCCTCCAAACCAGCGCGTCGTTTAGAATCCCTTCTTTTCTCTGCACGAATACGTTCATCGTCAAGCTGCTTTTCCCAAGCACGAAGTGCGTCATAGAATCCTTCATCTTTCCAAGTTAACTCGAAGGGAGGAGGTCCAACTCGGTTAGGGCAGTAGAGGGACAGATGAGTCGGTGACCAATATCTGCAAACCTTGCACTGATATTCCGCGCAATTCTTTTGACGATGTCCTAGCAAGCCACAGATTCGGCATTTCATGTTCTCGTCAGGGTGAGAATGGGTTGTGCGTAGGGGGGACGGAGAAATGATGGGCGTAGGACTGGTGGATCTGGCGCGTTTCTTTCCCTTCTTCTTCGTCATACGTTTTAAGGCAAGGGTGTTCTGCCGCTTAAGTTGTGCCTGTTGAGCGGAGGACAACGTATATGCTGACGTAGGAAGATCCGGGGTAACTGCTCGCTCAGCGGCGGCAAGAAGTTCAGTGGAGGAAGAAGGGGAAGTAATGCCGAAGTCTTTTACTAAGACTGGTGAAACGGGATCCATAGGACCGAATGACGATGGGATAGACATGGGGGGATGGATATGGAGGTCGCGAAGTCGGGGGCCGAGTGTTACCAGCTCAGTGGCAGGGATGCCTAATAGTTTAGCGGTCTTACACTGCTCTTCTGTGCAAGGTTCATATAGCCAATCAGGGCAATCTAGAGAGGTTACGACGAGAGATGATGAAGCTGACTGATCGATGGGGGATGGTGTTCGGGGGGATGCTAGGTCCGACTGTGTTTGTTGTAGATCAGTGATAGCTTCTTCTACTAGACTTCTAGCTGCTCTTGTTTCAGCGACTGATTGCTGGATCGTTTCGACAACCTTATTGGTGAGTTGTCCGATCTCCTGGACAGCAGTATATAGGCCAGTAAAGGCGTCAAGACTAGAATAAGCACGCAAAGATGAGGGTGCTGGAACAGGAAGTGGCGTATCTTCCTGCGGAGAGGGAGGTCGAGCAACACCTGCTCGACGTTCGGCAATGATATGAATAGCCTCTTCAACATCATTTTTAAAGGAATCGGGAAACAACAACATAGCGTAAGCACGAATACGTTTTTGAAGATGTAAGAAGCGATGTCGGTACGTGTCTTCTGTGATGTCTTTGGCGGTGACTTTGATGAGTGCTGCGGTGCGGATGATATTAACGAGGAGTAACGCGGGGAAAGCGCCTCGTTCAGTAAGGATTCTTTCGATTTCAAGGGCGTGTCCCTCGCAGAGAATGGCAGCTTCGATGTAAGAGGTGTTATCAATTTCTGTGGTGAGGGTTCCGTATTGTTCGTTTCAGAGTTGGAGTCATTGGTGGCAGCGACGACGGGTGTAATGTAAGCAGTGGGGAAAGACATTTCGATGGTAGTTGATCAAGTGCTAGTGCGAGTTGATTGACTGAAGGGTAATCAGAGGGCATGTTGCTTCTTATAAGCGTTCAGGATTCGAGTGGAGTTCTTCAAGTTCTTTTCTGGGAGCCATTCGTTATCTCCCGATGAATATCCTTTCCAGGAGACGAGATAGCGTCGGCGAGTGCCGGTTCCTTTGTGGGAAAGAATTGCTTCTATTTCATATTCTTCTTCTTCTTCAATGATATCAGGTGGGGGTTCAGGGAAGTTCGGTCCGTGCACGTCTGTTTTGCTATAGGATGATAAGACAGAAGCATGAAATGTGGGGTGGATCTTCCACTGCGGAGGGAGTTCGAGTGTGAACGTGATGGGTGATAAGACATCGATGATCGGGAAGGGTCCGTATCGTTTCAGTGCCAGTTTCCTCGATGGGAGTTTAAGTCTAAGATTAGCAGCGGATAGCCAAACCTTATCTCCGATCTTCCATGGGGTGTACTTATCTCCTCGGGATCGTTCGGCCATTGTCTGCATGGCAATGTTGTGGCAGGCAATTGCTTCTTCTCTTATCTTTTGCAGAGATCGTACTCGATCTTCTGCTGCGGGGACCGATGAATCGGGAATAAGGTGGGGAATGGCACGTGGTTCGTATCCCATCATCAAATAGAAGGGTGATGCGTTACGTGCATCGTGTTTTCGGTGATTATGAACGAATTCAGCGATTGGTAGATGTTCTACCCAATCTTCAGGGTTGTTACGGCAATAAATGCGAAGGTATGTTTCAAGTTCTTGATTGAGCCTTTCCGTTTGACCATCAGTCTGCGGGTGGTAAGCCGTGGATGGAGCGATGACGTAGTCAAGAAGTCGGGCAAGTTCCTTTGAGAAGCGAGATAGGAATTGCGGTCCTCGATCCGAGATGACTTTGTCATGAAGTCCAAATCGTCGGTAAACATGTTTTAAAAATAGCTTGGCCACACCTTCTGACGTGATAGTTTTCAAACAAGGGATAATAATTACCCCCTTCGTAAGGCCATGGTCTACCACGACCATGATACTGTCAAAGCCTCCAGAAACAGGGAGGTCAGTGATAAGATCAACGGAGACCTGAGAGAACGGGCGAACAGCCGATGAAGGAATAGGCGTGAGCGGAGGTCGAACGGGATGAGTATCCGCTTTCATTTGCTGACAAAGGGCGCAACCCTCAACGTATTTCCGAATATAAGAGCCCATTGCAGGCCACCAAGCTTCCCGTTTAACGAGTTCTTCAGTCTTGAATCTGCCGGGATGGCCCGCGGTAGGATGATCATGATACCTTTTCAGGATATCGGAGCGATGCGCTGGTGGAATATAAGCGCGATTCTTAAAATAGAGGACGTTCTCCTCAATCTTCCAATCAGAGAGTGCCGATTTCATAGGAGGCAGGCACACGCCATCAAGGGCATCAGATGCCGTTTTAAAGACAGGGTCATCGAGGGGGTCAGAGGATGCTAGCACATCCTTCAGATCGGTGTCAATAAGGCGAATGAATAGAGCGTCGGGGAGGAGGGTCTGATCCTCGTTATCGTCTTTGCCAGAGTCATAATCAGGCCGGCGGGATAGTGCATCAGGTACTGCTAATTTAGTTCCTGCAACGTGATGCAGTTCGATGTCGTAAATAGACAAAATCAGTTGCCAACGTGCTTGGTGACGAGTAAGCTTCTGTGCACTTCTAAAGTACAGAAGGTTCTTGTGGTCGGTGAATACCAGGACAGGGTGTGAGTTTCCTTCGAGATAGTGACGCCATTCGTTCAATGCCCGGATCACGGCAAGGAGTTCCCGATCAAAGATTTGGTAATTGCGTTCCGCAGGATTCAAAGACTGTGAAAGATATGCACACGGGTGATAAACACCATTTTCATCAGTCTGCAAGAGAACTCCACCAGTTGCTACGAGTGAAGCATCGGTAGCAATGGCAAATTGCCGGGAAGGATCAGGATTACGGAGTACCGGTTGGGATGTGAAGCGTCGTTTCAGTTCTTCGAAGGTGTCCATACATTCGGTTGACCATTCAAAGGCCTTATCTTTCTTTGTCAAATCGATAAGGGGTCGAGCGATGTCAGAATAGTGGGAAATGAATGTGCGGTAAAAGTTGCAAAAGCGAGGAATGACCGAACGTCTTTTACAGATTTTGGGGTTGGCCATTCGGAGATTCCTTTAGTCTTGGCGGTATCCCATAGCAACTTGTCCGGGGCGAATTATCATTCCGAGGTATTCTACTTCTTTTGCATCGAAGGTGCATTTCTCTGGTTTCAAGAATAGATGTTTCTTTTCGTATTTTCATCAAAACTCGTCTTGTCCGTTCACGGTGTTCTGCCATAGTCATAGAGAAATCAGGATATCGTCCATGTAGATAACCATCCATCCTTCATTGATTTCTTGTTGAAAGGTGCGATTCATGTATGCTTGGAAAGTTGCTGGGGAATTGCAAAGGCCAAAGAACATGATGTTTGGTTCGAATAGGCCGAATTCCGTGGTAAAAGCAGCTTTCCACCTATCATCAGGATGGATGCGAATGTTGTTATAACCGGACCGAATATCCATTTTCGTAAAGAACTGTGCGTTATGAAGACGTGCGACAAGGGAAATAGGGAGTGGGAGCGGATATGCGTTCTTGACTGTCCAATCATTGATGTAGCGATAATCTTGACAGGGACGCAGTTCTCCACTCTTCTTTCCCACAAAGAAGAAGCCACTAGCTTGAGGTGACTTCGATTCTGAGATAAAGCCTTTCGCAACGTTTTCATCGATAAACGTTTTGACAGCAGCGCGTTCTTTTTCCGATAGCGGGTGACCTTAGACGTGCGAGGATAAAACCGGGTTTGGTGTCGATCCGATGATCATACCAGGGCGTTCGGGGGGTAGTTTGTTCAATCCGTCTTTAGCAAAGACGTCTGCGAAGTCGTGCAAATAATCCGGGACCAATTCTTCGAAGGATTTCTTTTTCTTTTCCTTCTCATCCGTGGCGAATTCCTGAGCTTTGTTACTATATTTCGGAGGAGAGGGAATTGAGTAGGGAGAGGATTGTTCGAGTTGAGAAGTTCCATCACGTGTCAAGGGTGTATCCATGGATACTTCTTCTATGATCCTCATGCTAATCCATCGTCGTATTCCACAAGAAATTCTCCATCTCCTAGTTCATAAGAGGAAATTTCGCGTACTTCTGGTGCATGCCAGACGTCATTCATGTGTCGAATTGGTCATCATCCTCGTTGGGATCAACGAGGGCACGGGTTCTTCTTTATCGGGGATTTCTTCATTGAAGCTGAAAGAGTTTTCGGGGGAACGAAGAACTTGGATAGTTTCGGTACGTTGGTGTTCGCCTGGGAGTTCTTCTTCCGTTTTCTCTTTCCTTGTTCTGTTCTTCTATTGGCCGTTGCTCAATAGGTTCTTGTCCGACCCGATGCTCGGGTTCAGATTCATTCTTGCGCTTCTCTGCGCGAGGGATCGGTGACACTGCTCGCGGCAGTTGTACACGTGGAGTGGGTTCTGTAGTACGTGGCATTCGTACTTCTGGTTCTGGGTCTTCAGGAACTCAATAGGAGATGGATAATGGTTTCGGAAGACGGGAATGTTGCCATCTGATTGATGAAAAGTTGGGCAACCCGTTCTTCTTTCGATCTTCATCCAGATCGATTTCGATTTCGTCTGATTTCTCTGTCCGTGAAAGGACAAGTGTTTCAGCAGCCCAATCTATAATTGGGTTCATTGCTCGTAACCATGGAATTCCAAGGAGGATTTGATCTCTCCTTCCTAGTTTGGTGATATTGAATTTTCCATACATGGTTCGATCGTCAATTTTGACCACTAGGAGGCAGTAATGCGTGATTGGTCCTCCTTTTATGAGAGTTCCATCTGCCGTTGTAACTCGAAATGGTTCTTGAGTTTTCGTCGTGTGATTTGATGGAGTTTCACAAACTCTTCTGAGATGAATGTTCCTGCTGCTCCTGAATCGATAACAGCGGTGGTGTCGACGGATTTCAAGCGAGTACGCGAGTGGAGGGTGATAGGGACACGAAGTTCTTTTCTTTCACCTACAGCGCGTACAAGTCTTAGTATTACATTGGGAGAAACATACGTCGAGTCTTTGTTTCTCCAATCAAAAATCCTCACAATCCCTCACGTTTCTTCATCTTCTTCTTCCCCTTTGACTTCGGTTTGTCGGAGTGGGGTCTTCTTCTTTCTTCAGGACAATTATGGATGCGGTGTCCTGTCTTTCTGCATCCGAAGCATTGCCTTTCTTCATGCATTCGGATCTCTCCATATCGGAGATTCGATCTACGACCATTGCGTTGGAATCACGGTTCGGAATATACCGTGCATTCCCATAGTTCTTCTTCTTCTGTTGTGGAATGACGTGTCCTCATGGCGTTAAGCCGATGATGGGCGTTGTCAATAGCAACGCATTGCAGCACAACATCTCTGAATATTTCGGAGACATCTCCTGTATTGAAAAGCTTTGTAAGGATACCCCAATTAAGGCCGTCTTGGAAGAACTGGATCTTCGTCGCGTTGTCGGTGATCTGAGCCTTGGCTGCAAGTGCCTCAAAGTCAGCGACATAGGTGTGGAGATCTCCAGTTCCTTGTTTGAGATCTCTGAGCTGTAAGCGCGGTCCTGGTATCCACTGGTTCGAATGCTTCTTTGAAGCTCTTCATAAAATCCCATCGTCCCATAACCAACTTTTTGTCCCGAAGTGTCGGTAGATTGGGCGTGTTCAAGGAATTGTTCCTTCCAAGACTTGGCATTCTTTCGGTCATAAAGGATGTTATGTAGATGATCTTCTGCTTGTCGGTGGTGTAAAGCTTTTCATTGATGTCAAAGTGCAATTGCACGACTGGATAAACTCGCGAGAGTTATCACGATCTCCATCAAAACCAATTGGTTGACCGATCTTCAAAGGTTCGGCCTCAAAGACAAGTCTAAGAGGTTCTATGAGAATAGAGACTAAGACTAAGGAGTGCTTAGACTTAGAGACGATTCAAGGACGACTTAGGTTGGAGACCTAAGCGAAGGATGTTCCAGGTAAAACCCAGTAAGATTAAAGTAGTAAATCTACTACAAGTACACTGTGCTTAAATAGGCCAATATGTGCGCACAGACCAAGAGAGACGTGAGAACATAAGTGCGTATCCAAAGGAGGAAGGCAACTATAGTACAAATGCGTTGAGCATATGAGTCAGAGTCATGTTACGTAATACAAGGTAAATGAGGTAGAAAATGAATAGGGGCACGTACAATTGTAACAATGTCTATAGGAAACTCCACTCGTCCAAAGACTGTCTTACTCCTTTTAGCATTGCCAGCGGCATCACTCGCTTACCGCACACTGTACCACTTGCCGCACCATGTTCCACATACCAATGTCCTTCCATGTCCTTGCTGCGTCCGCATAGCTCCATTTGGTGCGTAGTTTGTACATGACCATTTATCACTGATTCCACAGCAAGTCTTATTCCATGTTGCCTCATGCCACAGCTGCCTTGCACTACATTTATATATGGTGGTTACTGCACCTGAGCACTACTGATTTTGCCTAGAGCATTCCGAGTACATACAATTTAGGATATAAGCACCGCATAGCCCACACAATACAGTACCTTATTTTCACCATACTATAGGTCAGGATTAGTGTCTAGCTCTGGATCTACCCAGTAGTGGACTTAGTCTTTAAAGTTTCTTTACTGCTTGTTAATCAATTTCGCTCATTCACCGTTACCGCTGGCACACCGCTAGATTCTCAACCCCTATTTTGACTGGACTTCACGCTCACTGCTGCTTTACTGCTGAAAGTACTGCAGATTTCTTTACTGTTTCTTTGCACCACTCGCGCTTTACTGCTACTGCTGACATTATCGCTTGTCATTACTCACTTGACACTACATTTCCAAGCATTGTTTCAACCACGGTAGTACCACTACGTACGACGCTAGTTCTGGCAGCACCTTCGCTAGCTGCGGCAACTTACCACTGACCACAATGCTACACTCGCACACTGGTTTGACTAGGATTAGACTATACTAACAGGCATCCCCTTTATGGTCGAACACTCTTGTTTGACAAGTGAAGCAGACTAGACAGAGCACAAGACTCACATACTAACTTAAGAGGTAGTTTATCTACAGCCCAGGTTAGGTTGTATCTTTACAGCGGCTGAGGTATGCACTTACTGTCATTCATATTTACTTTATATCTGACTATGTAGTAGCGCGGTATACACCGCTTTGACTTAGGTGAATAACAGTCATTCTCTCATCCTTCCTTTGGATAGCGGCTGAGCATGGTATATGCCGCTTTTACTTAGTTTTGTCAGATGGATATTATTCTGTCTTCAGATAATATATTTTTGCTAGCTGAGGGTGACTATCACTTGTATTTAATTTACTCCAGGCCCAAAAACATGAGCCTGCATCATAACAAGACCATAACAGTGGTATTTTGCAAATCACAAGCTTATTGGTCAACTGTCACTCGGAGGTATATATTGAACGGAAGAACAAACAATGTTCCAATATATCTCAATGCTAAACCTGCTTCTTCATTGACAATAAGCTTCAACAAGACAGTAAATGCAAACCTGTGCCTATTGCATGTCTACTTGTCAGCCGTCACTTGAAGCCCTATGTTACACAGCAGTGCCTACAATAGTCTGAGATATCTTGAAGTTTATCCTGCTTCTTTATCGAGGACAGGCTTCAGCAAAACCTCAAAAGCAGATACGTGGATATTGCACATTTATTTCTTCATTGTGGCTCGAAGCTATATGTGCCACAGTGGCCCTGACAATGATCTAAGGTATCTCAAAGTCATATTGCTTCTTCATCAATGAATAGTTTGAGCAAAACCCTAACACAGCCACATGCTTATCACACATCTATTTGTTGGCTGTTGCTTGGATTCATATATTACACAGCAGCGCCAACAATGATCTAAGGTATCTCAAAGTCGATCCTGCCTCCTTGTTGACAACAGGCTGAAGCAAGATCTTGAACATAGACACATGCATATTGCATGCATATTCGTTGGTTTGTGACTTGGAGCTATATGGTGCATAGTGGCATCGCCAATGATCTATGGTATGTTAAAATCACTCCTGCATCCTCATTCATGACAACTTTCAGCAAGAGCTCGAACACAGACATGTGCATATTGTACATCTATTTGTTTGTTTGCCCCTTGGGGCCATATGTTATACAGTGGTGCCAATAATGATCTAAGACATTTCAAAGCTGATCCTGCTTCTTCATTGATGCACAGCTTCAACAAGACCATAAACACAGCCATGTGCTCATGGCATGTTAATTTGTCAGTTATCACTCAGAGCTATACATTACATGGAAGAGCAAAAAATGCTCTAAAATGTGGTAGAGTCAATATAATTTCTCAATGAACAGAGTTGTTGATTTGTCACATATAAGCACTAGTTGTCTGGTGAGGCCATTCATTCAGGAAAATCCAAAACTCTAGATTGTGATTTGAGTTCAAATATTTTGCAATGGGGGTGATACTCATAAATGATCAAAATTTCTTTGCATCTTCACAATTCATGCAATCTTTGGCTCTCATAACCAGGAGTAACAAAAATTACATGTACTGCTGTATCTCAGAGCTTTGGTAGGTATGTTTGTTCCATGGACTGCAAGTTTACAACCATAGCTTCATTGTCATAGATTTTAGTTATTCTTCCTACAATAATATGAATATCACGATAACATTAACATTACTATATATAACATTAAGTGTAATTGATGTAACAGAGATTCTAGAGTTAGTCAGAGTCAAATGTGGTGAAATGAAGAAACTAGCGCTGGCCTAAGTATAAGTGCAGCGTTAATCCTACTAAAGGTGCGAGTGAGATGTTCGACCCAAGAGGACTGCAGATAGAAGCAATTCCTTCTAAGTTAGTGCAAAGGAAACAATGAAGTACTAAATTGGCTGCGAGGATTCTGATTTCCAAGGGGTGCTCTTGGTGGTAGGCATTGCCGTGTTAAGGATATTAGTACCGGGGTTGGGCGCTGCACTTGCTTTGACTTGGGGTGAAACTCCTCGACCGCGTCAGCAGCTTTAGAGGATGGTCCCACTTTAGGGCTCAGTAGCATCTCGACGCCATCAAACCGCACGGTCTTTCCCTTGTCCGATTTCCTAGCAGCATATGTGTCAGCGTTATTAGCATCATACAATTCCTTGCGCCAGACATAAGTCATTAGCGTGCTCTACTTCAGTGTCTGTCCTGTGAACGGCGTTAGTGTGCAAGAATGCAGAGGGATCGATGTCGAGCACAGCATCACACCCATGCTCAACCCGGCAGTATGTTACAGTCGTACATGCCCCTATTCATTCTCTCTTTGTCTCCTTTACTTGTATATTACATAATGTGACTCTGACTCATATGCTCAAACGCATCTGTACTATAGTTGCCTTCCTTCTTTGGATACGCACTTACATTCTCATGACTCTCTTGATCCGTGCGCACATATTGACCTATTTAAGCACATTGTATTATGCTTGTATACTTTACTTTAATCTTACTGGGTTTTACCTGGAACATCCTTCGCTTAGGTCTCCAACCTAAGTTGTCTTGAATCATCTCTAAGTCTAAGCACTCCTTAGTCTTAGTCTCTATTCTCGTAGAACCTCTTAGACTTGTCTTTGAGGCTGAACCCTTGATCGTACTCGGAACGCATTCTTTGTACTTTCACCTGTCCTCTTCTGGACATTGTAGAACTTCCCAGCAGACCGTCCATGTCTTTTCACTGTCGCTGGTGATGCAACCCCAGTTCGTAACACAGTACAGGTTTCCCAATACATAGTGGTAGCTCCCGTAGCGGGGCTTTCGCTCGCCAAGCGGTCAAGGCTTCGTTGGAAATCAGGACCAAGATGAGGGACCGCATTGCCGTTAGGCAGAACTATGCATCCGTTCCTATTAATGATCTCACCATCACATATGTACGCTTCCTTGACCGTGCAATCCAGCATCTTGTGCAGACCACTGCAAAAGTGGCACATCATGGGTGCATACTGCGTGTACTCTCGCTTGATCACAACGGCAGGATTGGCTGGTTGTGTCTGCGGTTGCGGTGATGCCTGTTTGAGCAGTGGAAGATTTAGCATATGCCGGCGAGTGTTAAGACCATACTCAAGGGTAGAGAGATCCGAAGGGCTTTGGCCTCAGTTCGTGCACTGTGCCCCTTTCTCGAGTAATGCCCCTTATTTCAGGGAGGAGTTATTTGTCCGAAGACCGGAAGGAGTTGCATGATGGATCTGGGTGTCCGAAGGTATTGGATATGATACGTCCGAAGGTTATTCGGAACGTAAGAAGAGGACAGAGATTAAGGCTAGTTTTGGAATGAGTTCCTAACTAGAAACTAACGGAGGTAAGACTATCCGAAGATAGAGTCGGAGATATAGACTATAGGAATCAATCCTAAGTCTCGGAAGGTGACTTAAAGTGGAAAGTGGCTTAAGTCCGGAGGAAGCAGAATGAGTAGAATCTAAGATGATATTTGAACTAAGGTTCTATGGAGATCTACAAGTGGTTTATATACTGTAAGTATCTAAGATGGATAATCAGCAAGTCCGGGACCGAGGGCTATGTACGAAGTGTAACGGAAGTCTATTAGTTAATGCACAGCGGATCAGTAAGCATGAATCGGAAATGAACACAGGAAACGGATCAGTGACACAGGACGGAAATATAAACAGCTGGAATACCAGAAACAGGAGGAATGACGAAAGGAGATAGACGCAGATATACACAAGGGAGTTAAGGTGCGAGAAGTGAGCACATTCGGATGGGTGGTCCGGACAGGATCTGTGGACTGGACGGATATGGAATCGATCAGATCTGAATCGGATATGGTTGGATCTGAGATTAGAAGTATGGTATATGACACTACTACCAACAAGCGAGTTAGCGTTAATGCCGTGCTAGTCAACGAGTTTAGGTATCATGCCTAGCGCTAGGGAACAGATGAAGTATTGGGAGCGTTACTGCTCATGAGGTGCTGACAGACGAGTGGTCACAGAGCACTTTGCGCCGCTGCGGGCTATCATGGCCATTACCAAGGGGCAGGTCTTGACATGTACATTGGACCAGGGTGCTGATGTCTTGTCATGCTGGCAAGAGTTTGGCGTGCGCTGGGTTCCACACCGCTGAGACCAGACCAACAAGATCAACATGGAGTCGGCTAACACATCTACCAACAAGATGCTGGGAGTCATTGTGAACCTACCGCTGGACTTTGGAACTGGTGAAATGCTGTTCCAGGTACAAGTTGTCAAGACCGCTAACTTTGATCTCTTGCTAGGAAGACCATTCTACATGATGACAGCATGTAACACTGAGGACACGCCAAGCGGCGAGCAGGACCTTACGCTCACTGACCCCAATAATGGCAAGGTCATCTGCATACCCACACAGCCATGGGTAAAGAAATGTCAGGGTTTGCGCTAAGTGCCTGGCAACATCAACCAAGCAGGATTTTTAAAGATCGATGAGCCGCACATGGCACGGGGAGACTCCCAAACATTTCATTCTTCTTCTTCTTTTCGTTTCTCAGAAACCAATTACCGCTAAAGTTACCGCTAAAGTTACTGCTACCGTATCAAGTTTCCACTGACCGCATACT
>JABCPU010000230.1:0-108968 GCA_016800925.1 Suillus spraguei
TCGAGTCAAACTTATGTGTGAAAGAAGCGTCGTGGTCAGCAGTAAGTTGCCGCGGTCAGCGATGATGGCGCCAGAACTAACATCATGTGTAGTGGTGCTACCATGGTCAAGATATAGTCAGAAACAGTTGCATCGAGCGAGCAATGTCGAGCGATGATATCAGCAGTAGCGGTAAGGTTGCAAGCAGTGCAAAGAAACAGTAAAGAAGTCCACTGTACTTTCAGCGGTAAAGTAGCAGTGTGTGAGAAGTTCAGTAAAATTAACAGTCAAGAGTCCAGTGGTATGCCAGCGGTAATGGAGAACAAGCATGATAGATTAATGAGCAATAGGGAACTTTAAAGACTATGTCCACTACTGGGTAGATCCAGAGCTAGACAATAATCCTGACCTATAGTATGTGCAATGGTGTAAAATCGGGTGCTGTATTGTGCGGGGTACGCGGTGCATATATCCTAATTTGTATGTACTCAGAATACTCTAGGCAAGATCAGTAGCGCTGGAGTGTAGTAACCGCCATAAGTAAACATAGCGCGAGGTGCTGCGGCACGAGGCAACATGTAATAAGACTTGCTGTGGAATCAGTGATAAGGAACATAAAACAAACGACACACCAAATGGAGCTATGCGGATGCAGCAAGGACATGGGAGGACATTGGTATGTGGAACAAGGTGCAGCAGTCAGTACGGTGTGCGGTAAGCGTGGGATGCTGCCAGTAATATGCTAAAGGGGTAAGACGGCCATGGACAAGTGGTAACTCCTGTAGATGTGAGACGAGTGTCAAAAGATGGGGTTTTAAGCCCAGCACCAATATGTTCGTTACACCAGGAGGCCATCATGAAAAGTTGCAAGGGGATGAGTCCTGCTGGTACCAGACCGTTCATACTGTGTTTTGGGCCGAGTGTGTTACCATTCATCATGACACTGGGCTATCGCCATATTTTATGGTCCACGGCATTGAGCCAATCTTTCCATTTGATCTCGCTGAAAGTACCTTTCTAGTAGACCTACTGGGTCAAGAGACATTCTCTACTACCGATCTCATCGCTTACCGCACACAACAGTTACAGAAGCGGCATCAGAGACAAAGTCACCAAGGCTAGGCTCAATTCAGTACGGCACTACTATCAAAGACTATAACTTTGCTCCAGGCATGTTAGTCTTAGTGCATAATTCCAAGATCGAGTACGAGCTGAGTCGAAAGACGAAGCCACAGTACCTCGGTCCAATAATAGTAGTGCGTCATACCAACGGCGGCTCATACTGGCTAGCTGAGCCAGATGGCAGCATATCCAAACTGCATTATGCAGCGTTCCACTTGATCCCTTATCACCCATGTACCAATACTAAACTTTCAGTTACTAGTGTCACCGGTCTAGATGAAGAAGCATTGGACTCATTGGCAGGAGAAGATGATGATGAGCTGGCAGATGAAGACATTGGCTTCAGTGCCGACGCTTAACCCCACCTATCCCATACCGCTACTACCGACACTCATTATCATACCGCCGCTCTTCAATACCATGCACTCCCAGAAAAACACAAAAAACACAAAAACAAATACCGCTTAGTACGTGTTACGAACTGGGGTGGTGTCACCAGCGACAGTGAAAAGACACAGCCGGTCTGCTGGGAGTTCTTACAATGTCCAAAAGAGGACAAGGTCAAAGTACAAGGAACATGTTCCGAGTACGATCAAGAGTTCGGCCTCGAAGACAAGTCTAAGAGGTTCTGCGAGAATAGAGACTAAGGCTAAGGAGTGCTTAGACTTAGAGACAATTCAAGACGACTTAGGTTGGAGACCTAAGCGAAGGAGATTCCAGGTAAAACCCAGTAAGATTAAAGTAGGGAATCTACTACAAGTACACTGTGCTTAAATAGGCCAATATGTGTGCACAGACCAGGTAACTGTGAGAATGTAACTGCATATCCTAATAAGGAAGGCATGTATCGTACAAATGCGTTGAGCATATGAGTCAGAGTTATGTGACAAGATATACAAACAAAGGAACAAATGGAAAATGAATAGGGGCACGTACAATTGTAACATTACCCCCTTTTTACATGTAAAGTCACCGACTTTACTCATCTTGGTTCGCATAATAAACAGGATCATCACTATAGTCATAGTCTTCATCAGCAACGGACCCACCCCTCATATACGCAGCTTCTTCAAGGCCGGCGCGTCGTTTAGAATCCCTCCTCTTTTCTGCTCGAATACGTTCATCGTCAAGCTGTTGCTCCCAAATGCGAAGTGCGTCATAGAATCCTTCGTCTTTCCAGGTTAACTCGAAGGGAGGAGGTCCGACTCGTCGAGGACAATAAATGGATAGGTGAGTAGGTGACCAATATCTGCAAACCTTGCACTGATATTCCGCACAATTCTTCTGACGATGTCCAAGCAGTCCACAGACGCGGCATTTCATATTTTCGTCAGGATTGGAATGAACTTTGCGTAGAGGTGACGGTGAGATGATAGGTTTGGGGCTAATGGATCTGGCATGCTTCTTTCCCTTATTCCACTTCATACGCTTTAGGGCAAGGGTATTGTCGCTCCTAAGCTGCACTTGTTGGGCAGGAGTGAGAGTATACGCCGACGTGGGGAGGTCAGGAGTAGTTGCTCGTTCAGCAACCGCAAGAAGTTCGTTAGAGGAGGAGGGGGAGGTCATGCCGAAGTCTTTTACTAAGACCGGCGAAACAGGATCCATTGGACCAAATGACGATGGGATAGACATTGGAGGATGTATATGAAGGTCACAAAGCCGCGGGCCGAGTGTTACCAACTCAGTGGCAGGGATCCCTAGTAATTTAGCGGCCTCACATTGTTCCTTTGTGCAAGGTTCATACAGCCATGCGGGATGGTCATGGGAAACTGTGACGGGTGGTAAAACCGATTATTCAATAGGAGATGGGGTTCGTGGAGAGTCGAGGTCGGCTTGTGTTTGCTGTAAATTGGTGATGGCTTCTTCGACTAAATTTCTGGCCGCTCTAGTTTCAGCAACTGATTGCTGGATGGTTTCGACAACCGTATTGGTGAGTTGTCCGATTTCTTGCACAGCAGTGCATAAGCCAGCAAAGGCGTCAAGACTAGAATACATGCGCGAAGAAGCAGGTGCTGGAATAGGAAGTGGTGTATCTTCCTGCGGAGAGGGAGGTCGAGCAACGCCTGCTCGGCATTCGGCAATGATGTGAATAGCTTCTTCAACATCACTCTTAAAAGAATTGGGAAGCAACAACATAGCGTAAGCACGAACACATTTTTGAAGATGAAGAAAACGGTGACGGAGTGTAATTTCTGTTGTGTCTTTGGCAATGGCTTCGATAAGGGCTGCAGTACGGATGATGTTGACAAGGAGCAGGGCAGGGAAAGCACCTCTTTCAGTGAGGATTCTTTCAATTTCGAGGGCGTGTCCCTCGCAGAGAATGGCAGCTTCAATGTAGGAGGTGTTGTTGATTTCAGCGGCAAGGGTTCCGTATTGTTCGGCTTCGGAGTCAGAATCATTGGTGGCAGCGATGACGGGTGTGATATAAGCAGTGGGGAAAGACATTTCGAGGTGGTAGTTGATCAAGTGCTAGCGCGAGTTGATTGACTGAATGATAGTCAGAGGGCGTGTTGCTTCTTATAAGCATTCAAGATTCGAGCGGAGTTCTTCAGGTTCTTTTCTGGGAGCCACTCGTTATCTCCCGATGAATATCCTTTCCAAGAAACAAGATAGCGTCGGCGAGTGCCGGTTCCTTTGTGAGAAAGAATAGCTTCTATTTCATATTCTTCTTCTTCTTCGATGATATCAGGTGGTGGTTCAGGGAAATTCGGGCCGTGTACATCTGTTTCGCTATAGGACGATAAGACAGAAGCATGGAAGGTAGGATGGATCTTCCATTGCGGAGGGAGTTTAAGTGTGAACGTGATTGGCGATAAGACATCGATGATCGGGAAAGGTCCGTATCATTTCGGTGCTAGTTTCCTTGATGGGAGTTTGAGTCTAAGGTTAGCAGCGGATAGCCAAACCTTATCTCCGATCTTCCATGGGGTGTACTTATCTCCTCGGGATCGTTCGGCCATTGTCTGCATTGCAATGTTATGACAGGCGATTGCTTCCTCTCTTATCTTCTGCAGAGATCGTACTCGATCTTCTGCTGTGGGGACTGATGAATCAGGGATAAGGTGGGGAATAGCGCGTGGTTCGTATCCCATCATCAAATAGAAGGGTGATGCATTCCTTGCATCATGTTTTCAGTGGTTATGGACGAATTCGGCGATTGGTAGGTGTTCTACCCAATCTTCCGGATTGTTGCGGCAATAAATGCGTAGATACGTTTCAAGTTCTTGATTTAGCCTTTCAGTTTGGCCGTCAGTCTGTGGGTGATAAGCCGTAGACGGAGCGATGACGTAGTCGAGAAGTCGGGCAAGTTCCTTTGAAAAGCAAGATAGGAATTGCAGTCTTCGATCCGAGATGACTTTGTCATGAAGTCCGAATCGTCGGTAGACGTGTTTCAAAAATAGTTTGGCAACTCCTTCAGAAGTGATGGTTTTCAAACAAGGGATAATAATTACCCCCTTCGTAAGGCCATGGTCTACCACGACCATGATACTGTCAAAGCCTCCAGAGACGGGAAGGTCAGTGATAAGATCGACAGAGACCTGAGAGAACGGGTGAACAGCCGACGAGGGAATAGGCGTGAGCGGGGGTCTAACAGGATGTGTATCTGCTTTCATTTGCTGACAAAGGGCGCAACCCTCAACGTATTTCCGAATATAAGAGCCCATTGCAGGCCACCAGGCTTCCCGTTTCACGAGTTCTTCAGTTTTAAATCTACCGGGATGTCCCGCGGTAGGGTGATCATGATACCGTTTCAGGATATCAGGACAATGTGCCGGCGGTATGTAGGCACGATTCTTAAAATAGAGGATGTTCTCCTCAATTTTCCAGTCAGAGAGTGCTGACTTCATAGGGGGAAGGCACACGCCATCGAGGGCGTCGGATGCTGTCTTAAAGATAGGGTCGTCAAGGGGGTCAGAGGATGACAACACATCCTTCAGGTCGGTGTCAATAAGACGAACAAATAGAGCGTCAGGGAGGAGGGTCTGGTCCTCGTTATCGTCTTTGCCAGAGTCGTGGTCAGGCTGGCGAGATAGTGCATCAGGTACTGCCAACTTAGTACCTGCAACGTGATGCAGTTCAATGTCATAGATAGACAAAATCAGTTGCCAACGTGCTTGGCGACGGGTAAGCTTCTGTGCACTTCTAAAGTACAGAAGATTCTTGTGATCGGTGAATACTAGGACGGAATGTGGGTTTCCTTCGAGATAGTGACGCCATTCGTTTAATGCCCAGATTACGGCAAGGAGTTCCCGATCAAAGATCTGGTAATTGCGTTCTGTGGGGTTTAAGGACTGTGAGAGATATGCACATGGGTGATAAACACCATTCTCATCAGTTTGCAGGAGAACTCCTCCAGTTGCTATGAGCGAAGCATCGGTAGCAATGGCAAATTGCCGGGAAGGATCAGGGTTACGGAGTACCGGTTGGGATGTGAAGCGTCGTTTCAGTTCTTCGAAGGTGTCCATGCATTCAGTTGACCAATCAAAGGTCTTATCTTTCTTTGTTAAATCGATAAGAGGTCGGGCAATGTCAGAATAGTGGGAAATGAACGTGCGGTAGAAGTTGCAAAAACCGAGGAATGACCGAACATCTTTTACAGATTTCGGGAGTGGCCATTCAGAGATTCCTTTGGTCTTGGCGGTATCCATAGCAACTTGTCCGGGGCGAATTATCATTCCGAGGTATTCCACTTCTTCTGCATCGAAGGTGCATTTCTCTGGTTTCAAAAATAGATGTTCCTTTCGTATCTTCGTCAAAACCTGCCTTGTTCGTTCTCGGTGTTCTGTCATAGTTGTTGAAAGAATGAGAATATTGTCCATGTAGATAACCATCCATCCTTCATTGATTTCTTGTTGGAAGGTGCGATTCATATATGCTTGGAAAGTTGCTGGGGAATTGCAGAGACCAAAGAACATGATGTTTGGTTCGAAAAGTCCGAATTCCGTAGTGAAAGCAGCTTTCCAGCGATCATCGGGATGAATGCGAATGTTGTTATAGCCGGACCGGATATCCATTTTCGTGAAGAACTGTGCACCGTGAAGATGTGCAACCAAGGAAATAGGGAGTGGGAGCGGATAGGCGTTCTTGACTGTCCAATCATTGATGTAGCGATAATCTTGACAGGGACGCAATTCTCCACTCTTCTTTCCCACAAAGAAGAAGCCACTGGCTTGGGGTGACTTCAATTCTGAGATGAAACCTTTCGCAACATTTTCATCGATAAACATTTTGACGGCAGCGCGTTCTTTTTCTGATAGCGGGTAGACCTTAGACGTATGAGGGATGAAACCGGGTTTAGTATCAATCTGGTGATCAATACCAGGGCGTTCGGGGGGTAGTTTGTTCAATCCATCTTTAGCAAAGACATCTGCAAAGTCGTGCAAATAATCTGGGACCAATTCTTCGAAGGATTTCTTTTTCTTTTCCTTCTCATCCGTGGCGAATTCCTGAGCTTTGTTACTGTATTTCGAAGGAGGAAGGGGAATTGTGGAGTAGTTGGGAAGTTGCTCAAGTTTGGAAGTTCCATCTCGTGTAAGAGGTGTATCCATGGAAACTTCCTCAATGATTCTCATGCTAACTCTGTCGGTATCATACTCCACAAGGAACTCTCCTTCTCCAAGCTCGTAAGAGGAAATTTCTCGTACTTCTGGCGCATGCCAGACATCTTGTGTTGTGTTGAATTGGTCATCATCCTCTGTTGGGATCAACGAGGGCACGGGTTCTTCATCGGGAATGTCTTCGATTGAAACTGGAAGAGTTTTCGGGGGAACATAGAACTTGGATAATTTGGTACATTGGTGTCTCGTCCTAGGAGCTCTTCTTCAGCTTTTCTTTTTCCATGTTTCTGTTCTTCTATCGGTCGTTGCTCGATAGGTTCTTGTCCAACCCGTTGCTCGGGTTCAGTTTCATTCTTGCACTTTTCCGCGTGGGGAATTGGTGACACTGGTCGCGGCAGGTGTACACATGGGGTGGGGTCTATAGTACATGGCATTCGTACTTCAGGTTCCGGGTCCTTAGGAACATCAATAGGAGAAGCGACGAAGGGTTTCGGAAGTCGGGAATATTGCCATTTGGCATGATAATTGAAGAGTCGAGGCAACCCATTCTTCTTCCGATCCGTATCTAGGTCGATTTCAATTTCATCTGATTTCTCCGTCCGCGGGAGAACAAGTGTTTCAGCAGCCCAATCTATGGTTGGGTTCATTGCTCGTAACCATGGCATTCCAAGGAGGATTTGATCTCTCCTTCCTAATTTGGTGATATTGAATTTTCCGTACATGGTTCGTTCGTCAATCTTGACCACTAGAACACAATAGTGTGTGATCGGTCCTCCTTTCATAAGGGTTCCATCTGCTGTTGTAACTCGAAACGGTGTTTTGAGTTTTCGTCGTGTGATTTGATGGAGTTTCACAAACTCCTCAGATATGAATGTCCCTGCTGCTCCTGAATCAATAACAGCGGTGGTGTCGACGGATTTTAAGCGAGTACGCGAGTAGAGGGTGATAGGGACACGAAGTTCTTTTCTTTCACCTACAGCGCGTACAAGTCTTAGTATTACATTGGGAGAAACATACGTCGAGTCTTTGTTTCTCCAAGTCAAAAATCCTCAACAATCCGTCTCACGGTTTCTTCATCGTCTTCTTCCTTAACTTCGGTTTGTCGAAGTGGAGTCTTCTTCTTTCTGTCAGGACAATTATGAATGTGGTGTCCTGTCTTCTTGCATCCGAAGCATTGTCCTTTCTTCATGCATTCAGATCTCTCCATATCGGAGATTCGATCTACAACCATTGCATTGGAATCACGGTTCGGAATATACCGTGCATTCCCATAGTTCTTCTTCTTCTGTTGTGGAGCATGATGTGTCCTCATGGCTTGAAGCCGATGATGGGCATTGTCAATAGCAACGCATTGCAGCACAACTTCTCTGAATATTTCGGAGACATCTCCTGTTGCGAAAAGCTTTGTGAGGATACCCCAATTAAGGCCGTCTTGGAAGAACTGGATCTTCGTTGCATTGTTGGTGATCTGAGCCTTGGCTGCAAGTGCCTCAAAGTCAGCGACATAGGTGTGGAGATCTCCAGTTCCTTGTTTGAGATCTCGGAGTTTCATGAGCGCGGTTCCTTTGGTATCCACTGGTTCGAAGGCTTCTTTGAAGCTCTTCATAAAATCCACCATTGTCCCATAACCAACTTTTGTCCGGAGGTGTCGGTTGATTGGGCATGTTCTAAGAATTGTTCTTTCCATGACTTGGCATTCTTTTCGGTCATGAAGGATGTTATGAAAATGATCTTCTGTTTGTCGGTGGTATAAAGCTTTTCGTTGATGTCAAAGTGCAAGTTGCATGACTGGATAAACTCGCGAGAGTTATCACGATCTCCATCAAAACCGTTTGGTTGACCGATCTTGTATTCAAATTCTTTGGTCGACATGTTTGATGATTCGTCTTGGTGAGTTATACTTTCTCGGTGCCTACACGCACTGTCTTGCTGTCTGTTAGGGCTTGTCTTCTGTCAGAGGGCTTCTCTTGACAATCTGCTCAGCATACGCGTACGCTAGTTCAGGGTTCAGGGTCGAAGACTGGATAGTCGACGATCAGGTAGACTTTAATCTTTGTTACGAACTGGGGTGGTGTCACCAGCGACAGTGAAAAGACACAGCCGGTCTGCTGGGAGTTCTTACAATGTCCAAAAGAGGACAAGGTCAAAGTACAAGGAACACGTTCCGAGTACGATCAAGAGTTCGGCCTCGAAGACAAGTCTAAGAGGTTCTGCGAGAATAGAGACTAAGGCTAAGGAGTGCTTAGACTTAGAGACGATTCAAGACGACTTAGGTTGGAGACCTAAGCGAAGGAGATTCCAGGTAAAACCCAGTAAGATTAAAGTAGGGAATCTACTACAACTGCATATCCTAATAAGGAAGGCATGTATCGTACAAATGCGTTGAGCATATGAGTCAGAGTTATGTGACAAGATATACAAACAAAGGAACAAATGGAAAATGAATAGGGGCACATACAATTGTAACAGTATGATAGTCTCAGTTTTACCCCAGGTTTCATCCAGTGTCTCAGTTTCTCTTATCAAAGTTTCTGCTCCCTAGACCTCACTTACCTATGCTATGCGCTGACAGCGCATAGACTCTTATATCAAAGATAATACCGCAACGGACTGCAAAGAATGGACTAATACCACGCACTGATCATTACCATACATATTTCCTTCTACCGCGGAGGCAGTGCGCCATGCACATTTGACAGAACCAAGGACATCACGCATGCAGCGGTATCACGCAGGAATAGAAGAAGGAAGTGCAACAATGAAGACAAGACGAGCAGCAACTCGCAATTTTGGCTGTACTTTCACTCTAGTCTCATCTTACGCGTGCGCTCATTTACCTTTACTATATCACACAGGCACTCAATGGACTAGTACTGGAATTTGGATATGGACATGGGACATTTGAACAGGACCACCGACTCACTTTCCTTACCGGCGGTAAAACCACAGGAGAAAGACTCGTATGCACACGCAACAGTATACAAGCATATGGTACGAATGAAGAGAGATGCTAAGTACTCAGTCACCGCGTGCTTTCTTGATATGGTCCAGATAGCCATGAAGATACTTCATGCTGGCGGCCATCTCTTTCATCAGGCCTTGCATCTGCACGTACCACACATCCAGCTTCCGCATCTCAGCATCAGCCAAGAAGAACAGATCAGGAACAGCATGCAGCTCATCCAGCTGTCGCTGGAATTCCGCTTCATCCTCCACGTCAGAGTCCTCAGCGACTTGCCTAGCGACTTCTCCCATATCCATCTCCTCCCCTTCTGTCAGCTCTATTGCCGCTTCAGGCAGACCGCCAGCAGTAACTTCACCACCAGCCTTACCACTACCGCTATCGCCGGTGGTAGGTGGCGTCTTTGCCACAGACTTGGCCTTACACTCTACAAACAAGTTAACAAGGTTAGAAGTTAGACATGTGCAGAACTTACTACTGAAGTATCTGGATTGGATGCAGCCAGTCTTCAGCTTGCAGCATGGCCAACAGCTATACCCATGCTCGCTGGAGCAGAGAATCTTCTGACGAGCGCAGTGCTCACATGGCTTTGAGTACATGATGTCGCCAGGTCTCCTACCAATCCTGGGGTGCAGCTTTGGACGCTAGAAATAGCGCATAAGTAAAGGCAAGTGAAAGAGAGATAGCAAGAACTTACTGAAGTACCCTCAGTTGATGCTAAAGGCGCCTCAGTGCCATCCGCATCACCGCCGGTAACCTTCTTCATTGGCACATCTACCACAGCAACTTCCTTCTTCTTGCCCTTCTCGTCAGTGGCGGCAGCTAACTTCTCTTGCTCACGCTTACTCTTTGCAGCAAGTAAAGCTGCGCGAACCTGCTCAGTCCACTGATCGTACACCTTGCTGGCTTCTAGTCCCACAATGTTCTCCACCAGCAGCAAGACCAACACCAGGCTATATGTCTTCCCATCCAAACAACACTTCGCCATCGCGCCCTATACCATAGAAATGAGTAAAGACACAGAACACCGCCAATAGTTGCTTACCGTAGCAAGAGTCCACTCGTTCATCCACTGCTTCTTCTCAGCGGCTAAGTCCTCATGGTCCTCAGGGACACACTTGGTCAGTGCTTCGACCTTAGTGCAGATTGCGGCAAACTTCTCAACCAAGGCAACAGCATCAGGGCAAAGGTTGGAACCAAGGTCAAAGAGAGACATGCTGTAGCAAAGGCAAGCAAGGCATCACGGGTATGCCAGTCATTTATAGCAGCTCCTCACTTGTAACTGCCGCATAACACACCTTGTGTTCATCATTATCCCCTTCCCATGATACCACGAGTTCACTGCCAATCACGCTTCGTAAATTCCGCATACCACGCATCATGCCACGTGCTTGCAATTCCCAGGAACGCTAAGTCTTACATATGGTACGTCTGACCGGGGACAGTCAATATTCAAAGTGCCCAGCGGATGTAGCGAGAAAAGTCATGCTGACCATCAAAACCCCATTTTCAACAAGCATCTCATTAACGTCTGCGGTGGCAACCAAAGAATTTCCTTATAGTGACGAAATAGCCTTTTCGCTCTGCTAAGGCGGAACCGTTCTTCTCCCGTAAACCCTTACTGGACCCTCGTGCCGATGCCCTCATGTCCCATCCTATTCCATCTAGAATCCATTGGTGCATAGTTACCTCGCTTCCGCTGTTACTAAACCTACAGCAGGATTTACCTTACATCTCAAGGGGCCGCTGCACGCTGTGCGCCTCTGTATTAGATACCCTGTTTATTTTCCTTCTCGCTACCGGACTCACATAATCATCTCATATGCGCTTGCCTATGTTAAAAAGGACTGAACATACATACCATTACTTTTACTTCCCATTACATCCCTTCACTAGGACTTAGTATCTGAAACACTCGCTAGTCACAATCTATTTGCCTTTGAACTTTTCTCCATTCGAACTTCACTCTTAGATTTAACCGCCAGTGACTTTACCGCTCGAAGTACCGTGCAACTTTCGACTTCACTACTCGTAACTGGACCACGGCCAGTGATCTCACTGGGTCATTTTCTCTCTCATCTGCATTCTCGCTCATATGGAGTTGCCGCTACTGCTACCACACCACTGGTGGTAATAACATTTTCGTCTCACTCAAGTAACTTTGTTCCTGCTCTCGTTAGCTAGCCATTGCAGCTATTCTTACTGCATGTGTACCACTGACACCGCGCTAGTACCGCTACTGACCTCAGAAGTCGGAATTCCCATTTCCTTATTAGTACTTCCTTGTTTCCTTCACACTAACATAGAAGGAATTGCTTCTATTTGCAGTCCTCTTGGGTCGAATATCTCACTCGCACCTTCAGTAGGATTAACACTGCACTTATACTTAGGCCAGCGCTAGTTTCTTCATTTCACCATCTTCTCATTGAGCTTTCTATAATCCATTACTGGTCATAATTTGCCATCTTTTTTAGCCACAAAGAAGAAAGGTGCTGCAACAGGAGATTGTGAATCTCTAATATGTCCTAATGCAGTTTCGGCTTTTAACCAATCTTTCAGTGTGTCCATCTCTTTGGGTGACAAAGAATACAGTTTCGCATTCAGTGGAAGATCATTCTCATCTTTGAGACCTATCGCATGATCCCATTTCTTTCTTTCAGGAAATCTCTTTGATTCCTCTTCTGAGAATACCCCCAGGTAATTGTGAAGCCAGTCTGGAACCATTTCTTCTACAGACTTCTTCTTCTTCTTAGTAGCTTCCTCTGCTACTTTCTGCTCCATGGCGATAGAAGCTTTATATCTAATCCATTCATTCTTTGGACTATCTTCATCTTCTATTTCCTCAACCATCGCCCTCTTCTTCGCCATGCCTTCATTGTTATCTTCCTCTTCCATGGGAATCAGATCTGGCAAGTCACCCTGTTTTTAGGTTTTACGTTTTTCTCTATTTTTTTGTCTTTTGTCTTTTTGAGTCTCACACTTGACTTCTGGAACAGTACTAGAGCCTTGCCTAAGGGTCTCTAGTTCTCTGATGGCTTTCGCTTCTTTGTTCTCATCTTTGAACATGCAAGAGAATTCTCCTAAGAAATCTTGAAAAACCAGTGTTCCTTCAGCTTGTTGTTTAATATAAGGTTCTGCCCATTTTCCAGCATTACCCTTAAGGTAAGACAACAATAAACTGAGGTGTTGTCCTTGCATTGCATTGGGGTATTGGGTGAGATAGAGAGATACTTGTGCCAAAATGTTTCGATATCAATGGAATCCTTTTCTCCAGTGAACTCTGTTGGTTTAGCTATCTTGGGAGCTCCTCCAGGTTTGGTAGACTCCTTCGCTTTCATTTCTGCAATTTCTTCTTGTTGCAAGCAAAGTCGTACCTGTAGGTCTTCATTTTGCTCTGATAACTCTCCATTCTGTGTTTGGAGTTGTTGTATCTGTTCGTTCATTGGAGCGATTGCCTGTTGTACCATGGTTTGGATGTATCGCGCCAATTCTTCGGCATTGTAAGTGACGGGGTTGGTAGGTTCAGACATTGTGCCAGTTGTATTCTGGAACCCAATTCACTGATGTTCTGTGGTTGACTAGTTGTAATGGTCAACCTGAATAGGAAAGTGATGAAAAGGAAATGGGAAAAGAAGTATGTAAATGGAAAACTGAGCGGTCCCCAATATCTGATTGGATCTACCACCTACTCAGGTCCTAAAGGGTTCTTTATTCAACGCAACTAGGTGCTTCCCTATTTACTAACTAGGAAAACTATTGTAAAGGTTTTTGTGATCTTCCAAGTGGGAAAAGTTATCTCAAGGGACACGGTGCTCTTCCAGCCAAAGCTTACAAGCGACCAGTCTATCTTGGACAACGAGGCAATTCCACTAAATACTCAGAAGAGGACTAGACCTTCTATCGTATGAAGAGAAGTTATCGTAAAAGGAAACTATAGTAGAGTTCAGCAGGCAGGGTCTTGGGCCAGCACTGAAGTCACGGATCGAACACCTAATGTTGCTCGTCCACCGACTACTAGCAGCAGCAATATAAGGCTGGGCCTGGTAGAGGTCTACTAACTACAAAAGACTATTGGTATGAAGTGCGGTCAAGTGAGCAAAGGGGAGAAGAAGATCGTGACTTTTAAGGTCGGGCAAGACAAAACATTTTGTACTGGTCTCCAAGTGCAAGTGCCTTTAGAGACGCGTACAGAAAGATGATAAGAGACTTCTAAGAGTCATCTACAACGGTACTATCATTGAAGAGGAGTCTAGAAGAAAAGTGTGCAGCGGTATGCAAGTCAGAGTCCCCTAAAGTTCAAACCTAATGTCACAACCTACAAATGAATTAACACAAGGGCAGAGACTAGGACTCAAACTAAGGTTATCACAAGAATAGAGAGGAGCAAGGACGTCTTGGATTGCTACAGATGTAGATACAAGAGGTTTGAACTGAAGAACTACTACAACGACACTAGCTAACTATATACACATATTGAAACTGAGATATAAACTGAGTCTGAAACTACTAGCCAATCATAAAATGGAAATGAGAATTGTACAATGTGATAGTTGTGACATAGTTATGACATCATATTCTAGAAGGTTCTAAGATCACATGATACTATCTTATCTTATCTTATCTGATAGCATCATAGAAGATCTCTTCATCTTCATCAGGGAGTTCAGTTATAGAAGCGGATATAGGGATTTCAATGGGGTTAGGGTTTGTCTTAGCGCTGAGTTTAGATGCTTTAGGGAAATTGAGGAAAGAGTAATGATTTGTATTTGGAATTTGTGACAAGTGCCTGGCTAGGTCGCTAACACAATGTAACTGAGTAGCCATTGGATGCAGAAGGCTTCCAATGAATTGATATTATAATTTTTGTATTTCATCACATTTTCATCATGTTTATCACGTGATGTATGTAGAATTTGCATGACACCTACCTTAGCAACATATACCAAAGCAATGTCACATGTCCAAAAATGCCAAAATTCCACCAAGTTCATTCATTCAATACAACATTACACATTCTATTTACTACTACACAAATTCTAGTTACAGCAGCTCAATAAAACCCACATATATATGTCAGTTTGTATTATCTGTAGACACCAGTAATATTGGTGGTATGATATTTAATTATATGTCTGTTGAGTTTGTAAGACCTGTGATGTCTTGTGACACCTTGTGGCACTTGTGACGAAATTGGTAGTTTGCTGATGGAGGAGGGTACTGCTGGCAGCTTCATGGTATCGCAGGTGCACCTGGCATATTAGGATCCGGACAATGAATTATGAAGGCACAACTGAAGTGATTGATATGGTCTGCACTTAGCACCTGAGCCCAAACCTGAGGATGGTCCGTGACTTTGAGCTCAGCCAGACGAGGTTCAAAGGATAATAGACCATACCAATTCATTGTTCTTATTATGTTCCAGAAGCGCCTACACATCACACGGCCGAGGCATGTCAGGTAATCTTCCGGGAACTTCCAAAATAGGAGACGCGACAACTCAAGTTGTCAACTGTACAGTTCATCAGCCACAGATCCGGCAACTGCCAGCAAACTTCTGTACTGCTCACAACGCCAAGCTCGCACTCGATACCGTCCTCAAGATCCCTCAAAATGAGGTGAGTAGCCTGCCAAAACAACATTTTAAAACGATTGAACTCACCAAAATTTCGCATTCACAGTCACCGTAAGGTTGGTCTTCTACCATGGAGAAAACGGGCAGGCTCGAGAGACTTATACTTTCTAATCTGTTCAGTACGAAGCCCCCCGCCATGGCTCACTCGGTTTCCTCCCCCGTAAACGTGCCGCACGCCACCGCGGTAAGGTCAAGTCCTTCCCCAAGGTGCGCGAGTAGAAGAATGTTCCAAGACTCGTCTAATCGCGCATCTACTTTTAGGATGACCCCAAGAAACCCGTTCATTTGACCGCCATGATGGGTTACAAGGCTGGTATGACCCACATTGTCCGTGACCTCGACCGTCCTGGTTCCAGTGCGTATTCTACCCAACTACAAAAGATATTGGATCTAAAGAGCATGCAGAGATGCACAAGCGTGAGGTCGTAGAGGCAGTTACAATCATCGAAACACCTCCTATGATCGTTGTTGGTGTTGTCGGCTATGTCGAGACTCCCCGTGGGCTCCGCACTCTCACCACCGTTTGGGCATCCCATCTATCAGACGAGATCAAACGTCGCTTCTACAAGAACTGGTACCGCTCGAAAAAGAAGGCTTTCACCCGCTACGCCAAGAAGCACGCAGAGGACGGCGGCAAGTCCACTGCTCGTGAGCTCGAGCGTATCCGCAAATACTGCACTGTCGTCCGTGTCCTCGCCCACACCCAGATTCGCAAGACCGGTCTCAGCCAGAAGAAGGCACACCTCATGGAGATCCAGGTTAACGGTGGCTCCGTCGCAGACAAGGTCGAGTTCGCACAAGGCCTGTTTGAGAAGCCTGTGGGGGTTTCGAGTCTTTTCGAGCAGGATGAGGTGATCGATGTTATTGCCGTTACGAAGGGTCATGGTTTCGAGGGTGTTACTCACCGTTGGGGTACCAAGAAACTTCCTCGCAAGACTCATAAAGGTCTTCGCAAGGTTGCTTGTATTGGTGCATGGCATCCTTCGAAAGTCATGTTCTCAGTCGCACGTGCTGGTCAAAGTAAGTCACATTACTTTTTTTCATGGTATCGCGGTATCAAGCAATCATGCAGACGGTTACCACCATCGTACGGAGCTCAACAAGAAGATTTACCGCATTGGCTCTGGCGAGGATGCCGGTAACGCTTCTACGGAGTCTGACATTACGAACAAGAAGATCACGCCTATGGGTGGCTTCCCCCACTACGGTATTGTGAACAACGACTTCCTGATGCTCAAGGGCTCGATCCCTGGTACCAAGAAGCGTGTCATCACCCTCCGTAAGTCCCTTATGGTACACACCTCTCGTCGGGATCTCGAGAAGGTGCAACTCAAGTTCATCGATACATCATCGAAGTTCGGCGTAAGTGCAGCCTACTATTTTTTCATCAACGAATTATCTCACGTGCCGAACTCAGCATGGCTCGTTCCAAACCTTCGAGGAAAAGGCTGCGTTCCTGGGAACGCTCAAGGCCAGGGATTGATTGCATTTTTGACATACTACTTAGGCATTATGTTTTTTTACATCTTTTCACGACTATCCATGCTATGCTTTAGTACCGCCAAATCAATGTGTCTGCATGCATGACGATGATTTCTGGAGTGGTCGAAGATTCTGGTGGCAGAAAAGGTTTGGTCTGGAGTTCCTTGCACTGCGAGAATGATGAGATGCGATCATGACGTTCCATTGCTCTTGCAATGCAATACTTACTACTAGTAACTAATTACTGTGACGACTAGCATCATTCAATATTCAGTGAGTACTGCTAAGAGTCGTGAGTGATTCCAATTTCAAGACCTAAATTTAGGCAGGATGAATTCGCAACTTGTTCATGTTCCGCTCTATGACTCATTCACACGACTTCTCTACTGTAACTCGCATGCCATTCAGATCTCTCTTGATAGGCCCTTAGCTGAAGCTCCACTGTATGACTGTCCGGACAATAGCAGATTTAGGACGGCAAAACGGCCAAATATGTGATTGCTATCCTGAGGCGGTGATCATCACGTACCTACCCCGCCTCGACGTCCGCGGCACCTCCTGCTCACGATACCAACAACCTAGATAGCACATTCCGCATACCAGAAACTTTGTATTTCCGCAAAATTTTCTTGTGAATGCTCGGAATTCGTGCATGTAGGTTGTCTCGCGAGCAACGCTTTATACGTGTTATTTTTCAAAAGATGGACCCCTAGATTCATAGCAATCCCTGCCAGACAAACCTTCATTCAATTATCTTATTGGCCGAGGCTTCCCTCGCATACATGGCCGATCAAGGCCTGTTATAGTTATCGAACACCGACCATGTCCTCCCCGACCAGTAAGAGGAGCCAATCGGGTACAACATCTGCAACAGTAGTGCACTCATGAATTGCCCTTCACAGTTATTATTTTATTTCGCCATTCTAAACTGAGAACTGAAAGTTTGAATCGATAATAATCTTTCGTATATCGCTGAAGATAACATGAACTGTGGCTTCAGCGCAATAACGACTAAAAAGGTGCGCGAGCTGACTCTAACCTTATATGCCAGAAAGTGCCTCAAAAGGCGGATTTTGGATTTCGGATCTGGCCAGCGAGAAGCGATATATATAACTGTATCACCTAATCAACGTACAGGCGGTCATTTGCTATTTTCCGTTTTATGGGCTGCGATTCGCTAACCCATTGCTCGCATCATGGCCCAATTAATGGTCGCCTTGCTATCCTTGCCGGCGTTCCTCTATCCTTTGTCGTCATCACGGCAATTAGTCGGTTCATCAAGAAGCGACAGAATAACCCTCCTCTCCCTCCTGGCCCAGTGCCTCTCCCACTGTTAGGGAGTGTCTTATCTGTTAACGCTCATGAGCCTTGGCTGACTTATACCGAATGGGGTGCTGCGTATGGTACGTGAACAGATAGTATAGGGCACACGTGGTACAAATCATTATATCAGGGGACTTGGTCTTCGTGCGAATGCTAAACGAGGAAATAGTCGTGGTCAACTCTCAGGAAATTGCAGAAGACTTATTGGACAAACGTTCTCGGATTTACTCTGATCGACCATATCTAGCCACACTCGAGCCGTGCGTTTTTTCAGTATCATTCTATTCAACCAGTTTGAGGTTTTTGCAGATATGGCTTGTCGATCAACTTTGCATTCTTAGGTTATGGTGATGAATGGCGTCGCTGCCGACGACTCTTCCACCAAACTTTCCGTTCCGAGTCTGCAGTAAAATTTCGCCCAATGCAAATCACACGAGCTCGTGAGATGGTCGCCAACCTAGTCGATGATCCTCAACATTATCTTAGCCACTTCGAAACGTTAGAAACTGATTTTTACAAATTGAATGATTATTTATCTATTCACAGATTCTCGTTATCTGTTGTGATGTCGGCTGTATATGACTACGATATCCGTGCTCGTGATGATCCTATGGTACAGATTGTGGTAAAGGCACTGAATCCGGGCACGGCCGTGTTGACCCCGGAGAGCGCATTGTTACTTAAGACCTTTCCCTTCTGTGAGTTCAACTCTGCTAGATGAGAAGGCGTTAACATGACATGCGCCTTTGTGTAGTGCTAAAGTTACCTGACTGGTGCTGGGGATCCTCGATAAAGCGTGGTGCTCGAGCTTCGACCGAGCGCGTCAATGAAATGGCCGAAGTGCCATTTCGATATGTGCAGCAGCACATGGTGAGTATTTGGCTCTTATTCCTGACATTGATTGAACCCTTGCCAAGGCCGACAGCTCATTCGTCACTCGATCTTCAATGGTTGCAGAAAATTTACGACGAATGGAGATGCAGGAGCAGGCATCCAAACCTGTGCTCGAGAATGCCTTAAAGAAAGCAGCTACTACTGCTGTTGGGGGTGCGTGAACTTTTTTTACAAGCAACGTTGTGCTCTTTACATATACCAATATCACACAGCTTCGTATGACACGGTGAGTGGATGACTCCATCATGTTGTCCGCTGCTGATCCTCGTCATAGACTGTGGCAGTTTTGATGGTTTTTGTTCTGGCCATGGTATTATATCCAGACGTTCAGAAACGTGCACAAGCGGAAATCGACTCAGTGGTTGGAAGAGATCGGCTGCCAACGTTTGAGGACAGAGCGTCACTACCCTATATTGATGCAGTTATGCGGGAGACTTTCCGATGGCAACCAGTTGCACCTCTTGGTATTCTTCCTCGTCAAGTGATCTATCCTGTACTGATGATCTCACAGGCGTATCACATGCTACGTCGAGTGATGACGTATACGATGGCTATTTCATTCCAAAAGGTCTGCTGCTTTTGTTCCATCAATACAATCATCATTTATAATACTGTACATCAGGCACAATCATCACGTATAACACATGGTCCGACATGCTCTTTCCAGGTTTCATGATACTGACTTAATTGTAGGGCCATTACACGAGATGAAAAGCGGTACCCTGACCCATCTCGTTTTATACCAGAGAGGTTCATCGATGTCGATGGCGCGTTGACAAGTGATGACCCCGCACAATATGTTTTTGGCATTGGCCGGCGTATATGCCCAGGTTCATCAAGTTATTCTAGTCCTATAAAAGATTTGCTGACGAACAGACTTGGATCAGGACGGTATACTGCTGATGCTTCCACATGGTCTGCCATTGTGACCATGTTGGCTGCATTGGATATTTCTTCTGCCAAAGATAACCAGGGCAAAGTCATCAGCTTCACGCCCACGCTAATTACGGGAGTGGCTTGGTAATTGACTTCCTCGTGTCATTCTATCCTCTTATCACTGACCTCAATTTTGTTGTTTCAGTTACCCTGCGGTCTTCCCTTGCAGTATTTTAGCACGGTCTCGCATTCATTCAGACCTTGTGAACAGTTGCCGAGCTGCCGAGCTTTAAAAGAAGGGATGACGCCCCATCTGTAGTCTGATTGGAGCACTAGTGGTGTAAACGATCGAGTATGTACTTCCTGTATATTATGCTAACAGACGACAAAGTGCCATATTGGCTTCGGTCAGCCAGTGTGTCTAGCTGTTGTGTCGAGGGTCTTGCGACGTTTGGGTGACGGCGCGCCAGAATATATCGTTCTGCCGCCGCCTCTGTCACAATCTGTATTTCATGTAGTGCCTCGTTTGTACTTCGCTACTGCTCTGAAATGAGACATGGACTAATACGTTATTGTCGGGCTCATCAGAACAGGTCAGGACCGATTCCAGTCTCATCAGCCACAGCGAAATTTGATTTTTATATTTTCAGAAACTGTATGCCATCGATGAAGCTTGAAGTCCAATAAGGACTCGGTACTCGGTACCCAGTTGGGGTTATTTGCACCTTGATTATCATTGGTCACTGCTCAGAATCTTGTTGTTCATTTGACGCGGGGTGTTAAAGGTGTTGTCTTCCACTTGCTCACCTGCTGAGATAACTGAATTACTGTGCCGGCGAGTGAATAATTCAGATGACACAAAAAATGGGTACGCAAGTCTCCAATGGTCTTCATAAGGTCTGCACGAGGACTTTGAAATTTCTGCTACATACATGTGATTCACCCGAGGCCGCCTGGTGCCTCGATGTTCCGGTCTTATCATCACTCGGCGACTAATTGAATTTCAAACCATTTTGATTGATACATAAGATTGAATACCAGGCTGACTCGGGAACTTGGCATTGTTGTATGACAGTCAATGCTACACCTGGCCGGAGAAACTGTCTCACAAAAGTCAAGATCTCGTGGGATTTCCGACTAGCCAGTTTATATGGATCTTGTTATCAGATTGATTTACAAGGGTGATATTCTATTGTCAATGACAAAAATAGGAGAAGTGTTAACAATGCAGCGGGGAACATGGCCTGATGGCAAGCAATATCATACGCAGTGGCCCATTACTTATACTGTCGAGATACGCAACTAAGTTCGACCCGAATTGGGTGCGACCAAACGTTACCCTTACCCGTGACCTATACCCTGCAGAGCCCTCGTTTGAACCCAACATTCGAAATGAACATGGTTGAAAATTAATGCTGGACTTCATTACTACTCCAAGGTTTCTTTGAACTTAAGAAAAATATAGAAGCTTGAAGCACATCATAAGTCTCATACTACTGACTTGGATAGGATATCTACAAATATCAAAATGTGCTGCGAAGTCCCGCAGACCACGTAGAACCGAACCGTGAGCAACTGGATACCTTGTGCACTGGAACTTTGGCGGAACTGTGCTGGCTGTACAAGAACGCTGCCTGTAGGGGTGCATGTGTACTTAAAACTCCGCATGAAAATTGCCGCATGCCGTGCATTGGGCTGTGTTAGAGCGCTTACTGAATTTGACTCTGAATTGTAAGTACTATTGTTAACACTTCTCCTAGATTTTTCAATCACTGGAACGCCCGTTAAAGCTGGTCCCCGTTCCCCTCACCAGTATGATACACTTCTCCAAGGTACTAATAACCTCTTGGAGCGCGATAGAGCTCGTGTGAATGCCCTTCCTAGGGATTCCAGCGTGCGCAGACAAAGTTTGGTTAACGTTCCTTTGACAAATGATTATGCGAATACGAACTACTTCCTAGCAGTTGGCATTGGCAACCCCCCCACAACTTGTAAGTTCAATATTGGGAAAATTGAAGACAACTTGGTTCTCGACAGCGGTCAATCCTCGACACAGCGAATGGGTTGGCAAGGGTGGATAGGTGATATATCAGCCTTGAAGTTACCTGGGATCCAACTGCGTGAGTAACACAGTTTCAAGAAATCAGAGAATTCCTATGGAACGGGTTGTCGACATTTTTATCGAGGATAAAATCTTTAGTCATAAGCCGACTCGTTTCAACTTGCACCCGTGTCATCATGTGAAGCGGAGCATTTGTCACGGCTATTCCGAAGGTTCGTCGAGGTCCGACACTTATGTCGGGGAAAGCCTTGTATATGAATAAATCGCGACCAGTGAGAAGTTCGGATATCTCATCGATCTAGACGGGTGGAATTATCCTTGTTTTTTCTCGCCTGTTTACGTTCTGTTTACAGCCTCTAGTAAACATATGGCTATTCCGGTCGATTCTAAATCTCGTTTCCGCAGTGAATGCTGGAAACGTGCTGACTAAGCTATGGAAAGGCCCAACTTAGTGCGTAGCTCCTAAGCTTGACTAGAAACTCATGAGACTTCCAGCTGGTCGTAAGCAGCGCCAATCAGCGTTGATATAAGTTCCGAGCCGCTCGTGCATATTTGTATTTGCCAAAAAAAAAACGCCAATAGGGAATTCCGCACAACAACGTACATGAGAACCTAGATACAATTGGCCTGTGGTTTGGAAAGCATTTCCATAATACAACGAGGTGCGAAATGACACCGACTTTGAAGGTTTGAATCAAAATCTAGGATGCGGAAAGTCATCCACTTGCGACTTAAAAATGAAAGGTATGTAGTCTCTATCATTCCCGGACGAGCCGCAAGCTCAAGGGCAGTTGAGGCGTTTCACCATCTCCAGCAGGCGCCTTAACTACTGGTATGTGGAAACCGCTCATTTTCCAGTAGGTTTCCTTCACGTGCCCATTCTTGTCTGGTTCTGATGGCAGAGCGAAATCTATGTCTGGCAAAAGAGTTGCCAATACGTCCTCTGGTAGAGAGAACACGTCATTGTGAAGAATGGTCGACAACCTGAATGTCTTACTTATTTCCATTTCGGCAAATTTCAAGCCTCTGTTAGGGAAGTGGATTGTTAAAACGATTCGGGTTCAGAAGATCGACGTCGTACATGCAAGAACGATTGCCCGCAAGGAACGTCATCCTGAAGGACGTGCGGTCAGACATATGCAACAAAATGATCGATGTGACACACATAGACGAATAAATACCCGTGTATCTCACACCATCTTTGACTCCAACTAAAAGAATCTTAATGAGTAACTACTTTTGCATGCACAAAGCTGACCTTGGGTAGAGTTAAGCCATCGCTCAGGTTTCCATTCCGATGCATCTTCGCCCCAGACAGCTTGGTTATGATTAGCAGTAAGGATGGATATGACGATTGACTGGTTCTTAACCACAGAAATGGCATTGATCTTGTGGCCAGATACAGATCGGACGGGAAATTGCAATGGTATTGACGCTGCTGATGTTGTTCTTAGAAAAATTGAGTCAGCAAATAATATTTCTCCTCGAAAAACTAACCTTCGACCGAGGACGGGAAGTGACGGATAAAGCCTTAATGTCTCTCTGACGACTGCGTCTAGGAAAGGAAGATTCATCAATGAATCGTATGGCAATTTGACGGACCCGAAGCTGTCTTTGGCGTGCGCATGATCGACGTCAACGGCCTGGTGTGCAGTCACAGCATCACAGATCTCTGCTCTTAACTGTTGCTGGACATGAGGATGCTTGGCAAGCATGTACAATGCACGAGCCACTGCTGCCGTCGTTGTATCGAGACCAGCAAAAATCATAACGCTATTGCACAGAAAAATCAGTTTCACCACAAGGAAGCCATCAGGACTAACTTCATCTGTCCAAGGAGTTCAGCATCACTCAGTCTATCCCCCTCAGCAGATGAAGCATTTGCTTTGACTGTGCATGTCCTATGTGAGAATGAGTATTCCATTGATAATGATTACGCACGCATAATAGACATGACATCTTTTCCCCTGGTTCTTCCCGACGTGTAGTGAGATTGCGAGGGCATGGGGGAAGGCATCGCCAGTGCAGCTTTCTTCTCTTCAAAAATTTTTCTACCGACCGAGTCCATGATTTCAACCACGCGGCGTAGTTCCCTAAGATCCCTCATGGGTTGCGTCGGCAACCAACTTATCGTGAGCAAGTCTGCTATCTTTTTGCACCAGTAAGGAGAGAAATTACGCATAACTACTGGAACCATGGATCGAAATAACATAGTTTTACTGATAGATGGACTGCGAGAGTAAACATGTCAAAAGATGATTTCACCGGAAGACCAGTACGCACCCTAGCATCCGCAATGCCTCGATGTATTCATTGTGATTTCCTGTCTCTAATGCAGCTGACTCGTAGCCAAGCACACCCTCACAGACGCAATCCAGAGAACTGTAAGAGAGCCAAGGCAACACGTCGAGTTCTATTGGATCTGTGCCAATAGTGAAGTTCTGCGCGATAGCGTGTATAACCATGCTCACGGTGGGTAGAAAGATTTGACACGAGAATAGATTTTAGCTGATGGGAGATGGTTTGAATAATTGGCAGAATTTCTCGCATATTGGAGATGGAGAACACTGGATTAAGCATTTTGCGTTGCTTCCGGTGCTGTTCCCCTGCGCAGCGATGAGAACAAATTCGTGACCATTGAAAAATGATTAACCTTGCGTCGAAATAAGACCATCGCCGAAGACGACCTTGTTAGAGCTTACAAGGGTCAATGAGGAGTGTTGAAACAATACTTGACACTAACAATATAAAGTCATCCTCTTCCTCAAAGATATGCTGGTCCTTGACAAGTATATGATGAAGCGCGCGCGGATCTGATACAAACAGCCATTCTCCCTATGACCCATAAATCAATGATATTCCTTCTGCAAGGATGCATAATACGCACTCCAAACAAGGCATGGATTTTGATGGCTCCACCATAATCTGCTGCCATCTTTAAGCAGCGTTCGAAACTGTCAAAGAATACCGACTCCAAGTTGCCTGTATTGATATTCGTAAGCATTCAATATGGGAATCCGTGAGTGGCTGCAAGTGAAACCCAACCTTTTAACCAGTGCTCGTTTTCAGGACCTGCAACATCTAGGGCATTTGCCTTTCTGGAGGCTCGCCATCCAACAAGCTTCCATACTGCCAGGGTAAGCACACTGCATCCAATAAGGCGAGGGAGGGACATCCCGGCAAGGTCAGCCTGAGTATGCAGTACTAGCCTATCTGAAAAGCCGATTGGGTCGAAGTGTGCTCTGACATGCTTATCAGCGGTTTGTTTTTGGCATAGCTTGGCATAGCTCAGGTCAAGCGTTCGTAACGTCCGTTTTTGGTTAAGTTAGTACAATGGCCACTGCGGGTGTGTCAATGCATTGCACTCGCTAGTGTAAGCATGATGCTTACTACACAGACGCACGGACACGGACAATGACGCATCGATGACGCACTAGACTCAAGGCTTGTCTGATTGGACACCGTGCACGACACTATAAGGCTCGAAGTATCTCTTACGTAGAATTATCTCTCTTTACCATCTCGCAATCATACGCTCTTCCACTTGTTGTCAGTCAACTTAGTGTTGCGGTCACACAGACGGCCTTCCAACTAGTTGCATTTTTTGTTCGTTGCGGCTCAGCTGCACCATGTCGTCTATAAGATCAAATCAAGCCCATGTCATCTTCAGAGTGCGCTACCAGTGAAGTCGTAAGCGTTCATAAGCGTCCGTAACGCACGTAAGTTACAGCTACTTTCATATCGATAGAGCAGATTTCATTTTGTTCGCCTCACCGCTTTTGTTTAGTTGTGGAGCTGTACAAACAAAAGGGTCCCGCCTGTTACGATATTTGGGCGCGCGAAGTATGCTAGAATGGCCACCTGTCCCACGCTCTGCCCGACACAATTGCAGTACTCTTGAGACTTGCCGCCATGCCTGGAAACCACCATCACATCCCAGCAATAGGTGATCATGTTTTCTCGTATGAAATCTAGTAGCATAGCACGAGCTACTCACAAGCCACTGAACTGTTAACCGAGTTTTTCGGCTCTCTCATCTCACAGGCCAAAGTGGACGTCCTCGTCTGCTCACAGCAGCAGATGCTTCAGTAAGCGAATCAAGCTTGCAGTGCAGAGGTGGTGATTTCTCTAACTCCCTTACTAGTATCAGTTGTCATGTATTGAGTGCACTCCAGACCTATTGCTGTCTGAACTTCAATATATGCCAGTCAGGCAATGGGTGTTGAAGTTTCTGAAGTCACCATTGAAAAGACATGGCCACAAAAACATGTATGTAGTTTTTCACTAGTTGCATTTCATTCTGATCTCCTCTACTAGGTGTCCCATCTGCACAGACATGCGAGAAGAAGTTGATAAAAGAAATGTCGAGGGGAAGCTGAAGTTGAATTCGACTGACACGTCCCCAAATTACTCCAGTATTCAACGGAATGAGACAGTGATATCTGAAACAGCTGAAGGATCAGATTCTTAAGTTTCAGATGACCATAATGACAAAAGTTCTTTTCTCACTGACATACCACTGACTTGAAGCTAGAACACAAAAAGAATGAGTTAAGATCTGCTGCAGTGGCATGTTTTCGACAACATGGATGAAGGAATGGGTGGGAAGCATATTAAACCAGTATCCAGCATGAGGAAAGTGCTGTTGAAGTATTCCTTGCTGCTCCTCTTCATTAAGAGTAGAACTTTGAGAATAATTAGAATCAGACATGAGATTGTTGGGCATCCTGCACTTGACCAACAAGTCTTATATATGTTTGTCCATCAGTGGGGGGTGGACTTGGTCAGATCATCACTGAGACGGTTATTCAAAAGATGAGAAAGCCATCATGCTAATAACCAGGCTGAGAGCATGGGGCCGAGTAACACTGAACTTGCACCACCATAAGGAATCAGCATGGTCAATTGTGAAGATAATAGTATAGCAATATACATGGTAGCACAAGATCATCAATCAATAGTTGTATGCTGTGAGAGGTGATGCACTGCAGGCTTGATTCACTTACTCAATGTCCTATATGAAGAAGCATCTGGGGTGCCATTGGTGCATTCTTTGGACCTGTGAGAGATGTAGAACTTGTGACACTTGAAGCAACCATTGTGGTCAGCAAGAAGAGTGTGTTCCGTGGCAGTCAGAAGTCCTAGGTGCGAGATGGTATTCATTTGATTTGAAGGGTTCAATGAATGTTGGGGGCAGTAGAGAGAGAGATGAGTGGGTGCCCAATACTGACAGATACAACATTGATAGTCTGGGCAGTTCTTTTGACAATGCCTGAGCAATCCACAGATACGACATTTCATGTTTTCATCAGGATTAGAAGTCAACATTCGGAGAGGTGTGGGTGCAATGACACATTGATGAGGGCTGGTGGAACTGCACATTTCTTTCCTCATCTGCATGTGATACACCATAGAGCTCATTCATTGCTGGAACAAATCTTGTTTGTTTGTTCATCAGTGAGGGTGTATGGTGATGGTGATGGTGTGATGGTGGCTGCAGCTAGCAGTTAATTGGGGTCAGAGGAGGTCGTGGGCCCTAAGGCTTCAACAAGGACTGGCATGATGGGGTTCAATGGCCCAAAAATGTGAGGAATAGACATGGGAGGATGAATGCGAAGGTCTTTTAACTGATGACCAAGTGCGATAATCTCAGCAGGCTCGATATTCAGTTCTCTAGCGGCGACTTCTTCCTCATGCATGACAGGTGAAGGGGTAAAGAGATGAGGAGGTTCATTGTTTTCATCAATTATGGTAGTGTCAACGATTGGTGATGGAGTGGGTTGAGTCTCATAATTCTGGATAGTAGATATTAAATGAGATACTAATCCTCTAGCATCTCTTGATTCATCTGCTGCCTCCTGATCCCTTCAATGATGGTGTTGGTGGTGTGAGTGACTTCCTGAACAGCAGCAAGTAGGCCAGTAAGGGCAACAATGTTAGAGCAGCTGCCTGAAGCACGGGTGGGAGGCATAAGAATTGGGAGTGGATTTCTTTGTGGAGAGGGAGGCTGAGCAATGCCTGCTCACTGTTCAGCCATGATGTGAATAGCCACTTCAACATCAGCTTTAAAAGAATTGGGAAGAAGAAGCAGCCATAAGCGTGAATGCATTTCTGAAGGTGTAGGATTTGCTGACAATGCGTATCATCTGTGATATTATTGGATAATTTTTCAATGAGGGCGGCTGTACAAATATGTTGATAATGAGGATGGTGATGAAGGTGTCCTTATTGGTGAGGATCTTCTTGATTTTGAGAGTGTGTCCTTTGCATAAGAGGGGCTTCAATGAATGCATTTCCATCAATATTTCTGACAAGGTCGTCATATTGGTCTGCAGTGGTGTAGGTTTCTTTGATGACTGGGGTAATGTAGGACGTGGGGAATGAAAGCATTCTTGGGTAAGGAGATAATCAAGTATGTAGTGGGAGCAAGGCCATTTGTTGAAGGGTTACAGGGCGTGATGCTTTTTATAAGCGACAAGAATTCAAGCGGAGTTTTTCAAGTTCTTTTCTGGGAGCCATTCATTATCTCCTGATGAGTACCATTTCCAGGTTATGAGGTACTGTCGGTGGTTACCAGCACTCTTGTGAGAAAGAATTGCTGCTATTTTGTATTCTTCTTCTTCTATGACATCAGGTGGCGGTTCTAGGAAGTTTACATCATTTTTGCTATAGGAGGATAGGATGTTGGCATGGATCATGGGATGGATCTTCCATTGCAGAGGGAGTTTGAGTGTGAATGTGATTGGTGATAAGACTGCAGTAATCAGGAAGGGTCCATATCATTTCAGTGCAAGTTTTCATGATGGGAGTTTGAGTCTTAGATTAGTGGCTGATAACCAAACCTTATCTCCTCGTGATCATTCTGCATTGTTTGCATGGCAATGTTATGACATGCTATTGCTTCTTCCCATATCTTCTGCTGCAGGAACGGTGGAGTCAGGAACAAGATGGGAATAGCATGGGGTGTGTAGCCCATCATGAGGAAGAAGGGTGAAGCGTTTTGTGCATCATGTTTTTGATGATTGTGGACAAATTCAGCAATAGGAAAGTGTTCCACCCATTCTTCAGGGTTATTGCGGCAGTAAATACAGAGATACATTTCTAATTCTTGGTTTAGGTGTTCAGTTTGACCATTGGTTTGAGGGTGATAGGTGGTAGAGGGGGCAATAACGTAGTCAAGGAGTCATGTGAGAATTGAGATAGGAACTGCGGTCCTCAATCCAAAATAACTTTGTTGTGGAGACCAAATTGTCGGTAGACATGTTTCAAAAATAGTTTAGCCACACCTTCAGAAGTTATCATTTTGAGACAAGGGATGATAATTACCCCCTTCGTAAGGTCATGGTCCACCATGACCATGATACTATCAGAACCCCCCGAGACAGGGAGATCAGTGATGAGGTCAATGGAAACCTGAGAGAAAGGATGGGTAGTGAAGGATGGAATAGGAGTGAGTGGGGGCTGAACTGGATGAGTATCCACTTTCATTTGCTGACAAAGGGCACAACCCTCGATGTACTTCCAAATGTAGGCACCCATAGAAGGCCACCACGCTTCCTGCTGTAGAGAAAAAATCCTGCCTGGGGGGCAGGTATAAGAAGCAGGGAGCAGTATGTTCAGCCCAAAGGGCTTCTGACTAGCCAAAACTCAAGGGAAGGAGAGAGAGAACAGTCAAAGACAGTAGTAATGTTCACTTCAGAAAACTAGGTATCCAGGAACTAACTAGTGAGCTATGAAAGCTGCCAAACTGGAAAAGCTGCAGAGAGAAAAGCTACACAAGAACTCAAATGAGTGAGGAGCTATGGTAAGCTGCCCAAGAACTCAATCAAAAGAGGAGCTATCAGTACTGGAACTCAGTAGAATCCTTGGTGGTGCAAAGAGTGAAAGGTAAGGTGCTTATGTAATCATCAAAAGTGCGAACATAAGGTAAGGAAAGTCCAAGTGAGAGACACTATGCAAAACTACCTTTTCAAGCCCAGCCTGAGTTTGTCTGTCACACTGCTGTAATGAACATATTGGCGCTGGGCTTAAAACCCCATATTTTGACACTTGTCTCATGTCTACAGGAGTCACCACTTGTCCATGGCTGTCTTACCCCTTTAGCAGTACTGGCAGCATCCCACGCTTACTGCACACCGTACCGACTGCCGCACCATGTTCCACATACCGATGTCCTCCCATGTCCTTGCCGTGTCCGCATAGCTCCATTTGGTGCATAGTTTGTTTTCTGTTCGTTATCACTGATTCCACGGCAAGCCTTATTACATGTTGCCTCGTGCTGCGGCACCTCACGCTATGTTTACTTATGGCGGTTACTACACTCTAGTGCTACTGATCTCGCCTAGAGTATTCCGAGTACATACGAATTAGGATATAAGCACCACGTACCCTGCACGATACAGTACCTGATTTTACACCATTGCACGTACTATAGGTCAGGATTATTGTCTAGCTCTGGATCAACCCAGTAGTGGACTTAGTCTTTAAAGTTCCCTTATTGCTCGTTAATACATCACGCTCGTTCTCCGTTACCGCTGGCATACCACTGGACTTTTGATTGTTACTTTGACTGAACTTCTCACGCTCCGCTACTTTACCGCTGAAAGTACCCCGGACTTCTTTACTGTTTCATTGCACCGCTCACAACCTTACCGCTACTGCAGAGACCACCGCTCGACATCGCTCGCTCGACACAACTGTTACTGACTTTATCTCGATGACAGTAGCACCGCTACACACGACGCTAGTTCCAGCGGTATCATTGCTGACCACGGCAACTTACCGCTGACCACGACACTTGTTTCGCACATAAGTTAGGCTCGAACTTGACCATACTAATAGGCATCCCCCTTTAGGGTCAAACACTCTTGTTCTTACAAGTGAAGCAGACTAGACGGAGCGCAAGACTAACATACTAGTTTAGGCAGTGGTTTATCTACAGCCCAAGCTAGGTTGTATCTTTACACCGCTTCACAAGTTCTTCAGTTTTGAAATGTCTGGATGACCGGCGGTAATATGATCATGATATCTAGCAAGGATAGCAGTGTGATGACCTGGTGGAATGTAGGCTCGGTTCTTGAAATAATGGACACCATTGTCAATCTTCCAATCAGACAAGGCCAATTTCATTGGGGGAAGGCAAACACCATCTAATGCATCCGATGCCGTCTTGAAAACAGGGTCGTCCAGAGGGTCAGAAGTAGCCAGTATGTCAAATAGATCATTATCAATGAGGCGGACGAAAAGGGAGTCAGGAAGGAGCACAGTATCTTTGTTATCACGAGAACCATTGTCATGATCAGGGTGGCATGAGAGAGCATCTGGGGCAGCTAACTTGGTGCCAGCAATGTGATGTAACTCAATGTCGAAAAGAAAAAGTGTTAACTGCCAACGAGCTTAGTGACAAGTCAATTTCTGTGCTGTATGGAAGTAGAGGTGGTTTTTATGATCGGTGAATATAAGAACCAGGTGTGCACTCCCTTCAAGATAGTAACACAATTCATTCAGGGCATGGATAACCGCCAACAATTCCTGATCAAAGATATGATAATTTCGTTTGGCCAGATTAAGGGATTGAGAAAGATAGGCACATGGGTCATAAACATCATTCTCATCCATTTGCAGGAGGACTGCGCCAGTTGCAATGAGTCATGCATCAGTGGCAATGGCAAATTGTCAGGATGGATCAGGGTTATGGAGTACCAGTTGTTTTGTAAAGTGCTCTTTCAATTCCAGGAATGTATCCTGACATTGCATGGTCCAAAGAAAGGGGTCATTCTTTTTCATGAGGTTGATAAGCGGTCTTGCAACATCAGAATAATGTGAGATGAATGTGTGGCAGAAGTTGCAAAACCTGAGAAAGGACTGGACATCTCTCACACTTTTTGGTACTGGCCAATCAGCAATCCCCTTCATTTTTGTGGTGTCCATAGCAATTTGTCCAGGTTATATAATCATACCAAGATACTCCACTTTGTCAGTGTCAAAGGTACATTTTTCTGGTTTCAAAAATAGATGTTCCTTCCGTATTTTCATCAATACATGCTGAGTGTCATATACCATACTTCTAATCTCAGATCCGACCATATCCGACCAGATCCGATCGATTCCATATCCGTCCAGTCCACAGATCCTGTCCGGACCATCCATCCGAATGTGCTCACTTCTCGCACCTTAACTCCCTTGTGTATATCTGCGTCTATCTCCTTTCGTCATTCCTCCTGTTTCCGGTATTCTGGCTGTTTATATTTCCGTCCTGTGTCACTGATCTGTTTCCTGTGTTCATTTCCGATTCATGCTTACTGATCCACTGTGCATTAACTAATAGACTTCCGTTACACTTCATACATAGCCCTCGGTCCCGGACTTGCTGATTGTCTGTCTTAGATACTTACAGTATATAAACCACTTGTAGATCTCCGTAGAACCTTAGTTCGAATATCATCTTAGATTCTACTCATTCCGCTTCTTCCGGACTTGAGCCATCCTCTGCTCTAAAGTCACCTTCCGAGACTTAGGATTGACTCCTATAGTCTATATCTCCGACTCTATCTTCAGATAGTCTACCTCCGTTAGTTTCTAGTTAGGAACTCGTTCCGAAGCTAGCCTTAATCTTTGTTCTATCCTTACGTTCCGAATAACCTTCGGACGTATCATATCCGATACCTTCGGACGTCTGGATCCATCACGCAACTCCTTCCGGATCTTCGGACGAATAACTTCTCCTTGAAATAAGGGGCATTACTCAAGAAAGGGGCACAGTGCACGAACTGAGGCCAAAGCCCTTTGGATCTCTCTACCTTTGAGTACGGTCTTAACACTGAGTTTGTTCCCGATGTTCTTCCATAGTGGTCGAAAAGATGAGGATGTCATCCATTTAAATGATCATCCATCCTTTGTTGATCTCTTGCTGGAAGGTGCAGTTCATGTACACTTGGAATGTGGCTGGGGAATTGCATAATCCAAAGAACATGACATTGGGTTCATAGAGGCCCAATTCCATTGTGAATGCAGCTTTCCATCTGTCATCAGGATGGATGTGAATATTATTATATCTGGACCGTATATCCATTTTTGTGAAGAACTGAGCATTGTGAAGACGTGCTACAGGGGAAACCAGAAGTGGAAGTGGGTAAGTGTTCTTGACTGTCCAATCATTAATGTATTGGTAATCTTGACAAGGTCAGAGTTCTCCACTTTTCTTTCCTACAAAGAAGAAGCTGCTAGCTTGAGGTGACTACGATTCCGAGATGAATCCTTTAGTGACATTCTCATCAATGAATGTTTTTACTGATGCACATTCCTTTTCTGATAGTGGATAGACTTTAGATGTTCAGGGAATGAAACCAAGTTTCATATCAATATGATGATCAATGCCAGGTTGTTTGGGAGGAAATTTGTTCAATCCATCTTTAGCAAAGACATCTGCAAAGTCGTGAAGATAAGAGGGTACCAGTTTGTCAAATGATTTCTTTTTCTTTTTCTTTTCTTCGGTAGCAAATTCTTGTGCCTTGTTGCTATATTTAGGCAGTGGGAGTGAGATGGTGGAAAAATTGGGAAGTTGTTCAAACCATGAAGTTCCATCACAAGTTAGCAGCGTGTCCATGGATATCTCTTCAGTAATTCTCATATGACTTCTGTCAATATCATAATCCACTAGAAATTCACCATCTTTAAGTTCATAGGAGGAGACTTTGCATACTTCTGGTGCACTCCAGACATCCTGCATAGTGTTGAACTGGTTATCATCTTCCATGGGTATTGCCAAAGGCATGGGTTCATCTTCATCAAAGATTTCTTTGACAGAAGCAGGAGGAGTTGTTGGCTCAAAGTATTGAGATAATTTTGGCACAACCTTATCTCGTCCTAGTAGTTCTTCCTCAGCCTTTCTCTTCCCTTGTTTCTGTTCATCTATAGGTCATTGTTCAGTTGGCTCAGGCGGTGCCCGAGTTTCAGATTCGAATTTGTTCTTTTGTTTTGTCGCACTTGTAAGAGGGGACAGAGTTTGTGGGATACACACACATGGAGAGTTTTTGATGGTGGGAACTTCATCAGGTGTCTTGATAAGAGGGATAAACATCTTTTTAGGAAGTTTTGAATCTTTCCACCTTATTGATGGTTTTGTTTCATGATAAGGAAAGGCAAGCGGTAGATTGGCTTCCTTTCTATCAGCATCTACATTGAGTTCAATCTTGTCAGATTTAGGGGTTCATGGAAGTGTTAGGGTTTCCATGGTCCAATCTATGACTGGGTTTATGGCACATAACCAAGGAATTCCCAGAAGAATCTGATCTTGGCGGCCAAGTTTGGTGATGTTAAACTTCCCATACATGGTTCTTTCATCAATCTTCACTACCAGTAGGTAGTAGTGCATATTTGGCTCTCCTTTGATAAGGGTTCTGTCAGCGGTTGTGACTTGAAACAGAGTTTTCAATTTCCATTGTGTGATTTTATGAAGTTTCACAAACTCCTTGGAGATGAAGGTTCTGGCTGCTCCAGAATCAATGACAGCAGTGGTGTTGACATATTTCAAACAAGTATGTGAAATGAGGGTAATAGGAACACAAAGTTCTTTTCTTTCACCTACAGCACATACAAGTCTTAGTAATACATTGGGAGAAACATATGTCAATTCTTTGTTTCTCCAAGCTAAAAATCCTTGACAATATGTCGGACTGTTTCATTGTCTTCCTCTTTCTCAGGAAGCTCCTTGATTTCTGCTTGTCAGACTGGGGTCTTCTTCTTTCTCTCAGGGTAGCTTCCAAAATGATGCCTGGTTTTATGACATCCGAAGCACTGACCTTTCCTCATGCACTCAGATCTTTCTGCATTGGAGATGCAATCTACTACCATCGCATTAGAATCATGGTTGGGAGTACAGTGGCTCAAAAAACTGTCCGCATGTTTTGACATTTTTCACTGTCTATGATATTGTGTGAGAATGAACAAATTCCTCAAGGACATACTTATACCACATTGTAGTATGGCTTCAGGGCTTTCATTTGAGCCCTACACCGTGGGAATCGGTGGAGATATGGTGGAGATACAAGGCTCACAAAATGGTGACTCATGCGGACAGTTTTTTGACTCAAGTATTTTACAGTAATAACCAGGTATTCTAGTATTTTGTATGACCTCCCTTGGCTTTAATTACTGCCTCTATCCTTCTAGGCATACTCTCAATTAATTTCTGGAAATCCTCAGCTGTGATCTTCCCCCATTCCACTGCTACTCTCTCCCAAAGCTCCCATACTCCTTTAGGGGGGTTTTCATAGGCTTGAAGCTTTTTCTTGAGTGTTCCCCAGAGATGTTCAATGACATTGACATCAGGAGACTGTGCTGGCCAGTCAAGAACATTGATGTTATGTTCTTCAAACCATTCCCTAGCTCTTCTGGATGTGTGCTTGGGATCATTATCCTGTTGGAAAATGATATCTTCTTCATCAATCCCTGATTCTGCCAAGCTAGGCAGCAAGTGGTCATTTAAAATGTCCACATACTGCTCAGCATTCATCTTCCCCTCAACCTCAGCAAGCATTCCCACACCATTCCATCCCATACAGCCCCATACCATTAAAGAACCTCCTCCAAACTTGACAGTCCCATTAACCTCTCTGTCTGTTAGGCCATCTCCCTTCTTTTTCCATACATACACCTTCCCATCTGACCCAATCCTATTGATTTTAGTCTCATCTGACCATATAACACGCTTCCAGTCCTCTACAGTCCAGTGTTGATGAGCTAAGGCAAAGGCTAGTCTTCTCTGCCTATGTTTGATGGAGAGAAGAGGCTTTTTCTTCTTTGTTACTGCCTTGAGATGAGCTGCCTTGAGAACATTCCTCACAGTTTGTGAAGAGACAGGGGTAGTGATGGTGGAATTGATATAATGGGTGGCTTGGACAGCATTATCAGCCTTTCCTGTAGTGATATGTTGGATAATAGCCCTTTTGTCAGTAGAGGTAAGCTTGGATGGACGTCCTCCACAAGAGTTTTCCTTGTCTGGGTGGCTTTCTTTGATGAACTTGGCCACAGTGGACTTGCATACTCCAGTTCTAGAGGAAATTTGGCGAGCAGAGAGGCCAGCATAAGACAGAGAGAGGATATTATCTCTTTGAGCAGAGGAGATGGCTTTCATGGCTTTCATGGTGATTATGACTATGATACATGAGATATTCTGGTTTATATAGTTAGATATAGTCATAAAATAACATAATGACACCACTTTATAATTTATATAATAGTGGCATGATTTTTATGGTGTCATAAATAATGATTTATATAGTTTTAATATACACTCAAAAAACTGTCCACATGAGTCATCATTTTATAAGCCTTATATCTCCACCATATCTCCACCGATTCCCACGGTGTAGGGCTCAAATAAAAGCCCTGAAGCCATACTACAATGTGGTATAAGTATGTCCTTGAGGAATTTGTTCATTCTCACACAATATCATAGATAGTGAAAAATGTCAAAACATGCGGACAGTTTTTTGAGCCACTGTACGACAACGTGGAATGGCTATTGGAAGGATGTACTCTGCTGCACCTGGATCTGGAGAGCGCTTCTACCTGAGATTGCTTCTGACTGTAGTAAAAGGTATGATGCTCATGTCAATTTTTATCAATCAAACTCACCATGTATTCAAGGGGCCACCTCCTATGAGAACCTTCGAACAGTTGATGGTGTTTTATATGACACTTTCAAGAAGGCATGTCGACGTAGAGGTCTGCTTGAGGATGACAATGAATGGATCCAATGCTTGCAGGATGCCTCTCACATGAGCACTGGACATGGCATGCGCAATCTCTTTGCCATCATCCTCATCCACTGCAACCCTACAGACCCCAGTGATCTTTGGAACCAATTCAAGGACAATCTCTGCGATAATCTGCGTCACCACCTGTCTCATGCCCCATTCAACATTCCTAATCCCACAAATGAAGAGGTCTATGACTATGGTCTCTATCTCATTGATGGAAAGCTTCGCAAAAATGGAAAGTCTTTGCAAGTGATTCCTCAGATGCCTACACCTCAAATGGCAGCAAGATGGGGGGTCATGCAGGGAAATCAGCTCATTGCTAAGCAGCTCCAGTATAACCAGGAGGAGCTCCAGCAGATGGTGGATCCAGGAGTGCTTTCTCTCAATCAGGAGCAGAGGACAGTCTTTGATGCAGTGGTCAATGATGCCATGCAAAGAAATAAGCAGACACCTGGACATGCATTCTTTGTCCACAGTGCAGGTGGATGTGGCAAGACATATCTCTGCAAGCTCATTGCCTCAAAACTCTGTGCTGAAGGCAAGATTGTCCTATGTGTGGCTTCCTCTGGAATTGCTTCTCTCCTCCTGCCAGGTGGACATACAGTTCATTCGTGATTCAAGATCCCAATCCCCATCAATGAGGACAGCTCCTGCAACATCAAGAAAGGAGATGTTGTGCATGAGCTTCTGAAGGCCACCTCCCTCATCATCTGCGATGAAATTCCAATGCTACACCGTCACAATCTGGAATGCCTTGACCGCTCATTGCGCGACCTTCTCAATGTTGATGCTGATTTTGGAGGATTATCCATACTCTTTGGAGGAGACTTCAGACAGACTTTACCAGTGGTGGCTCATGGATCCAGAGAGCAGATAGTGGGTGCTACCTTCTGCAGATCTCGCATTTGGCCAAGGCTTCAGATCTTCCATCTCAAGACAAACATGCGCCTTGGTCAAGACCCTGCCTCTGATGAATTTGCCAAGTGGCTTCTGGAGATTGGAGCTGGAAAGAACACACATGCTGATGGAACAGTTGTCCTTCCAATTCATATGTGCTGTGCCAACAATAGTGTCCAGTCTCTCATCAATGCCCTCTACTCTCCTATCCTGCTTCCTGACCATCCTCCTGTGAATGATTCCTTCTTCCTGGAACGTACCATCCTCTCTGCAAAGAACACTGATGTGGATGAAATCAATGCCAACATTCTTGAATTATTCTCTGGAGAAAAAGCAGTGTTCACCAGTGCAGACTCAGTTGCTGAGAGGGACTATGACTATATCCCTCATGAGTTCCTTCACACTCTGACACCATCAGGGTTCCCTTTGCACAAATTGGAACTCAAAGTGGGTATTCCTCTGATGCTGTTGCGCAACTTGGATCCCACCAATGGCCTCTACAATGGAACCAGGATGATCCTCCTGTCTTGGACCACACATGTGCTTAAATGTCGGATTCTCAAGGATGGAGTTGATGAAGCCCAGCAAGACAATCAGGACACAGTGCTGATCCCCATGATAACTCTGGATGCCACTGCTGAAGACAACCCAATTCCTCTAAAGCGTCGACAATTTCCTGTCCGTCTTGCATTTGCTATGACAATCAACAAGGCTCAAGGTCAAAGTGTGAAGTGGGTTGGACTGGATTTGAGAACTCCTGTGTTCAGTCATGGACAGCTGTATGTGGCATTGTCCAGGTGCACTCACCCAGAGAGAGTGTGTGCTATCTTTCCAGAGCATGAAGAAGGGTCAAAGACGACCAATGTGGTGTATACAGAAGTGCTGAGAGGACTTGGAGATCAGATTGAGAATTGATTGATGTAGTTTTATGTAAAGTGATATGTAGTGTACTTTTAGTCTTGCTGAAATGGTGGTGAAATGTACATGTTTGTTTGAAGATTTACTATGATTATCAGGATGAAGCCAAGGCCAGAAAGTCAAAAAGAGTGCGAAGCACTCTTTTTGGCTGTCTGTGCCTTGGGAAAAAGAAAATTATTATGATGAAGCCAAGGCCAGAAAGCCAAAAAGAGTGCGAAGCACTCTTTTTGGCTTTCTGTGCCTTGGGCAAAAGACAATTATTGGGATGAAGCCAAGGCCAGGAAGGCAAAAAGAGTGCGAAGCACTCTTTTTGCCTTCCTGTGCCTTGGGCAAAGTGAATTATTAGGATGAAACCTTGGACAGGAAGCAAAAGGAGTGCGAAGCACTCCTTTTGCTTCCTGTGCCGAAGGCACAACAGGTGGTGGACTCATGGTAAGAGAGAGACCCGAGTCTATCGTAAACAAGGCCAAGCGTCGTGATATATATGGGGATAGTGTCATGTGATGTCATACATGACGCGTGTGTGGTGATGTGGTAAGCATCCGGCTTACACCATCTTAGGTATCAATAGAAATGATTCAAAATTCAATTAATCGCCGAGTGATAATAAGACCGGAACATCGAGACACTAGGAGACCTTGGGCGAATCACATGTATGTAGTAGAAATCTCAAAGTCCTCGTGCATAGCTTATGAAGACCATCGGAGGCTTGAGTGCCCATTTTCTACTTTGACTTATTCGCATTTTTTGTATCATCTGAATTATCCGCTCACCGGCACAGTAATTTAGCTATCTCAGCAGGCGAGCAAACGGAAGAGAATATCTTCATCACCCCGCGTCAAATGAATAGCAAGATTTTGAGCAGTGACCAATGATAATAACAGTACAGATCGCATCGAGTACCGAGTCCTTATTGGACTTCAAGCTTCATCGATGACATACAATTTCCGAAAATATTCAATTCGAATTTTGATGTGGCTGATAAGACTGACTTCTGGAATAGTTCCTGACCTGTTCTGATGAGCCCAACACTAGCGTATTAGTCCATCTCTCATTTCAGAGCAGTAGCGAAGTACAAACGAGGGACTGATGTTACACGACATGTAATGATACAGTTGTTGCTGGCGGTTGTTCGGTGGGGCATGTCGTGAACATGAAATACAGATCGTAACACAGAGGCGGCGGCGGAACGTTATATTCTGGCGTACCATCACCCAAATGTCGTAAGACCCTCGACACAACAGCTAGACACACTGGCTGACCGAAGCCCATATGGTACTTTGTCGTCTGTTAGCATAGTATACAGGAAGTACATACTCGATCGTTTACACCTCTAGTGCTCCAATCAGACCACAGATGGGGCAGACTGTCCTCCCTTGTTTTAAAATTCGGCAGCTCGCCAACTGTTCACAAAGTCTGAATGAATGTGAGACCGTGCTGAAATACTGCAAGGGAAGACTGCAGGGTAGCTAAACAAAATTGAGGTTAGTGACAAGAGGATAGAATGACACGAGGAAGCCAATTACCAAGCCACTCCCGTAATTAGCGTGGGCGTGAAGCTGATGACTTTGCCCTGATCATCTTTGGCAGAAGAAATATCCGATGCAGCCAACATGGTCACAATGGCAGACCATGTGGAAGCATCAGCAGTATACCGTCCTAATCCAAGTCTATCCGTCAGCAAATCTTTTATAGGATCAGAATAACTTGATGAACCTGGGCATATACGCCGGCCAGTCCCAAAAACATATTGTGCGGGGTCATCACTTGTCAACGCGCCATCGACATCGATGAACCTCTCTGGTATAAAACGAGATGCCTCAGGGTATCGCTTTTCATCTCGTGTAATGGCCCTACAATTAAGTCAGCATCACGGAACCTGGAAGGAGCATATCGGACCATGTGTTACACGTAATGATTGTGCCTGATGTATGGTATTATAAATGATCATTGTGTTGATGGAACAACAGCAGCAGCAGACCTTTTGGAATGAAATAGCCATCGTATACGTCATTACTCGAGGTAGAATGTGATACGCCTATGAGATCATCAGTACAGGACAGATCACTTGGCGGGCAAGAATACCAAGAGGTGCTACGGGTTGCCATCGGAAAGTCTCCCGCATAACTGCATCAATATAGGGTAGTGACGCTCTGTCCTCAAACGTTGGCAGCCGATCTCTTCCAACCACTGAGTCTATTTCCGCTTGTGCACGTTTCTGAACGTCTGGATATAATACCATGGCCAAAACAAAAACCATCAAAGCTGCCACAGTCTATGACGAGGATCAGCAGCGGACAATATGATGGAGTCATCCACTTACCGTGTCATACGAAGCTGTGTGATATTGGCATATATAAAGAGCACAACGTTGGTTGTAAAAAAGTTCACGCACCCCCAACAGCAGAAGTAGCTGCTTTCTTTAAGGCATTCTCGAGCGCAGGTTTGGATGCCTCCTCCTGCATCTCCATTCGTCGTAAATTTTCTGCAACCATCGAAGATTGTGTGACGAATGAGCTGTCGGCCTTGGCGAGGGTCCAATCAATGTCTGGAACAAGAGCCTGAAAAATAAATACCCACCATGTGCTGCTGCACATATCGAAATGGGACCTCGGCCATTTCATTGATGCGCTCGGTCGAAGTTCGAGCATCACGCTTTATCGAGGATCCCCAGCACCAGTCAGGTAACTTTAGCACTACACAAAGGCGCATGTCATGTTAACGCCTTCTCATCTAGCAGAGTTGAGCTCACAGAAGGGAAAGGTCTTAAGCAACAATGCTCTCTCCGGGGTCAACACGGCCCTGCCCGGATTCACTGCCTTCACCACAATCTGTACCATAGGATCATCACGAGCACGAATATCGTAGTCATATACAGCCGACATCACAACAGATAACGAGAACCTGTGAATAGATGATTAATGGTTCAATTTGTGAAAATCAGTTTCTAACGTTTCGAAGTGGTTATGATAATGTCGAGGGTCATCGAATAGGTTGGCGACCATCTCACGAGCTCGTGTGATCTGCATTGGGCGAAATTTTACTGCAGACTCGGAACGGAAAGTTTGGTGGAAGAGTCGTCGGCAGCGACGCCATTCATCACCATAACCTAAGAATGCAAAGCTGATCGACAAACCATATCTGCAAAACCTCAAAACTCATTGAATAGAATGATACTAAAGAACGCACGGTTCGAGTGTGGCTAGATATGGTCGATCGGAGTAAATCCGAGAACGTTTGTCCAATAAGTCTTCTGCAATTTTCTGAGAATTGACCACGACTATTTCCTCGTTTAGAATTCGCACGAAGACCAAGTCCCCTGATATAATGATTTGTACCACATGTGCCCCATATTATCTGTTCACGCACCGTACGCAGCACCCCATTTGGTATAAGTCAGCCAAGGCTCGCGAGCGTTAACAGATAAGACACTCCCTAACAATGGGAGAGCCATTGGACCAGGAGGAAGAGGAGGGTTATTCTGTCGCTTCTTGATGAACTGACTAATTGCAGTAACGACAACAAAGAATAGAGGAATGCCGGCGAGTATCACAAAGTGACCATCAACTGCAGGGGCCATGATGCGAGCAGTAGGCTGGGTTAGCAGACCGCAGCTATCCTTATAACAACGGGGAAATAGTAAATCACCGCCTGAACGTTGATTAGTTGATTCAGTTATCTCCTAGTACTATATACTTATATAGCTTCTCGCCTAAATCACGTCGACATCTGATCTAGTCAGATGGGGTAAAGAAGGAAATGATCATAGCAGAAGACAGCGGTCATCACATTCACGGTGATTCACCTTTACTTTAGATCTGATTATACGAGCTACACGCCTCAGAATAAGGTAAGATCATTCACTCGTTTCCGCAGTATTGTTGCAACCTGTACTAGTACTAAGTAGTAGTTGTATGGAGTGACTAGTCCAAAGTCAATTAAACATCCTTCAAAGTTCTTTGTTGTGTAGCGTCACCTGATCTCAGCCTTGTTCGCTCTTTTCTCTGGGCTGCGACCTAGTCCGACGTGAGAATGCGGTCGAGCACCTAAGTAATAGCGGACGCGATGCAGACAGTATGGTGCGAGATTCTGGTCCGTATCAACTTGTTGGTTGATTCCTACTGATATCTTGCAAAGCTTGTTCATGGTCACGATATTTGGTCCCCATGTTAATGGGGGAAGTGTCGAGTCCCGGAGGATCCTAGTCACACGTCCTCTAGGGTCTTTTAAAAGGTTGGGTGGGATGGAGATTACACGGTTCATGGTTTGATGTGTCTTGCATCAGTTTTTTCAAATCCTTCTGCACCTCAATGTAACATCAGCTGAGCACCCACACTCGAACAACTTCAAGATAGAGGCGCAGCTACACTGGCTTACCTGTGCAGGTATGCTGGCCCATCGAAGTTGGCGGTTTCATCAATGTCTTGGGTGCGTCTGCCAGTGCTTGCCAGTGTATCTACTGAGTGACAAATGTAGCAGCTTCACAGAGACGAGGTACTATGAAGTTAGTTTTGAAAATATACAAAGCGTTTGATTGACTTGGAGATATTAGGTTTTACCTCATATTTAGTGACCGAGCATATTTCCCACCTGTTACTCAAGTGCAATGCAATAAGACTTACCCGGGAACAATTCAACTAAGTGACCAATCATGCACTTGTGCCATGGAATGAGTTTGTAGGCGTGTTATCGAATCTGGTCGGAAGGTGTGCTCTATGGCTCGTGTCGCATCTGCATCATTGCTATAGTAATCTGTGGTGACCAACAAATATTAATTTCCACAGGATGAGAGTACATTGTGCGTCTCAAAAACCACACATTGATCACCATTTGATCCTTGACGAACTCGTGAGGTGCAGAAACTATCTCTTCGAGGGTCTCACGCCATTCACGTGCTATGCGCTTAAAGCCAGCACTAGAAAACCGCGCAGGTACCTTGGCCACGGAAATGGTAATGGCCCATCTAAAAGTCGGATGAGCTCAATGAGCGGTGCTTGAATTTAGGCGACCACTTAGTTGCACTTAGCGTCTTTTAAGTTTCTGCGCGAGCGAGCATCCCAAATATTTCTAAAACAATATATATTGAGTGAATCTTACGAAAGTACAAGATTATCACAAGGTAATCAAATCTTATCAACATATCTACAGAGGCATCAGGAGTACTACTAGCAGTACTGATAGTAGATATACCTCATTCAATTACATATCTACAGAGCCATCAGACATACTAGCAGTACTGACACTAGATAAGGTAGAGGTCTTGTGGATTCAACTAACATCACGTGATTGTGACATCGTGTGACGCTGCATGTGTCAGCCATGCCGAATGTATGCTGAGTGTTATGCCAAAGTACAGTTAAGTACAGTAGAAATGTAATGGCTTTGGTACAGCAAAGTCAAGAGATTGCATGATAGCAAGTATTAAATGAGCTATCAGAATAGTGGAATATTGATTTATTGATGAGACTCTAGGAGATCATTGATCAAACTCATACATAATTGATTGTGGGAGAACACAATGGCCACAAATTTTTTTTCATTGCCCATGCAGCCTGTGCAGTGTGCATCATTGAGTCCTTTACGATAAGCATCAATAAATCTTGCAGTTCGCATGGCAAAGCTGGTTGAGCAGACACACTCCGATACAAGCAAAACATAGGCTAAGCCCATTGGTGAGAGTCAACATTAATAGAAATCGGACTGTCCGAGCGAGGACAACGACGGCGAAAGGCAAGTTTGAGTGACTATAAAGTTTCGAACAAGAATTCTACAAACTTAAACTATATATAAGGACGTGTCCAAAGCAGGTGTTTCCGAGTCAAAGGCATGAACCAAACCAGAGATAGGACTCGGACAGTACCTTTGAAACACAAAATGTTGCTATAAATGAAGTTTTGTTTGTAATTACTAATCCCATACGAGACAGCGCCAATCTTGAAACATCTCGCGAGGCTGGCGTGAGGTTGAAAGAGTCTAGTAAGGCCTTACGAGGCACCTTGCGTGATGACCAACAACTTGATACATTCAGAAGGCCGTGGGATACTATGACGGCACAGTGGGCTCTTCACGCAATAATCACCAGATACCAGTCCGGTTCTGATTGGGAAAGAACTAAGGGAACGTCTTAAATACCCTAGTAAGTAAAGTACCCATGATGAAGCAGAAACCAAAACGTGATAAAAGGAATTCAAATACTCCATACTTCTACCGCTGATCGGCCTTGTCTCAGAACGTGGTATGCTACTCGATCCACAGATACTGTCCGGACCCTACTTCTACTGTCCAAGCAAGGACAACAACGGCGAAAGGCAAGTTTGAGTGGCTACAAAGTTCCGAACAAGAATTCTACATGCGTAAATTACATCTAAGGTCGTGTCTGGACAGCGAATAAGTTACCAGTGTATATTACTGTGCACAGGCTATATTTGAAGAACATACATAACTCGATAATAGCAAAGGCCACAATCACGACTCGGAATTAGGCAAACAAGAACTGAAGTAAGTCATGCAGCGTGCCACATCACCAGGACTAACTTAGAGTTCCATGGCCGGTTGTTGGTAACGCCTTCTGTCTATGGATTATATTTAAAAGCGGTGTTCGTGCTAAATCAGGGGAAAAGTTGTAGTTTTACCGTCGCCAGTCGACGCTTCGAAACCGCGTTCGGAAAAAAGGATTGGGTTGGAAGATGAAGGGGCAGAGTCCGCAGAGATGTGTATCGCAGTGGAGTCCAAACAAAATTTTCCCATCATACACGCTCAAACGAGTAACAACGGAGAAAAAAAATCTGTGGCACTGGGGAGTTCCGACATTCATGAAGCCCGCAGCCTGAGCTCTGTAGTTCAATATTTCGAGAGATCAACTTTGCGATGCTAACATGATGGTGCTCTCAGTATGATGAGCCCATCATGAGCTGTTGGTGAAGTAACAGGAGTAGTAAAGCCTGGAATGCCGGTCAATGAATAGAAAGCCGAAATACTTGGGGATTGTTCTTGATCATGGGGCGGAATGTGCAAGACAGGCGGATTGTTAGCTGGACCTAAAACGTCTTTGATACAAGAGCATGTATTGTCTGTTAGAAGCTAAGACACGAAACACGCTCAGTGGTTGAAGATAACGACTCAATATTATTATACCTAAGACACGAAACACGCTAGAGAAAGTATCATAAGAGACGGCGAGACGATCGGAGACTAAAGACATACCTGAGTGGTTGAAGACAACGACTGAGGTATGAGAAGACCGGACGATAGGTATTATATGCGTGGATGAACACACGTGATAAAAGTAGAAAAGGAAATGTACTGTATGATGACGTCAAGGATGACACATTCTAACATTGTCAACAACATGGAACATGAAAAAAAGTACAATTGTAACGCCATAGTTGGTCCAGCACTGTGATGCAAAGTTCAGACCTAAATGTCAGGTGTGAAAATCACTTACTTTCCTCAGCTTTGTATTTCATCTTCGTACACCTAGTAGCTAGCATCCTGCTCAATGAGTGCGATGGCTTTCGAAGAGCGAGGCTTAATGGAACACTTGAATGGTTTGGGGTGGCTGTAAGGGTATCTATCAGCGCCGGACGTGATCAGATATAACACACACCTGATCGTGCCTGATAACGGATCGACCTCAGGGGTGATCTCAATACCATTCTCGACGACCTTCGAGATATCGAACACCGCCAGTGACATCGCGATAGATAGCCAGGTGGAGGCTTCGGCAAGGTGGATAGCTGTAAACGAAAAGCAACTGAACGTCAGGATACAGTTTGGGAGTCGAGCATACCTGGACAGATACTGCAGAGCAGAAAGTTAGCATGTGGCACAAAAACCTACTGCATACTCACCGTCTTCCAAAGCCGAAGCAGATCGTCCGGGGCTCTGTCTCAGGCTTCTTTCCGTCATTGCCCAAAAACCGTTCAGGGTTGAATTTCGAGGGGTTGGCGTATCTCTCTGGATCATTGAGCATGAACCTAGGATTATATTCTGTTCAAACACTAAATATGGAGAAAAGATAGTACGAACCAGATGTTAGGTAAGACCACGGAACCCTTTGGGATGTAGTACCCGTCATGGATGTCGTCCTCAGAGGCACAGTGAGGAAAACCTGATATTGAGATGCCATTTTGCAAATAACTAATGCGTTAAACGAGATACACGGACCGGTAGGGATAACAGTATGCCATCGTAGGGCTTCTTTGGCAAGCGCTTCAATGTAGGGGAGAGAACCTTGGTCGGCAAAGGAGGGAAGACGATCAGGACCGATAACAGCATCTATTTCAGCCTGAGCTTTCTTCTGCACATCAGGAAATAGCGTCATGGCTAGGAAGAACGAGTGGATAGTGGCAACAGTCTGAGGAACGAAGTGTAGTGCTCTCAGAAGATGATTATTAGTAATATGAAAGTAGGGACCAACCGTGTCGGAAGCGCCTGCGTATAGAGTTGCAGCAGACCATTTTATATCGTGCTCGTCTTCCGCTGACAAAGGCCCGCCTCCAACCAGTTTCGAGGTGAAAGACTCCGGTGCAATTCCAGCAGCCTGTAAAAGTCGGACATCAATGCATACTCGAAAAGCTACAAATGATAGTCACCATCTGATCCAGAACGAACTTGTACGGTGCAGAAACCATCTCTTCGAGAGTGTCGTGCCATTCGCGGGCCAGACGCTTGAAGCCAGCGCCAGGGAACCACTCAGGGACCTTGACCACTAGAAACAGTGAGACCATTCAAGTCGGAAGTAAATCTCTGAATGCCATGGCTTACAGAATGGCACAACATCAGCGAAGAAGGCACCAGGAGCAGTGGAACGCGACCACTGGTCTAGAGCGCGATCTGCAAGGTCAACGAAGGGATCGTTGTTTTCTCTCACCTCATAACCATGAGAGATGCGCAGAATGACAGCGCCAGCGGTGCTATGAAAATCGAGATGATGACAACGCAAAGATAAATAACACATACTGTCGAATATGTGCTTGTAGTTGATCGGGTTTCGCAAACACACGCTTGAGGAATCGGCGAGTCTCGACCTCCTCGACCTGACTGTATACGCCCACAGCGGCGCGAGTACCAATGACATAGTGGAAGTTTTTGCGGTGGCGGCGTAATTGGTTCCCATAAGGGAGGAGAGTCATAACATTTTTGAAGCCAATAAGTTCACCAGCAACCGGAAGAATAGGACGGTCAGAATAAATAGTGCTCTTATTGTCCAGCATGTCCATCGCAGTCTTGACAGAGTTTATCACCACGATATGTTGACCGAAAATCGAAATATGCGAAATATGGCCTGCAGATAAGACCTCAAAATGAAAGATTGATACAAACGAGAGACACTCACCATACTTTTTACCCCACTCCGTGAAGATGAGCCAGGGCTTGATGTGGGGCATGTCCAGGATGTTTCCGATGAGAGGCCACCCTGGAGGACCAGGGGGATATGCAGGGTTCTTCTTGTTGAACACCTGCTTGAGCAGATACAATCCGATACAAGCAAGGCATAGGTCGAGCCCAGTGACATTGGTAAGCTTCAACATGGTCTAGTATTGTTAGGTGGGAAAATGACTCTAGAGTGGGGAGGTTAGTGGGGCTTGAGAGAGTTCTATCTAGTGACTAACCAACTATGATGCTTATGACCAAACTCAAACTCAGGCTTCTTCTAGGGACCCATCACGGAGCCTCCTCGATTGGACTAGAACTAAGGAGATATTGATCATCAATCGCACAGGTGACATAACGGATATTATAAGACTCGAAGGAAGTCAATAGTAAGTACCGAAACGTTTTGTACCATTTCGCCTGTTACCAAACACCAGTGGGGAATTCCTGGAGGGACAGGTTTAGGTCTAGTGTAGCGTAAGGGCAGGATGGAATATTGGCCTTCAAGTTGTACAAGCCAATTGGCGCAGAACGGCGGTGATTGGCAAGATAGTCATGGCAGTAAGTCGGCCCAAGTATTATTATATTAACTCCTCTTTGCCTCTCCGGACAAGACGGTCATCCGAACAACGAATATATGATTTCATCACGCCAAATTTAATTTTGTGAATGTTGGATGGCCAGATTTCTTGTCTTCGTCAAGGCTCTTCGGAAGGATAGTAACAATCTTGAAATTCGAACTCAAAGGTTCAACAGGGCTGGTCACTGCAATGTATTGAATGGTCCAGACTCTGGGTATAATTTTATCATCAGATTAGATCATTCAATGCTCAGTAGTGCTGCTCGATGTGCTATGATGCATGATGTTTGAGAGACCTATGTATCAGAGAAGTTTGTACCAGGGCTTCAAGTTGTTGGCACTTGTTGACAAAAACAACCTAATGATAAAGCGAGCATGAGTAGCCGCAACTCCTTCGAGCTTTGCCTGTGGCAGAAATCGACCAGTTGCCAATAAGACGAGAGTCTACATTTCTACCATGTACATACGCCAAATTTTTTCTAGCTTCGAGGCTACACCTTCTCATCATGATCAAGTCAAATAGTATGCCACGACTCCTCCCGAACCTGGGCCTTATCTTCAACGTCGAGTCAAGCCAGAAGTTGGTTACCTGTTGGCCAAATCTACTCTTGCAAGGCTTAGCAAGCGTTATCAAAGTGACTTCTATTCATGACTTACTGCCGCTACTTGGCAATTGCCGTTGACAAACTCGGAATAGCAGCATCCTGCAAACAATTATCGACGGAGCCCTCCCACGAGTCACTGATATCAAAGATCACTCGTATCGGGGAAGCATGAGCATGCTATGATCATCCTGGTCTGCGGGTGCTGAGTATATTAAGTGCGAGGAACGGGGAGGGCTTTGAAAAGACTCACTGCTCTCGGCACTTTTGTCAGTGTTATCTGTCTACTATGCGACTCAAATCAAGCTCAGGACCTCCTCTTGGTATCACTAATGCAGTCTCATGGTTATAGAATGAGTGCCAAGAAGCGGGTAGTACTGGCCTTGGGTTCCCTCGCAGTCCGAGTCCGATCCACCAACAAGACACGATACTTGGGCCTACCCACTGTCACCATTCTGGGTTAAACTGTGGTTGTCATGCTCCCTCCGTTGCGCAGTGCATGGATGGCACTTGGCGAGAAGTGATTATTCCAAGTGTTTTAAATTTCATGATAGTCCTGACCTCGCTCTTTTCTCTAGGCTGCGAGCTCCTCGGCCTAGTTCAACGTGAGAATGTGGTGGAGCACCCAATATCAGACGCGATGCAGACAGTGTGGAGCAAAATTCTTGACTGTGTCAATTTGTTGGTTGATTGCTACTGAAATTTTGCAAAGCTTGTCCATGGCCACGATATCGATGGGGGAAGTGTCGAGTCCTGGAGGATCGTACGTCCTGTAGGGTCTTTTCGAGGGTGGGGGGATGGAGGTCACACGGCTCATGGTTTTGATGTGTCCTGCATCAGTTTGACGCAGTCTTCAAATCCTTCTACACCTCCGAGTCAATGCAAGATCAACCAAACACCCACAGTCAAACAACTTCAAGACAGAGGCGCAGCTATACCGACTCACCTGTGCAGGTATGGTCGCCCATCGGTGTTGGCGGTTTCATCAATGGCTTGGGTGCGTTTGTGCTTGCCAGTTTATCTACTTGGTGACAAATGTAGCAGCTTCGCACAGACGGTGTACCGCGCAGGCAGTCTTGGAAATATAGAAGTTGTCGATTGGCTTTGAGATATTAAGGTTTACCTCGTACTCTACCGAGCATCTTTCTCACCTATTACTCAAGTGAGATTTACCCGGGAACAACTCAACCAAGTGGCCAATCACGCACTAAGAGTTGTGCTACGGGGAAACCTGAATAAGTCCATGTGCGTGTCATCAAATCTGGTTGGTAAGTGTGCTCTATGGCTCGTGCCGCATCCGCACCATGGCTTCGATAATGTGTGGCGACTTACAAATATTAATTTCCACAGGACAAGTGTACATTGTGCGACCTAGAAAGAATAATAAGTCTGCTCTGGGCCACCGGGTCACAACTTGTGGTCCTATACACAATGTACATCTATTGCTGTGGATTTTGATGCCACAGTTCACGTGGGGAGTATTAAAGGCAGGGTTCCTTCTGACCAGTTTAGTATCTTACTCCCCCGTCATGGAGCCTACTATCACCTTTCGATTTAGCGACCTTCCTCTGGAACTCGCCCTCCTCGTCTTTAAATATGCGGCCGAGCCGACGTTTTCCCAGAAAGAGACATATTCCGAGAAAAATCCCTATGCAGACGCCATCTCACTTTGTCGTGTCTCTCGACTTGTGAGGCGCACCGTCCTCCCCGAACTCCTGCACACCGTTTCGCTCCACCGATGTCTCGGCGTGGGAATGTTCGCAAATGCTCTGCTTATGCAGCAAGCGTACGCTGAGACAAAAAACGATCTTTTCTTCGACTATCCCTCCGCTGTTCAGAGGGTATGGATTAGTCATGATGACTTCCTTGAATATCGCCTAGGTGACTCTGAGGTCATGAACTACATGAGCTCGCTGCTTCCGGTGTTACTTGCTGCACCGGCACTTGCGATTGACTGGCGCAATTTAAAACTTTTTGTTCGGAGCGTGGAAAATGCGTGGGCCTCCCGCCCAGATCGCAATGTCGACGACAGACCTTTTCCCGGGAGGACCCAAAGTCTGACGATAACGCCGGCCAGTTCTCCCGCCTTCAACTGGAAGATGTTCAGGTACTTTCGGAGGGAATCAGTTTTCCTTGCATCGATCCCCCACCTCACTTACCTGGAGAGAGGATTCGGTTATCGCGACATCAGCAAGGGGTTAAGGTCCCCAAAAGGTCCGCTACATGTTTGCATGAACAAGATTCCATTGGATCGTATGAAGAACCTTCAGACATTTTCAGTAGCATACCCGCATCTGGATGCCCCCTACGACTTGGATCCATATATTGGAAGGGGCCTAGAATTTCATGTGGAGCGTCTCACAATGAATGTGCCCCTGTTCAAGCAGGATCCTGCATCCTTCTCGTGGGTGACACCACCATTTCCTGTGACCAATCCTGGAGAGAAGAGCATTCGATCGGATGGTATTTCCTTCAAGGTGACGCATGATGGAGTAAATTTTCGCCAGGAATCTTTCACATGGGATAAAGCTTGGGCCTGCGGGTTAACCGAGTGATGAGGATGCCCGAGTATTATGAAGATGATGATAGATGGCTTGATATTACTTATATTGTATATGTACTTGCTCGCAATCAGATTTCCTCCTTGCTGTACACTTACTATAGACTTCTCATGCCCAATGTATATGGTTGAGACTGTTGCCCATTGAAGTTTCTCTTGAGCATATCTCATCCCAGAGCGGAAGACGAGCGCTCTCACATTTATACCAGTTGAACGCTCCAACTCCTGCGTGATAGCGACAGTTTGTGGTTGCGTGAGCAGTCGTCAAGATACAGCGTCCAATCTGCTTGGTAGAAGAGAATAATTTTAGGAGCGAGGAATTCCTGAACGGTCCATCCTCGCGTGTTCCAAATGCTGTTTGCGAGTGCTCCCGACTTTGACGAGGGCGGAACATCCGACAGGTAGACAATGGTGAGTGCTGAGAAGTGATACCAGATGAACATGGAATTGACTGATTGTCCGAGCTCTACATTGTTGTTCTGGTCAATGCAGCACGTATCGCTCCACGCCCAATGATACCCCGCATCGCGTGCGACTCTGCAAAACTTCTGCAACTTCACAATGGTTCCAACTGGATCCAAGTCGTATATGCTCCTGCGTACAGTAGTGTCTCCTTCCTTTCCCACCTATGGGACAACATGACCCAACCGAAGTACTTCGCGATCGCTTCTTCGATGAGCCCTGTTTTTTTTTGGGGGGCATACATGTGGAATGAATGTAAAAGCTCTTTGTACTCTGTATTCCCCTGTGAATATATTGATCTGCTCATCTCGGTTGCACAACCGTCCAGTAGAAGTGTTGATTAGATGGAGGGGGGCGTTCTCCAGTTGGACGTGAATGGCTCGTCGCATGATATCAAGACTGGTGTATTGCTGGCGTATCTCTGCAAAAAATGTAAGTCATCCTCAACCACTTGAGTTGTTTGGGGCTTACGTTGTATCTGTGGGTCAGGTTCATCATCCAACTTGAAGAGCATGATTTGGAGACCTCAAATGCATCATCATAGCGATGTACTCCACGAAGAGCTGCATGCTTTCATTCATATCCAAGATAAGACGACGGATTGAGTCCAATGACCTATGTATATCATTACAGATGTTAAAATGACGACAGATATCGTCCGCACCTTGTCCGCGTCTAAAAGGGCATCCGAATAGAGGTTTTGTCCCAACTTCACCTTACTGCGGTGTGCAAAGTATGAGGAATCCGACCTGAAAGCTGCGGAAATTGTGTCCTTGATGGACCAGAGGGAAACAATCCCATCACGGCTTCCACTCACGTTGGGAGAAATTGCGACGCAGTGAACCTCTTTTGTGTGTTCAAGTTCCCGTCCTATGTTCTTGTGTGACTTTGTGTTACACAGTTGCACAGTACGGTCGAACGAGGCGGATGCAATGAAGAAGCCATCAGAAGAGATGGCAAGTGACTGGAGTTGATGAAGGAAGTATGGCCAGTGCAAGGTTGACCGATCTGGGTACAATTTGATGTTGTGTGATGCAGAGACAAGTTGCTGGCCGTCGGGCGTCCACACAACAAATCCAATCCAAGTCAGCGTTGATATGGAGAAACTCGGCGTTATCGGTACTCTAAACCCGAATGTCGTTTTAATTTTATGTAACCCATCTGCGACATGCCTAGTAGACCCTGGAGTTTCGAGAGGACAGCGCCAGTCTCCGCATCCCATATAATAATTGGTTCATCCCGCGACCCGCTTGCGAGTCTCTTTCCATCGGAGGAGAAGCACATCGACAACACCCAGCGTGTATGCTTCACCAGTGGGGTGACCATCTGCATGCTATCGACGTCTCAGATGATGATGGCTCCATCTCTTCCACCACTCGCGATACAGCGACTGATGTCACGGCATCAGTGTGTTCTACGAATGGCCCTCCTCCCACCAATACTCTTTTATTAATGTCGCAGGGTTTCATCCCGTGAAGCAGTAACAACCCGTCGACCGTCTTTGAAGAACGCGACTGCCGACACTACGTCTGTGTGCACTCGTATCGTTTGTATTAGCACCAGCTTGGTTGTCCGAGTCTGCGCCTGCTTTGGGCGCCTTCTCACAGTGAGATATGCTTTCTTTACTACATCGAGCAATCCTGGCATATCGCTAGACAGGTAGATGGATAGTTAGTGGCGTTTGATGTTAACGAGGAGCGTACTCTGCTGCTATCAATGTGTTGCAGTAGAGCTGAACTTCTGCCCATAATACATAGGCTCGTTGATATATTGTTTGCTCCATATCACGTTGCTACATCATGGATTTCATTTCCCTCCTTCCATCAGTGCTTGTGGCAGATCGAGCAGTTTCTACTCTATCATCAGCTGCATTACTCGCAACTCACCTGTCATCTGGTGATAAAGTGACTGGACACATGGCATCATGGCCCTGAATGGCCTTCCTACCAATGGTCCTTTCTCTACGTTCCACATGCGCATAATGTGGTCCGAACCGGTGACAACCTGTCGGCCGTCTTTAAAGAGCGCGATCACTGATATCATTCTCGTATGCATCGTTCGTGTCAGCGTCAGTTGTGTTGTCTGCACTGGTGTCCCGAACCCTCTCCGAATAGCAGGATACACCGTTCTTACTCGTTCACGAGGAGAGTACTTCATGGTTATGTCGTCAATCTTATGAATCGTGAGTGGAATTGTATTCTGCACAACGGATGTAGCTTATCTGGAGTTCTAATGGTAGCTCCTAGCCTCCTACTACCAAGGTGTCGCTTCTACGTATCAACACTGCATCCTCATAAACACCTATTTTATATAAATTCTGTGCACAGCAAACCCGCCTCAAGGAGCCTCCGTGTGGAACCCAGTTAATTCAGCAGATGAGACTACTTTTGTCATCCCGTGTAGTATGCAGTGCATCCTACTTCGTCATGAGATCCAGAAGGCCTAGTAGAATGACCTCTAGGTACCTTTTCTTATTGATGAGATGCCAAATCCGAAACATACAGGGAGTCATGAGTTACTCTCTCATCTTACTGACACGTGCTCTGGATGGGCTGTGTAATTACGCTAACCCTAGATTTTTGTTTGTAGTCCCTCACTCGCGTGGACGAGAGGCCGAACACGCCTTAATCACTTCATCAACAATTCTTTATAGTTCTACGCAGTATTGTTTGTCCCAGTTATGATTATTGACGTATGAGATGAGACGATAATTAGTACTCGAGCACCTCTGAGAATGAAACGGTTTGAAACCCTGCGGTGACTACCGTATACATGCGAAATTTTAGAGTTACTGCTTTTGGCACTCGCAATTTCGATCGAGCGCCAGTTAGCACCGTTATACCAGGTTTCCACCTGGGTTTTCATCTTCATCCAGTGCCAGTCGCGGTATGTCCATGGCACGTATTACGGAGTAATATTCATCTTTACCACAGGATGACCGCACTGGATATTCATGCTTGCAGGCTCCACGTCGAGCATCATATTGTCGCCTGCATCATCACAAGTATCATGTTGGCTTCGTCAAGTTCAACAACTCTTCGCTCGGCGGCAGGCAACATCTCGAAATTTCCAAATCCATCGTCGTATCCATGTTGCTCACATGATGAAAGAAAGAGTTCAAGGCGAAGTGAGCGAGCGCAAAGCAGGCGACGCTCTCGTGAAGAATGCAGCATTGACAGATCATACGGACACGACTGCACGACAGACACACGTTTTAGAATCATCTGGACAGGATGGCTTGGTGACCCGCGCTCCGCTGCCCGCAGACGAGTTCCTAGATGTCGAAACCATCCACATTCACGCTGGCATTCGTTCAACTCACGGTCAACAAAACCCACATCATCATTACCCCAATCCCCACTTCACTGGCCATCAAAATTCCACATATTCACTCGAAGAGACACCACCAGACCGACTAAAGATACAGCAAGAATTATTAGACAGCTTATTGCAAGCTACCTCAGTGACAGATGGGTGGGAGGCATACCACACCTTGACAGTCATGTTCCCCCATCGTATCCATCAACTCTCCGAAGTTCCCAAGATACCTCAGCGTCACCTCCATCATCTTGCCCGCCTTCTTGCGTCCAAAAAACCTCGAACACGGACCCTTTTCTTACGACTTTCTGCTGTTTTGACGATGCTACATCGCTCTGGGTATCGCATCTACCTATGGGAATGGAATGCCTTGATAGACTGTGCAGGAAAGCGATGGAGGAAATGCACCCTCGAAGACTACAAGGCAGCTGTGGAAGTCTTCAGTAAAATGACCACACCGCCCTCTGAGAATCAAGGGGACGACGAGAATCTAGCCGCAGAGCACAATTTTTGGTATGTGCAGCCCGACATCATTACATACACGACCCTCCTCTACATCGCTGGCCGCTCGCTTGACCCCGGCGCTATCCGCCACGCATCTAATCTGCTCAGAGCCTCGGGGCTACCACCAAACTGCATCACCCATCTATCATTGCTACACTATTATACGCGAACAGGGCAGTTGTCCGGTGTTCGATCAACTCTGCGGAAGATGAGAGAGCAAGGCTTTGAGCCGGGTCTGGATGGGATCAACGCATGCATATGGGCCTATGGCCGGAATGGACACATGGATGTCGTCTCAACGATTTACCGCGTGCTACGCCACAACCTGCAACCAGAGTCGGATTTAGGCGAATATGACATCGAAGCAGCCGTCAAGTACCTGCTAGATGTGGAGGGCATCGTCATACGGGATGATATAATACCCGACGAGATCACATATACTTCATTGATCCAAACTTTTTCCTATCATGGACAAATTATGAAAGCGCTCAATATTTTCGTGGACATGCTATCTACGCCTAATAGGGAACCGAAGGCTCTTGTCAATCAGCAAGCAGGTGAACCTTCCCTCTATCAGCCAACACTTGCCGCTTTCCGGGGAATATTCCTTGGTTTCGCGCGGCATGCGCAGAAATCGTTTCCGCCACGGACCGCTCCCGGATCTTTATCCGAGCGGCTCCGCCCTGTCCAGGAAAATGATTGGAACCTCGAGAACCTCCATCAGGTGTTCAAGGCTTTTATAAATTTACCCGCAGATGTCATGCCGAACGAGAGGCTCATCTACTGGATCTTGGTATCTTTTACCAAAGCCAGCGGTGGTGATCCAGGAAAGCTGCGAAAAGTGTTTTTACAACTTGAACAGCGCTTTGGTGGCGGATGGGGTGGTCGGTTGGCCGAGCTGCGGCAAAACATATTTGGGAACAATGGGAGCGGTGGCCAGTAGTTGTCAATCTATTCACGTACGGGTACATACACATTCAATCCTAATATCTGTACAAGTCTGATGATGATACATTGCAATGGTGGTTCGATTCATAAAGTTTAATTATGAAATGCTGTCGTCACCATTCTCCCTCCTCCACTGGACGAACTCCTCCCAGCCCACCTCGCATTTCCTGCTCTGGTATCGTCGAAGTTTCACGGTCCTGAACGTCTCTTCTGTGATAGGGCCGTTCCATCCTGCCTTACGCATAGCACTTTCAACAGCCTCAACCTTATCCCAACCTTGGTCAGGTATGACATCTGGGAGATATGTCGCGGTCAGAGTGTCTCTGGAGTTAAATCGCGGTAGATATGCTGAGAAGATAGGGGAGAAGGTGTGCTCGAAGATGGTGGGTATATTGATGGATTCGGGAAGCTAATGTAGATCCCGTGAGTGCCAACAGTCCAATCTAAATATGACGATGCATCTTCGAAATCCGTCAAAAGGGATACTCTGGCGCGCAACGACTGAATTCATCAGCATATATATGAAATAGGTTTTGTACTTACCCGCATTCGAGAGACGGCAACTCTCGACGTTCTATCTTCCGGAAACGAGAGTCTTTGAATGCACTGATCAATGCGTATTCTGCAAGGCCTTCCCTGAGAGGCATAGCATCAAAGTTGCCGATGCAACCCCTCAGCCTGGGTGATCTGCCTGCGCGAGATGATCTGGTATTCCATGTTACAAATAATGGACTAGAGAGTCACGACTATAGCACATGTTCAGACCGATACATATGGTTTACTTACTATTTCTCGTCAACAAAATTAGGTGGAATGGGCTTGCTAGATGTTAGCGCGCAGTACAATGCATCGAAAGCACGAAAACAGTGCTCTGGTGTGCACACATCATCGACCTTGATTGCTTGATCTCCTTCCATTGGTTTAGAGGGAAGGAGAGATAGGGCGGTCGACAGTTACGAAACAGATAGGCTAACTCAGCTCTCAGACTCATCTCAGCAACATTGATTGTACCTGCCTTTTCTGGACCGGCACCGGCGCACCCCTCTACGGACCGTCCGGATACCAAATTACAACCTAGCGAGGAGCTTCCAAGATTTGAATGAGGTGACTATAGACACATGCACAAATTGTATCTACTTAAGGTAGTATATAGTATGAGGAGATAAGGAAGTGAATAATAGTATTGCAAACAGTGGTCCCGAGGCCCGGTGGTATGGGAGAACCCGTAGGAATCATAGAAAGTGGCATAAAGAACATAGCATCCTGTAAACACGAAAGAAAACAAGAGAACTTGAATATGAGGTGGGCGAGATTGACATAACGGGAGAACATGTTGAACGATGGGTCGTAAGAATGAATGCCGGGCCGGTAAGATGCAGATGAGTAGAAAGACAGCTGATAGCTGATAAGTCTTGATACCGGGTAGGGACAAGATCACGAAGCACAACAGTTCCAACCTCCTGAAGTGGATCGAGCCTTCTCTCGTGCCTCTTCTTCTTCGGCCTGAGCGGCCCAGGTAGGCGTGCTGATACTCGATAGGAAGACACTATCACGCTTCCTGAGCTCATTTTCGCGCTCAATGACATCCTTCCGTTCGATGATTGCATTAATCAACGACTCAAAGAGGCTCTCGATGCCTATAGGTAGATAGGTGAATGAGAGAATCAAGATGGGGGTCAAACACACGTACCAAAGTCATCTTTAGCTGAGACCTCAAAAAGTTCCATCCCCTTGTGAAGTCCCCATTCTTGGTCATCGATATCAAGGTCTTCCTCATCTTCGTTTATACTATTGCTGCTGCTATCCGCGGCGTCATACCCTCCAGCGTGCCGCCCAAAGTGTGAACCAAATCGTGATTGTGGTGAACGGGAACCCTCTGTTTTTGACCTGTTCAAGGCCAAACCTGTCGTCTTTATTCTCGGAAGGCCAGGTCCCGTATTACATCGCTTGAGCACGGGTGAATGTGATGACTGGCTGACAGCAGGATCCAAATAGGACGCGCTGTGTGGCGGAGAAGACTTTATTGGTGGGTTGTTTAAGGGAACCGATCTGATACTAGTAAAGGATGTGAACCTGGGGCGAATGTAAGACAGTGTTGACAGTGGTGGGAGGGAGGGGGAGGAGGAGTTGGGGGGCGCGGTGGAGGAAACCAAGTATGTAGCGATAGGCGTGCTAAATCAGATGTGACCTGTCTGTGATGAATTAGGTCGGCTTTGGAGCCAACAATATAAATGATGAGCTCTGGCGGACAATTTTTCTTCAACTCTGAAACGAAGGGTAATACTGTCAGAAAAGAATTGCCAAAGTGAAATACAGTGCTACGCACCAGCTAACCATCCCCGAATATCCTCAAACGTAGCAGCATTCGTGATATCATACAAGAGAAGTGCAGCATTTGCTCCGCGATAATACATGGGGGCCTGATTACGCTGGTAAACCACCTGAAGGGTCGTAGGTAGAAGCGAATGCATACCATGCTTCGAAATCGTTCCTGTCCTGCAGTGTCCCATAGCTGTAGTCGAACCTTCAAACCGTCGACATGGACTTTCTTGGTTACGAAGAAAGCCCCGGTCGTGGACGTCATGTTCCTGGGATCGAACTTGTTCTGAGTGTAGCGATGGAGTAGGCTAGTCTTGCCCACGCCTTTGATAATTGAGAGCATGTTAGGTTCTTAATATTCGATTGGTATCCGAACAACAAACCTGTATTGCCCATGACCACAATTTTGGCATCTATCCCATGTTCATACCTGGACTTTAAGTACGGGTCCATGCGAGGGTACTCCGCCATGCAGAACGACGTTGAAGGTGGGTGAGGAGTGCCACGGAGGGCGGAGGAAGAGAAGGAAAGAGAGAGAAAATGACTAGCAACAGAAGCAGGGAAGACAATGAAATGAATCAACTCAAAAACGTACTGCAGACGCGATACAGAAACCACGTGCCGGAATCACGCCGAACCCGCTACGAGCGCCCACAAGAACTCTTTGAAAATAATAATCAGACTACGACTTTGAAAGCGACACTGCCGGACATGCTAGGCTCTCTCTAGCAGGCACTTTTAGTCCTCTGCGCTCAGCAGTACAGCACTTTTGACAATGACATATTTATCACAGCACATAATGCAAACAAGACATAAACGGCATGTCTTTATTTTTGTCGGATAATGCAGGGAACCGGAACATGTGTCATGATAACGCGTAATCTACTCTTGGTTTGCCGGGGGGAATTCAAACGTAACATCCTTGCCCGTCAAGCGGCGGTATACTGAGGAGAACGAGTCAAGCTTGTACTCAAGCGATGTCGCATCTTTAGGGTCAAGAATGCTATAATATCATTCAGCATTGCATCAATCCATTGGAAAGCACATCGCTTACACTTTCAAAAGTTTTGATCCGTCAACGGATACGCGAGTCCTCTTGCCGACAATCTCAGTGGGGAAGACAAGGTCCTCAAGGATCTTCTCGTGCACATTGGTGAGTGTACGAGAGCGGGGTCTCTTTTGCTTCACCCGCGAATTACGGGTAGGCTTGCTCAGCATCCGACGCTGAGCAACGAAAACGACGTGGCGGTCGGAGAACTTCTTCTCCAGCTCACGGGTGAGTCTGTGAGGTAGTAGACCAATTACAATGGCACTTTCCCGCTGAGATAACCATCCTCACCTCTGCTGCACCTTGTGGAATGCCTTCAGTTGAGGAATGGGAACGAACACGACGATAGCCTTCTTTCCACCTCGTACATCAACTTCACGGGCGGCAGAAATCTGCAGAGCACGGAGCTCAGTCTTGAGTTCAGGGACATTGTTCTCGAGGTCGATTAGGGCCTGAGCGACGGAGACCTCGGTTTCATCAGGGGAGGTGGTAGGTGCATTTGCAGTACGGAGGATCTTGTGGTTGACGGACATGGCTAGAATAGAGGCCCTGTAGTAGATGATCCTATGGTCAGCATCCGCTCCTCATAACTTGCATCCACCCAATTGAAGTGATTCGACCGCAATTTTCGCTTCATAGCTCGATGTGCACATCCATCCTGCATCGTTGAACACCATAACAAGCAGCAATTCGTACTCACTGAGCTTGACGCCTTCGTCGATGTCTTTTTTGCGATGAGTCTTACCGTATGGTGTCCAGCTATCGCGCCAAACAGTGACCAACACATTCATGTGCACGTGCTTCTAAAATAGGAAAACCCCTGTTTAATCACGGGAACATGAGCTGGAGTCGTGTCTAGTCTCGTGTCCGCTTGAATTCATCTACCCAATTCTGCTCTACCTCTCCCTTTGGAACAACAACAAACGTCAAACACCCGTCTTTCAACTCTAATCCATCGTCAGGTTCCCCTTCTTTCGCCTTCGCGGCATTGCACACGTCCCTCAATGACATCTTCTTGCCAACTTTGAGCAGTCGCTTCCTTCTTGTTATTGCGTAAACCGTGAGGGAGTTCGCAATGTACTGCCCTGCTTTATCCCAACTGGGTGCAGGCGCCTGCGGTGGAAACATCTGAAGAATGTGAGTCGAAAAAGTGGTGTCCTCGACAAAATGTGTTATAACGTCCGATGTCGCATATTGTGGATACAAGAAGAACACGGGGATTATCAACGTCGTCCCTTCAGGGTCCTCTGGATCAAAATGAGGTTCGTATGGATTCTCTGATGACCCTTTTGGGTTGTAGACGGCAAATAAATTTCGTTCCTGAAGCATAATCAGGCGACCGGTGATGAGACCGAGACAGAACGTACCTTGAACGCTACCTGCAGAAGTTTCTTCACTCTTTGTTCGTTGTGTATGCGTTCCTCTTTTCCACTCTCTTGGCGGAGCTTCTCTGCCTTCGCCTTTGCGGAACGATCACGGACTGACCTAATTCCTTTGTTTTCTGGGTCGTACTCCAGACACCTCTCGCAACAATCGAGGGATTCTTCGTAGCGCTCTAGCGCGAGTAACGCCATAGCAGAGCGGTAATAGGCTTTCGAAGACTTCGTATTCAGGATGAGCGCCTTCGAGCAGTCCCGAAGCACAGAACCATAATTTTCTTCGAATCGGTCAGATCCCTGTTATAGAGCCAGCAGTCTAATTCCTTACTTAGTTCGAGGTTGCACGCGGCACGATTGCAAAGCAGAGCTTCGTGCAATACAATATCAGATGGCTTTGCATCAATTCCCTGCGTGTAGAAGCTCGTTGCTTCTCGGTGGCGTTTTCCCTTGAAGTAGTCATTTCCTTGTTCTTTGAAATTCTGAGCGATCTCTTGAGGAAGCTGCTTGTTCACGAGATGTTACGGTAGAGAGGAGAAGGTTCTTACCCACCATCTGGCGTTCCGTCGAAGGCGAGGCTCTGTAAGGCTTGAATCACAGGGTCGTCAGATTCTTCTGAGGGCAGAGATTTCATAAAGAGCGGGGTGCTTTGCAGAGCAGCTATCTTCTCCTCGACAGAGGACACCGCCGGTTGCGGAAATACGGCAGCCATTTTGGTTTTATTCCCGGTCAGCGACAAAGGACCGTTGAGTTGGCGTCAGTGTAGTGCAAGACTTAGTGCTGAACAAAAATGATGCGTGACGAACAAAGAGATATGATAAGATTCTGATAAGCGAGCAATACTAGTATATCTAGTAACCGAGCATCACCTGACTTTATGTACATAAATCAGTCTCAGGCGCGCTTTGGACGTCGAAGATTTAATGGCAGTGACCAAAGTACGAGGGCTAGTGGCTGCGCTGAACTCAACGGGATGTTTCAAATACAAGGTAAGCCCGAGTTTTATAGAGCTTCTGAGAGTTTCTTACACCATCTTCGTCCAGAGTCCAGATGCAGTAGTAGATTTCCTGGTCGTGGGCGGAGGTCCGTCCCGCGCAATCTTCGTAGCGCTGACCCTTATCTACGGCCAGGTGTTGTAGGCTTGGCTGTCGCCCAGCGACTATCCGAGCGCTTCCCGACGAAATCGACATACTTAGTTGAGAGACATCCACACGCTGGTGAAGAGACGAGGCAAGCGAAATAGGTACTATGATATTCGCTTCACACTAACTGCGAGTGGGTAGCTCTCGCAACTCAGAAGTCGTACACGCTGGTAAGCTCATCTTGCGACGTGCAATGGTGTTCGTGTACCCTGATGTGGTGACTTTTCAGGACTTTACTATCCTCCAGAATCACTCAAGACGCAGTTATGTTTGCGAGGAAGACACCTCATGTACGAGCGGTGCGACAAATACAACATCCCACACCGAAAGACTGGTAAACTTGTCGTAGCACATGAGCACCAGCGTGCGTACGTCGAGAACCTCTTCGCAAAAGCCAGACAACTGCCATGGCCCAGGCACTCGCCGCCTCATAGACCTGAAGACCAAGTGCTCCCTGTCTCCCTTATAAGCGGTGCGCAAGCACGCCAGCTTGAGCCAGACCTCTCACCGGACATAACTGCTGCATTATGGAGTCCAGAGACAGGCATTGTCGACTCACACACTTTCATGAAGAGTCTGGAGAGGGATATATCAGAATCAGAAGGAGGCGAGTTGGTATTTTCTACTCGAGTCGTTCGTGTGGACCCGTACAAGAGCAAGGAGACCTCTGGGCTTAGCTCCGAAGAGGGCTGGGTAGTTCAGACAGTTACCGAGAATGCCGAGCAAGGAGATTCCCTGCTCGCTCGCACCTTAATCAACGCGTCTGGCCTTTCTGCCAATCTCATTCCAAATTCTCTGTTGCCCAGGGCATCACGTATACCCATGTTCTTCGCTCGGGGCTCGTATGCGGCTTACAGTGGTCCAGGCATATCTCAAATTAGTCGGCTCATATACCCTTGCCCTGAAACTGGGCCCAATAAGCATGCCTTTCAATCGCTCGGAACGCATCTGACCATTGACCTACAAGGAAAAGTGCGTTTTGGGCCAGACCTGGAGTGGATATCACCGCCCTCTCAGGCTGATGCATCAGATTATAATTTTAACGAGGAGAACGTGGATTTTTGGCGGCAGCATCTAAAACCTAGCGATTCTAGGCTAGAAGAGATGCACAGAGCGGTGACTGAATATCTACCGGGGGTATCGTTTGAAGGATTCAGACCTGACTATGTCGGAATTCGTCCCAAGTTGGTGTTATCTGGATTCCAGGACTTTACTGTTCGGAAGGACTATGCGGATGGAAGCGGGAGAGGGCTTATGGTTAGCTTGATGGGTATTGAGAGCCCTGGCCTGACATCTAGCCTTGCTATTGCCGAACATGTCGTAGATGATGTTATTGAGCCAGAGCATATCCATATCTCACAGTAGGACCTGGTATATATAGAATGACTTGGCTCCGAAAATTTGACCTACGGTTGCGCCACGCCCCGTGTTATGACCTTCGGTTCCCAAGCATTAATTTTGGGCTTCACTGTATTATAAGGCCGATAGGCTCCTCTCGTACCCGTCAGGGTTTCATTCCAGGGCTGTTTTGAAATTAGAATCTCAAGGAACGAAGTGGACAATAGCTACATACCGCTTTCCACGGCGGAGTCATGCTCTGCATGACAGCGTCCTCCGTAGGTGGCTGTAACCGAATGTGCGATAGCCACGAATGCCATTCAGGCGGGACTTGAGTAGCATTGTTGTAATGCTAGAGACAGTACGCGGTTATACCCGCTTCCATCTAATTAAGGTCGAACGATAACATACCTGAGCAAAGTCTACCCATCTATGACGCCCTATAAAAAGCTTGAATTCAAATATCACATCGAACCACACGAACGCATCACGCACCTGGCATTTCATCGTCCGGATTCAGGTTTTCAAAGTACTTGTTACCGAACCTGCCCGAGCGGTCAAAGTCTGGGAGGAACGTGGAGCGAGCACCTACTGGTCAGTTCCGACGAGCGTTCCAGCTTTTGCATCTCCAATGTACTGCAATTGATGCCACCATTGTTTGATCCCTGTTTTGCGGATGTTCCGCACATAACGAATGAAGGACATGGTGTGATGAGAAGGTTTGTGTGGTCGTGCTTGGTTCCAAGTCTTCCCATGCAGGTTACGTAAGGAACGAATGAACTTCGCAGTTCTTCTCAAGTTCTTCTCGTATATAGCGCAGTCAGCCATTATGGCATAAGAATCGTTTATCGTTAACGTTAACGCTCATGGGCGGCAATGACATAAATCTCCAATTATAGGCGTGATGCCAGCTATTACTAGGATGATAAAGTGTACACCAACATGCATAAAAGAGACAGGCTACTCCTAACAACAAACTACAGAATACATTTGCCGACACAAATAAAAAAGAAATCAGAGATGGAGATATAAGAGAGAGTTCAAAAGACAAAGACAATAAAAAGTCTAAAATATAAGTAATTTGATACTTGCACAACAAACAACACAAGAAAACGCAAAGAGTCGTTCCTCGTCATCGTTACTCAGCGTACAAAACGTGCTTCTCTGTGCTATCCAACCACTCTCGCAAATCCCTGTCGTCGTCGATGCCGACAAATTCGTTGCTGAAACTACGACGGTATCGGAGATTAAGAATGTTGCCACCTAATCGTGCTTGTACCTTCTCCAGGAGTTCAGCGTGGGTCACGCGAGGATGTACACGAATGGCGATCAGGTCATCAGTGACGCGATCGAATATCTTGATCTTAACGAAAGCTGTCTGGGAATTACCAGCGGACATTGGAGGGGCGTTCATATTAGTGGCGTTTGATAGGGAACGAGATCGGGAGGACATGGCGATAGATGGCTGTGACGAAGCAGGAGATGATGGAGATGGAGTGGCGTGTTCTGGCCAAGCGGAGTTCGAAGCAAAGGATGATCGGGAGGATGCGCTTGCACGGGAAATGTCAAGACGTGGATGTGACGGGGACGATCGTCCGGTTTGTCTGGACAGGGACCCCGTTCGGCGATGTGATGTTGTTGACATTGGTCGATGAGGTTGAGGAGTTATGCTGGTTTGTGAGTCGCGGGACATAATATGAGTAGGGGGCGTGTGATCCTCCCCATAATCCGAGCCTTCACTTCGATCATCCCTATCTGTTAATTTCATCTCCCCAAGTGTATCGCGAACTTCTTCCTCAAATTCCTGTGTTATAGTTTGCTCTCCAGCAACTTCTTCGGCAAACAGTGCCCTGACCTCGTCATAGCGAGGATCAATATCATGTTCCACATCTCCAGATTTGAGTGATAAAAATTCGCGCACGAGCTGGTGTTCAAGAATATAGCTAGCACCAACCGTGTTTAAGGCACAGAGCTTGTGAAGATACTCGTTAAGTTCTTCCCGTCGAGCAGCAGTGATCTCGTCGTCGATCTTTTCGGTAGGACCAGGCATGAAAGGGAGTATTCGGACGGAGTCGGGTTCTCGCCCGGCTTCGCGAGGGAATGTCTTTAACAGGTTGACTTGGAAATCGTAAAAATCATTATATACTCGGAATAGGACGAGCTGTTTGGCTTTTGGAAGAGTTCGAGGGTCATGTGGATCATAAGGTTGGTAGATGGCGTCTGTGCGGAACCAGTACTCGTTCATTTCATTGTGAAAGGAAACGACGTCAGCTGATAATAGGATGCCCTCGGGTAAGAGGACGGGGGAGAAAGCACGGGGAGGTGGTGCAGATTCAGGTTGTGTATTGGGTCGCTGGGGAGGTGGTTCGTCTATAACGCCAAGTGATATGCTATTTGCTTTGTAATTGAACATGGCCTTCTTCCATTCTTCGACACCTGGTAGATCTCCGCTGTCGATCAAAGCGTCGACATCCTCTACTGGGAGATTTGTTGTAGGGTTGCGAACTTCCACAAACGAAGCGGGGATCAAACCTGGCCGGCCAAGTCGGCCAATAGGTTTTGCGACAAACCATTCGCGATTTGACTGGGCGACTACTGTTATGCAATCGCCAGACTTGGCATCGAGCTCGTCCGCGCGCTCCGCTATGAAGTCGTGAAGAACTATTGCGAAATATGCAGGTGTTTTCGGGGACCTCGCAGGAGATGTTGGACTAGGGAGGGGAGCTGCAACGCTAATACTAGACATGCGTATACTGTGCAGAATGTTAAAGTGTAGATAAACGAATATAAAATTGTACTGACGCTGGGCTCTTGCAAAATTCTTCGAACATGGATTTTGGAACCAAACCTCTAGCACCGGTTACAGGATTATGTGCATCATACCAATCCCCCTGACTCTCTACATTCCCTGTAACATAGAAGAAATCACCCTTCTGAAAAGGGAGCTGCTGAGGCCCTGTGGCCTGTACGTTGTGATCGCACGAATTACTTTCTGAGGGGGTAGAGAAGCTATCTGAGGTTTGGAAGCTGAAGGTAGTGGTAGAGGGGTAGAAATTTCAAGACGGTGAGTCTCTCGGTTTCCGTTGAGAGATTTACGTAGGGATTTCATTATGAAGGAGCATAAGAAGAAGCTGACAAGAGACGGAGAGGGTTGACAACAGAGACTAATTCAAATTCAAAAATGTACATGATTTCAATGCTTTTGTTAACAACCTCTTTAGGGGAAATTTCTCACGCTGGTAATGACACCAACTATTCGGAGCTTAGGACCACAGTGGACTAGTATGGTTTCATCCTGTGGTACACTTCATGGAGTCGTTCCAAGTCGTTGAAAGCGTCGAGCTCGATGTATCGTTCTCCGAAATTTTCTATGTAACAAGTTCCATCCCGTGTTTATGTAATCTTTATGAGCCAAATAATTGTCAATTTTACGAATAGTAGATCCACTAACAACAAACTAGCTGATATTCGACAACTCCATTTCTATTCACTTGTGTTTGCTTCACAATGGCGGCCAGAAAGCTGCAAAGTATGTTTTTGTTAACTTTTGGAGCCTCATCCATTCAATTATACCATATCTTTCATAGCCGAAATTGACCGTACACTAAAGAAGGTCGGCGAAGGCGTCGAGGTCTTTGAAAGCATATACGAGAAGATGCAGGCCTCTACAAACCAGACACAGAAGGAGAAACTGGAGACTGACTTGAAAACACAAATAAAGAAGCTTCAGCGGTTGCGCGACCAGATCAAGGCCTGGGTAGCAAGCAACGACATCAAAGACAAGTCCGCACTCTTGGAAAACCGGAGACTAATAGAAACTGTGCGTATTCGTTGTTCCATGTCATCCTCATACGCGCCTTCCCATTTCGCGACCCTTCCGACGTGTCACTTATATTTGTGTATATAGCAAATGGAGAAGTTCAAGGCCTGCGAGAAGGAAATGAAGACAAAGGCATTCTCCAAAGAGGGTCTAATACAGTCGGCCAAACTGGATCCTAAAGCCCAAGAGAAGCTCGAGGTCACAACATGGCTTCAGTCGCAGGTCGAAGAACTTTTGTTGCAAGTGGAACAAGCAGAAGCGGAAATTGAGACACTCCAGGGCAGCGGCGGCAAGAAACGCGGAAAGGGTAGTTCATCATCTGCTGGTCGTTTGGAAGATTTAGAACACCTCAATGAACGTCGAAAATGGCACGTCAACCGACTCGAACTCATCCTTCGTCTTCTGGACAATGGTTCTTTGACCACGGATCGTGTACAGGCTCTCAAGGAAGATGTACAATATTTCGTGGAAAGCAACACGGTTCGTTGCGCAGTAGTATGTTCTACTTTGAGACCTTTTAAGGCGTTTTCTGGGTGCAGGACGAGGACTTCAATGAATATGAGGGCATCTACGACGAACTTAATCTCGAAGAGGAGGAGGAACAGTTTGGTCTGGCTGGTGACGATGACGACGATAGCGACGAGTCAGATGCCGCAAGTGATGGTATGCATTCGCTACCTATACCACTCCTGTAGAATTGACTTTGGCAGACCGTCCTCCACGAACGCCAAATAAACGACACGAGAAAGACGAGGAAAGTGTTGCGAGCAGTAAACGTGACGACAGTCCTGTGCAAAAGAAGGCTGGAATGACCCTTCAATTACGGAGTACGTGCTGATTCATACGTTCTCAACTACGACTTACAAGACACTACCAGAACCATCAATTGCAACTGAAGGTCTGTTTGTGTTTTTATTTTATTTTGGGCGGTGATACTCAAAGTTCGTCTGAAAAGTCAAACCACCGCCAAATCCAAACTTTACACAACAACCTATGGCAAGCATTCTACGCGCTAATTTACAACCGGCAACCACACGGCCGCCAGCGCTCCACCGATTCGCTACGCCGCAGCAGCAGCCGCTGCCGTCACACCACAATCTTCTCAACAGAATGGTACGTTGCCCCCAACGCCCTCGACATCACAACATATGCCACCCACGCCGTCAACAAGTTTCCCGGAAGCAACGACATCTACGCTTTCGATAACGCCGTCGGCTTCGCAAAGCGGCCTGCAAGATTCGCAATTCACATCATCACCAAGCTTGACGCATCCATCGGTTACGAGTCCGATGTTATCATCTGCTGCATCACATCAACAGGATGGGTCATTCTATTCTGGACAGGACTCACCAGCAATATCGGAGGCTGTTCCGAGCTCTATAAGCGGTCCTGCGGCCACGTCTTCGCCACAACGTCAACAGAAAGGTATGTTTTGTGTGCCAGGAGCACGAGGACAGACGTAATTTCTATTTTAGAACCTGCATCGTCACCTCACCTCACCAGGGCACCTTCACCTGCTGCACCAGTAAGTGTTTACCGGTATTGTGCCCACGATGAAACCTCATGAAACGTAAACAGCCACCAGCATCAGCATCGGCAGTGCCGCAATTTCAACCAGTCACCAATGGAACCTCGCAGATTAATCAGCCCCCCACGCAGTTGCCTGCATCAGCGTCATCGCCACTACCTCAACAGATACATCAGGTCACAATGGCTCCATCAGCACTTCCCACCCCACCCGCAAGTTCGACGTCTGTAATACAGCAGGCACAACAATATCCCCCGGGTATAAAGGTCCCACAGAGTATAGAACAACAACCGGCCCCGATACAAGCTGTCCAGCAGCCCATTGGAGGCTCGCAAAGGCCTCCTTCGACGGCACCAGCTCAGCAACCGCAGCATCCTTCTTCGCGTCCAGCTGCTTCAGGAACATTCCCTGGCTCTCTATCAGACCTTGTGGCATCGTTTGAAACGGTGAAGCAGAAAGGTTTGTTTTTTGGACCGCGTCTATCTATGAAATCCTGACGATTAATCAGCTCCTCATCGTATGACAAACCTCGGAGAGGTTCACAAACTCCTTGATGGCAGTTACTCAAATATTCCACAGCCACAGGACACTGAGAAGTAGGACATTTCGATTCAAGTATGTTCGATAGGGGTTAATATGTTGTTTACACAGACCAAAGTACTATGTGCCACGGAATCCCTTTGCCACCCCAGCATTCTATCCTCAGACTCCTCATCCTATTCTGAGTACTCCGGGCATATTTTCCCAGATAGACGTAGAAACTCTCTTCTACGTCTTTTATTACCTGCCAGGAACTTACCAGCAGTACGAGAGCAATATTACGTTCAATGGAAATTACTCACGTAAATTCTAGATACATGGCCGCGAAAGAGTTGAAGCGCCAATCGTGGCGATTCCATGTGAAATACATGACATGGTTCCAGCGACACTCGGAGCCGCAAGCCATAACAGAAGAATACGAACAAGGCGTGTACGTTTACTTTGATTGGGAAGGATCATGGTGTCAGCGCAAGAAAAGCGATTTCCGGTTTGAATATCGTTATCTTTCGGAGGATTGAAGAATTTTTTCGCTTTTTCAGTCCTTGTTATCCCTGTTTTTTTGTCATCGCTCCCGCCGTGACCATATGTATTGCCATACGCGCCACTGGACAGTCTTGCAAATCACATTCGTATTAACTTGCAACCCTATTTCTTAAATTATAGTGAATGAATTATGGCTTCAACATGGTTATTGTGTACGTAAGACTTGAACCACTTTTAGTTTGAGCGCATCGTCTTTGGATATGTTTTTCGGTACAGACTCGATGCCTGAGCGTGAATATCCCATGAATCGAGCATGCGCCGAGCATCGCGGTCGATGAGTGTAAGTAAGGCTGGGGATCAGGGCCTCTCATGGATGATCTCGGGATTCGTTGCAAGTATCTATTCCTTAATTATAATGAATGGATTATAGCCTGAACATGCTCTGTACACAAGACTCGATGATCTACTCAAGTACCACTACTGCCCCCAGTTTTTCGAGGACCGCTTTTAGCTTGTCTGCATCTTCTTTTGGCATATTTTCCTTGAGGACTTGCGGTACAGACTCCACGAACTTCTTCGCCTAACACCAAGTTAGTATAAAATCTCTTTAACGAGAATGCGCCAAGACTCACATCAATGAGCGTAAGGTTGGGGATCAGAGCCTTAACCTCACGAATGATCTTGGGCTTCGCAGCGGCATCGAAGGACTGAAGTTTCAAATTGAAAATAGTCTTCTCCTTCGGTTTCTCCTGCTCGGTTTAGTTTTGTCAATGAACGCGCCTTATTTATGGTATGTTTCCCACCTCCACTGCTGCTTCTTCAACCGCGGCGGCGGCGGGTGCTGGAGCTGAAGCAGCGGGCATAGCAATTTCTTGAATATTTAGCCGTGACTGTGGGCGCCATCTTGATTAATAATCGAAATTTGTTTAGAAGGGACGAACCTTCAAGAGCGTAACGAGGTCGGCTGCTTGGAGTAGTGTTAGTCCAGAGATGTCGTCCACTATGCGGCCGATTTTCGGGTCACTTGGCGGGGGAGGAGCTGCTGTAGACGATGATGCAGTTTCCGTTGCCAGCCATCTTGACCGGTTAGCTAACGGAGCGACTTGAAAGGCAACGCTGCAAATGGAACTTAGCACTTGAAGGAAGTTTTTCAAATATTCTTGTTTACCGTGCAGTAGCCAATCTTGATGTAGAGCATAAAAGAGTAGAGCAGCGACTCTGCAAATTCAATGAGTATGATTTCTGTTGAAAGGAGGGGTCGAAAGCTTACTGCCATGGTGTTCAAGCTCGGACAGTAAGTATATTTGGACTGTCGTGACACGGAGGCGTTGTTTGGTCGTATTATGCAGAGGCTTCTACCCTTCAAATTACAAATTGCAAAATTTTCCAAGTCCACCTCCTAGCCCTGAATGAGATTATGAGATGCAGCTACCGCTACCATTGTTCCCTTTGTTTTGTAGGGTGAACCCTGAGCTAAAGCCTCCAGCTACTACTTACACACGCAAGGGTGCAATAGTCCGTCCAGTCGCTCAGCCTAACAAATTTTCAGCTGGAATGATCGCCACGACGCCACCGCACTTTAAGGTTATTACCCTTTGTTTAGAACCCTTTCGGAACCCTGAGCCTTGAAGTCAATACTAGTCTAGCACTTAGGAGTGCTATTCAAACTATCAACAAATCGTAGCACGCGATGGATCTAAAGATATGACGACGGCAACTTCCACTGAATACCCGCCTTGGCGACATCCGACGACTCGCACACCCGTCGTCAACATCTCGTGAAACCCATCTGATTGAATTCTTTACTAGGCGAGGTCCACTGCCTCAGTATGTCGCTCACACATTTGATGCCAACGCTGACAGTGCTCTGAGAAAACAATAAAACTACAACATGTACGCGTCGGAAGTTGCCAGTTATTAAGTTAATGCAGTTGGAGGCTATCAGGCCTCTTCGGCCGCCGGCGCTGATCGAGCTCATCTATCATGTAATATAACTGCTCTCGACGATTAGGCTAGTATGAGTATGATATGTGCGAATTGCGGTCAGTATGATATGTGCGCATTGCGCTCAGTATGATATATGTGCGAATTGCGCTCACCGTTTGCTATCGCCGATCGACATATCCGAGCCAGATATGAAGGGTTCTCATAACGCAATAACTGCGGATTCTCCTAGCGCTCTGGTTCTTGTTCGAGCTCCGCGACGTAGTAAAGAGGACCACTGGGAAGATGGTAACGTTCCCCTTTGTGCCTTTGACAGATATCTCAGGGTGATTTCTACAGACAGATCTCATTGGGGTCGTGTGCAAACAGCCTATTTCTGGTTGCCCGGATCAGAAATCCGCGTCAGGTGGTAAAAAAAAAAGGATGCAACCGAAGGAAAACTGGCGATTCCTGACCCATAACGGAAGTCTTCTGTTAAAGAAACCAAAAATTTTAACTTGAGGATGCGTACTGATCGGTGGATGGTACGTGTAGTACTAGCACTGAGACCGAGACTACTGAATGTGAAGCTTGAGCTTCTAGTATGCGACCTCACTGTTAGTAATGATCATTCTATGAGTTGGTAACGTCTCGGCGCTTAGGTTTGTGGAGGAAGAGTGTTTTTAAAAATTAATACCATCTAATGCGGAAATTCTGGCAACTTGCGATTCCGAAGTTGCCTGCGAGCCTCATGTCGTCCAATTATATTCGGTTCCACTGCCAATCAGCTTTAGACGGAAGCACCTCTCGCTTCGCACCAATTTTCACCCCTTCACGGCATCTTCCAAAAGTAGCTGCCCAGGAAATGTAATCATACAAAAGGTTGTTCCACCTGTTGCTAGCATATGATCGCCCACTCTACCCCAGGTACTTCATCAGCATCCCTATCCGCATTCGTAACGGTTCAGTCACATTCATCCATACCATGGGTACCTTGGACAATACGTGCGTATACACCACTTGCTTTTTCTCTCCATACTAATGACTTTACAACCTTTATCCAGTTTTGGAGCGTTCTTGATTGGGGTCGTAATCTCTGCCACGTAAGTGCTCAAATTTCATGAATCAAGTCGACCCCGTTCAAATGGCAACTTGGGTGTTACCACAGGCTGTACGGTGGTATGTTGATATGTTGTTCATTTCTTGGCACAATGTTTATGATTCCACAAAGTCACCTGCGTGCAGACATGGTACTACTTCAGTCGCTACCCTTCGGATCCATGGTACATTAAGCTCTTAGTAAGTTCGCGTACGATGACCTAAACGTGCTACCATTCAACGTGATTTTTTAATCTAGGTTGCCGCTGTACTTTTATCAGACTCAGTGCATCAAGCTTTGATTACACACACAGGTCAGTATCAATCATCCAAGCTATGTTTATCTCAGGGCTGAAGATCAGCCAGTGTATACTTATCTTGTAACTGACTTTGGTATCGCTGTCGACCTCGGGAAACTTGTCTGGAGTCTGATCGTAAGTTGCGTATCTTTGGCCCCTAGTTCTTGTCTGAACATCTGTTTCAAGGTCGAAGTCTTGTTCAATGGATTCACAGCGCTTATGGTTCAAAGGTTGGTACTAGACGTTTTTCGAAAAGAACGTCCAGTGCTGATCGTCCTGCCAGTTTCCTTACCATGCGTGTATACAGACGTATGTGTGATATTTATCCCCCCAGCGAACGTTTCCTTACTTGCAGCCAGTAAGCAACAAGAGTATAATTGCAACCCTATCTGTACTGTCCCTTGTCATCGGTGAATTTGTCCTGGTCGTCGGTGAGTATGCACTCCTTTTCGGAAATCAGTCCACTAATGTAATATCTAAAGTATATGTTGCAAAATCGTGAGTGGCGTAGGAATACATCACGCACTCCGGCTAATGCAAACCTTAGCATCCATATGACGACATTTGTGGAACTCACCACGCTCAAGCCATTGTCCATGGCTGTAAACGCTTTAGCAGCTGCCGGAGATGTCCTTATCGCCGTATTCCTCTGCACACTCCTCCAACAATCTCGCACTGGATTCAGGAGGTCCGACACCATGATCAATAAGTTGATTTTGTTCAGCATCAACACTGGTCTCCTCACCAGCATTTGCGCGGTCATGTCACTCATTTCAGTACGTAGCAAATCGTGAATGGCCTAGTGTTGCGCTCCTGACCCGAACATGGCACAGATTTCAGTGTGGGATACTACTTTCATTTACATTGCATTTTATTTCTGTTTGGGCCGTCGTAAGTACCACTTGGCCGCATTATTAAGTTTACGAGATTGATATCGTTTTCCAGTTTACTGCAACTCCCTGCTGGCGACCCTTAACGCACGCAAGAGTCTTCGTGGTGATTCACAGGATGAAAACATGTCGCTCTCGCTTCAGGGGATTCAAAAAACCTCCAATAGCATTGGTACTTCGCAAAAAGTAAGTTCAATGAAATCTTCTTGCCGAGGGCTTGGCTGACCTATCATATCAGCGGGTGCCGAACAACATCTCAATTAAAATTGATACCACGCAGGAGTACGTTCGAGATGAGGTTAGCGGTTTCTTTTTTACCGAGGTTGCGATTTATCGCTGATCCGCGTGGACGGCTACTAGTACTCATCTGCAACGGAACTTAAAAGTGCCCAAGCCGTTTAGTCAGTTCGGGTATGAGGGCCACGAGGGCGATGAGAAGCAGCACCCCATACTTTGGTAGAACGCTGATGTCATTCTTTCTTGGGTCGTTCTATGCATTTATTGTAAGTATTGTAACATATGATTGCCGATCTGGGCATTTGGAAGAGTTATAGTTACTATATTCCTTCGTACGTGCACCCGTGGTGCATGAGGTCCACATTGGTTTCCATTTAGATTTTACTTGAACACTTGGAACTAGGAATATTAATACGCAGATTTGCAGTGAACCGTAATGTTGTTTTGTTCCGTGATCTGAGATAAAAACATGAAATGACCCTGCATCATGACGGTGCGGCGCCCTTTGTACAGGAGGGACTAAGGACTAAGGTGGATTGACAAGCCAGTGGTCAAAATGCGGCGGGAAATATTGTCCCGCGGGTGCCTGAAAGTTGTCCCAATTAATTCAATGTGATTTATCCGGTTGACAACATCTTACGCGCCCACGTTACGACAGCTACTGTTACGACCGACCAAACATAATTTCAGTCCTCGCGCTTCCAGAAGATTAGACGAATTGAGCAAACTCATATACGCAAATATAATAACATGCCCCATCCAACCTATTGCTTCCATACTGCCTCCTCACTCTTTTTAACTCCTACTCCACTCTTTATCATATCTGCTCGTCGACCATGTTGACTCTGACTAACATCACCTGGTTAGACCTAGCTTTCGCTGGTGTCAGTGTGTATCTGGTCAAGCGGGTTCTGTCTCAGAAGAATCCTGCACCCTATCCCCCTGGCCCTCCGGGGCGTCCTCTCATTGGCAATATTCCAGATATGCCTCAGGTAAAGCCTTGGCTCACCTTCACTGAGTGGGGCAAGAAATATGGTGGGCACCTCTTGTTCTGTTAAAATCTTGCACTTAACCACTGCGTGCAGGCGATATCTCACACGTAGAGGTTCTGGGTCAGCACATCATGGTCCTGAACTCTGTGAAGACCGCAGTAGAAATGCTGGAAAAGAAAAGCTCTGTCTACTCCGATCGTCCTGTTCTACCCATGGGTGGTGAGCTTGTCGGCTGGAAGAACACTCTCGTTCTTCTCCCTTATGGTGATCGTCTACGCGAGTACCGCAAAAACTTTCATCGTGTCATTGGCAGTCGTGCCGCCTTGGATATATATCAACCGATCGAAGAAATCGAAACCCACCGATTCTTGAAGCGTGTACTTGCGAAACCCGACCAACTCCAGGCACATGTGCGACAGTATGTGTTATCTATCCTTATCGCTGCTTGTTATTTGAATTTGTGTAGTACCGCTGGTGCCATCATTTTGCGCATCTCTCATGGCTATGAGGTGAAGGAGAACAATGATCCTTTCATTGACCTCGCGGACCTTGCTGTCGACCAATTTTCAAAGTCCACCGCTACTGGTGCCTGGCTGGTTGACATCATGCCATCCTGTGAGGCTATAGCATTCTGACTAGTGCTTCCCAGTCCCTGATCATTTGTAGTGGCCAAGGTACCCGACTGGCTCCCTGGTGCTAGCTTCAAGCGCGTAGCGCGTGAATGGCACGAGACCCTCGAAGAAATGGTCGCTGCGCCCTACAAGTTCGTCAAGGATCAGATGGTAACTAATATTCGCAGCTTTCAAATCAGGAGTTGAAGTTTCAATTTTACAGGCCGCTGGTATTGCCCCGAAATCTTTCACCTCGAATCTGTTGGAAGGCCGTACCTTGTCTGCTGAAGAGGATCACATTGTGAAGTGGTCTGCTGCGTCCCTGTATTCTGGTGGTGCCGACACGGTTAGAATTGGCCTACACATGACATTTTGAGACTAATTCCTTCCTCAGACAGTTTCGGCAATATACTCGTTTTTCTTGGCCATGACCCTTTTCCCTGATGCGCAGAAGAAGGCTCAAGCTGAAATCGATACTGTTGTTGGTCCTGATCGTCTTCCCTGTTTCAGTGACCGCGACTCCCTTCCCTACACTGAGGCACTCGCCAAGGAAGTCTTACGTTGGAATGCTGTTGTCCCTACCGGTTTGTGTATCTTGTTTATAGCATTCTCTTGTTAACAAGCGATATCTCGATGACAGCTATTCCTCACCGTGTTACTGAAGACGACATCCATGATGGGTACTACATTCCCAAGGGCTCTTTGATAATACCCAATATTTGGTTAGTACCCTCCTCCTGTATTCGGTATAGGTCCAATAGTTTGACTCGTGGCTTGTGGCAGGTTTATGCTCAATGATCCTCGGACATATGCCAGCCCCTCGGAATTCAGCCCTGCACGGTTCTTAGCTAAGGAAGGAAAGGAGCCTGAGACCGATCCTCGCACGATCTGCTTTGGGTTTGGTAGACGGTAAGCGCAATATTGAGTTTGTTCGGAAACAAAATGCTGACGTCCTTACTCCATAGTATCTGCCCAGGTTAGTTAGACTACAAGAGGATGCCGATCCACAGGACATTTCTGACGTCGCTTGCGCTTGTTTTACAGGTCTCCATCTTGCCGATGCTTCCGTCTGGATGTCTGTTGCGATGTCACTCGCCGTTTTTGATATCTCCAAGGTTGTTGAGAATGGTGTCGAGATCACCCCTGAGGTTGACCCATCATCAGGTACAATCAGGTATGTTACACTTGTCGTCGTTTGCCGTGCCGGTCTGGACAATCACATTCCCAGTCACCCCAAGCCATTCAAGTGCTCTATCAAGCCCCGTTCTGCAAAGTCTCTTGCGCTCATCCAGGAAGATGCTTAGGATGTTAAAGAGTTGTCTGGGGGAAAATGCAGGGATACACCCGTTGCCTTGGGTGGCAGCTCACCTGACAATGCGTCATGCTTTATATTCTGCACTTGGGAGGATATGCAAGATGATTGGTCGTGCATCTCGATATTTTATATCTATGACATCTTACTTCATCTTGTTGGAATAATTACAATGTGTAAATGAAATTATCGTGAATCTGTCCTAGTTTTAGAAGAGTGCATCCAGATGATATTGTCACTACCTTTACTACAATGTCGTGCTAGAAATAAGGACTTGGATTCATAACTTACCAACAGGCGTACACGGTCTGTCTGACAACACAACTTGCTTGACTGGTGCATGCCAATGAGATGTTAATAATGACGAGACTTGGCTTGCCTACCAGTGCGCATGGTAGGACCGACAAAGTTCCTTGTGCCTAGTAAGCGATCACCTCCGACTCGGCCCTCTGACAGTATCACACACGATACCCTAACAATTCACGGACAAATTTCTGAGTGATCGTGAGTGCACCATCACACCGTCGTCAGTGAACCGATGAGCCCCCGTTGTCACCCCCGAAAGTTCACCCATGGAGTCGCAACCCTCGTGAGCATCAGAAAATCGGTCTTGTCCACTCGGAGCAACGTCGTAGCACGTGAGCAGATCCCGGCCTCAATCACCGGTTATTTTTCACGAATAGCTGCCGGCTTGCTGGTTTAAGTTTTGAGCGGTTGTGAATGTGATAGGTGTGCGGATCTTGAGATTGTTAGCTTCCTGGATAAGTGCCTGGAATTATGCTTACTGGGACTACGCTGCTTTTCCTGGAGTCGTCGGGGATCGGAGTAACTAGATGTGTACGTGCTGCTTTTTTCGGGGCAACTTTGGTGGGACTGGAGTAACACTGTAACAGTGGAGCAGGTATGAATGGTATTATAGAAAATTTGGGATTATTTTTCTTCCACAACGACTCAAAAAGGTAATACATAGTATGTCCGAATTGGGTAGTCTTCACCTTTGAGGAGGTAGCGGGTGGAACCAACCATTTGAAGAGCGCCAAACCTTCTTGGTGGAAAGTGGATGTGGGTGGGAAGTTGAGGCCTTCACGGTGATGATCGTGTGATGGAGAAGCAAAGCATTAGGGCAATCAGACACGATCATAACCATGAAGGCTCAAGACCTCCTCTGAACGGGAATACGATATGATATATAGAAAATGGTTTCATTACATCGGAATGTAAAGTCACGGATAACATCGGAAACCCACCACACTCGATTTAAAGCACCGTGGGGAGACTCACGAATTCTCTAATGAGGGAGAGACATGTCCCGCAAATTTCAACAGTATTTCATCGTCTTCGATGGGGCGCACGACACAACGAGACCACCTGTCTGCAAGATATACCGCCAAGACATGTTTGCACTACAAGCGGCGTCATTCACCAAGCTATTGCCATTAAAATGCAAATTCGCACCATAAGATGGTTCTCAGATATTAACACTGCGTATGCGAATGATGGGCAAGTACAATAACTAGAGACAGTTGTAGATGCAACACCGAGATGCGGAAAGACGGTGTAGGTTGAAGTGGTGCCCAGAACTTCGTAGTGGTACCGGCCCCAAGAGGTTTTGTACTTCATGACTGAAGACCCATCATTCAGGTGCAAAGCCATGCATTGGAAGTATTACTCACCACCATCGCGATCAATGATGTCCAAAGCAGCTATAATCATCGTGTCTGGGAGGACAGTACGAAGCATTTCAATGCCTTCTTCGACTACATGCGGGGATTGTGAGCGGCTTGTTGTGAGAGGAGAGATCTGAGAGGGCGTACAGCTCTCTTCGTCCGATTCGAACGCCTGAATGCTCGCTTGTAGGACATGCCTAAGGTGTAGTGAACCTTGAGGTGCTTCCATGGGCATCACTGACTGGAGTAATCCTGGTCCATGACTTACAAGTTACAATAAACAGTTTAAAGTTGTGGTTGTTTGGATACAACCAAACAACATGGTGCCACTGTGTTAACGTCACGCGAATCTACAAACTTGGAAGCTGAATCATCGTGTATCATGCCAGTTGCTGATAATATTGGATAGTCCGACACGGGTGGTTCCCCTTCTTATTACTCCAAGAGATACTCTCCGAGCGATCGCGGCGGCAATATAACCTTCAATGCATTTAATCTCGTCGTCGTCGTCATCATCGTCATCATCATCATCATCATCGTCTCTGACTCCTCATCTTTATTGACATCCTCAGTCGTGATTCTTTTACTACCAGACAGAACAGCCAATTGGTGAGCCTTCGCGGGGGCAAGTTTACTCGGTCTCATTCTCGTCAGACGGCATTCGCATCGTCACTGGTTCAGAAGACTACAATGTTTAGCTGTAGGGTGCAGCGACGGGTCAACCTCAGTAACAGCACACCGACTCAGATCACTCAGCATTCTTAATGACACGTACATCGCACGATCGAGGTCACCCACTACCATGAAATTGAACACTTGGAACAATCACTTCGCCAAACGCCATCCATGCACTATGCAACAATTTTTGGTTAACGGAGGAATCATGTCATGAAGAACGCAGTCTAACCCTGAATGGTGACAGTGGGTAGACCCAAACATCGAATCTTACTTGGATACCACTCGCTTCTCGGCACTCATCCTATAACTATGAATCTGCATGAGTGATACCCAGAGGAGGTCCTGATCTTTATTCAAGCCGCATAGTATATGGATAAGACTGACATGCCGAGAGGAATCAGTCTCTTCAAATCTTAAAATTCCATCGTTCACAAGGGGGGATTTGATTTTTTTGGTGCGATAAAATCTTGTTCGCGTATGATCACCCTTTCAAAGTGACGGTAGTGGCAATCTTGTCCGGAGAGGAAGGATAATTGTAAGCCAGCCTGATCATAAGCCTAGGGTTGAAAATGGGCTTCCATGATCAGTGACAGTATATGTACTGATTATGGGAACTCGGTAAGCCGGCGTGCTTATACCTCCTGCCGATTGGCATGTACAAGGTTAATTCCATCCTGCCTTTGGGCTACACTAGAGCTAAACATGGCCCTTTAGGAAACAGCCGAAGTGGTACAAAACGTTTCGGTGCTTTTTCGAGTTTTGTAATACTCGATCTGTCGCCTGTGGGACTGATGGTCGATATCTTCTTAGTTCAGTCATATTAAGGCATCCTCATGGGTCCTTTGGGGAAGCCTGAGTTTGGTCATAAAGAGCGTGGTTAGTTACTAGATAGGACTCATCTCATCTGATCCTTCAAGTCCCCCACTCTTGAGTCGATTGTCCTCACAATAGTACTATTGGACCAATGATGTTGACTTTTGCCAACGTCACCGGGCTCGACCTATGCCTTGCTTGTATCGGACTGTATTTGCTTAAGCAGGTGTCCAACAACAAGAAGCCTGCCGCATATCCCCCTGGTCCTCCGGGGTGGCCTCTCATCGGAAATATCCTGGACATGCCCCACATCAAGCCCTGGCTCATCTTCACGGAGTGGGGTAAAAAGTATGGTGAGTGTCTCTCGTTTGTGTCAATCTTTCATTTTGAGGTCTCATCTCCAGGTCATATGTCGCATATTGAGGTTTTTGGTCAACACATCGTGGTCCTGAACTCTGTCAAGACTGCGATGGACATGCTGGACAACAAGAGCACTATTTACTCTGACCGTCCTATTCTTCCAGTCGGTGGTGAACTTATTGGCTGGAAAAACGTCATGCCTCTCCTCCCTTACGGTGACCATTTACGCTGCCAGCGCAAAAACTTCCACAGCGTCATTGGTACCCGCGCCGCTGTGGGCATATACAATCAGGTCGAGGAGGTCGAGACTCGCCGATTTCTCAAGCGTGTGTTCACGAAACCTGATCAACTACAGGCACATGTCCGACAGTATGTATTATTTATCTTTGCATTGACACCATCTTGATGTTTATAGCACCGCTGCTGCTGTCATTCTGCGCATCTCTCACGGTTATGAGGTGGAAGAGAATAATGATCCCCTCGTTGACCTTGTAGACCGCGCTATGGACCAGTGGTCGCGTGCCACCGCTCCTGGTGCCTTCATGGCTGATGTTATGCCTATTTGTAAGCCATAGCACTCGCACGTTTTGCTTTCAATGGCCTTACCATTTTTAGTGGTCAAGGTCCCTGAATGGTTCCCTGGTGCTGGCTTCAAGCGTCTGGCCCGCGAATGGCACGACACGCTCGAAGAGACCGTTTCTTCACCGTACAAGTTCACCGTGGATCAGATGGTAACTAATTTGTAGTTTCGCGAGCATGCGTTGATGTTCAACTTTGACAGGCCGCTGGCATTGCCCCGGAATCTTTCACCTCGAAACTGGTGGGAAGCGGTCCTTTGTCAGCGGAAGAAGAGCATATTATCAAATGGTCTGCTGCAACTCTATACGCCGGCGCTTCCGACACCGTTGGTCCCTCCCTCCATATTACTAATAATCATTTTCTGAGAGTACTGCACTTCTTTCCTCAGACTGTTTCCACTATCAATTCGTTTTTCCTAGCTATGACGCTATTTCCTGATGTGCAGAAGAAGGCTCAGGCTGAAATAGATGCTGTTATCGGTCCTGATCGTCTTCCCTCCTTCGCCGACCAAGGTTCTCTCCCATATATTGAAGCGCTTGCCAAAGAAGCCCTACGATGGCATGCTGTTATCCCTACCGGTCCGTGTATCTCGTTTAACGCATTAGTTATTTGCCAAATGGCATCTCAATATCAGGTTTTCCTCACTGTGCCTCTGAGGACGACATCCATGACGGGTACTACATCCCAAAGGGTTCCGTGGTCATACCTAACATCTGGTTAGTACCCTCTTTTTTCCATATTTAGTGTTTGAACAGAATATAATGCTAGGTTCATGCTCAATGATCCGGAGAGATACGCTAACCCTTCGGAATTCAACCCTGAACGGTTTTTGGGCAATGGCGGAAAGAAGCCTGAGACAGAGCCCCGGACGATCTGCTTCGGCTTTGGACGACGGTGAGTATGCAGTAGGCTTTTGTGCCACATGCTAACTTTCTGCTCTGCAGTATCTGTCCAGGTATGCCCGACTCCCAAACTGTATCCTGACGTTCAGTTTCTTTTTGTTTATAGGTATCCACCTCGCCGAAGCCTCCGTCTGGCTATCTATAGCAATGTCGCTAGCTGTGTTTGATATCTCGAAGGTCGTCGAGAATGGTATCGAGATCACCCCTGAGGTCGATCCGTTATCAGGCACGATCAGGTATGTTACATATCTGATCACGTCCAGCCCTGATAGATGCCCTTATAGCCACCCCAAACCATTCAAGTGCTCCATTAAGCCTCGCTCCTCGAAGGCCGTCACGCTCATCGAGCAGGATGCTAACTACTAAGCGTGCAAAGATGAAATACAAAGCTGAGGAAAATACTTACTGTAGGTAGGATTCTCACACCTGACATTTAGGTCTGTCATGGTTTGAAATTTGCGTCCGTGCTGGATCGTCTATGGCGTCACATCGCAATACAATTGTACATTTTTCTCGTTCCATATTGTTGATAAAACATGCTCTGGTATCAAAGACGCTTGGGGTCTACCTAACGATCTGCCTGTCTTGCACCTCTTGCCTCATGCTCAAGAACACACTCCCAGTATTTCGGCTCTCTAGCTGACACCCCACTTCGTGTCTGGGAGGACAGGATGAAGCATTTCACTGCCTTCCTCGACTACATGCGGGTTTTGTGAGCGTCTTGTTGCGAGAAAGAGATTTAAGAGGGCGTACAGCTCTCTTCGTCCGATTTGAATACCTGAATGCTCGCTTATATGACATGCCTAAGCTGTAGTGAACCTTGAAGTGCTTCTACGGGCATCATTTACTAAAGTAATCTTGCTCCATAGCCCAGTGATTAGCGTAGTACGTTTGAGTCACTTACTTAGATCCAAAGCCACTGCCAAACGATTGAATCATGATCAAAGTGGCCCGTGGCGGGCCGTACGTCGACTCTTATCTGGGTACCACTCGCTTCTCGACACTCATTCTATAATGATTAGTGATATCCAGAGGAGGTCCTGAGCGTGATTTGAGCCACATGGTGAGTTTCTTCAAAGCCTCCTCCGTTCCTCACACTTAATAGACTCAACACTTGCAGACCACGATGATCATAGCATGCTTCCTCGATACGAGTCGACCTATTGTGATTCATGGGCTCCATCGATAGTGTTATTCACAACATGCTGTCATTCTGTCCACTGTAACTGCCAAGTAGCGGCGGTAGGTCATAGGCACGTAGCGGAAGTGGACAGAAGTCACCTGGACAACACTTGCTAAGCTTCATAAGAGCATACTATTTGACCAACGGGTAATCAACTTCTGGCTCGGTAATGACCGTCTTGTTCGGAGAGGAAGAGTTAAAGGCCGATCAGAAACCTAGTCAAAAAGTTGAAATACAATGTGGCAATACTTGTCATCCCGGGCCTGCTAAACGCCACCGTTCTGTTGGCATGTACAAGGTCAATTTCATCCTGCCCTTATTACGCTGCACTGCACCTAAATATGTCCCTCCAGGAATTCGCTACCGGTGTTCAGTAACAGGCGAAATGTGACAAAACGTTTTTTTTGGTACTTACTATTGACTAGGCAGGAGGACTTCATACCCACTCTGTCACCCGTGCGATTGATTCATTAGTTTCAGTGAAGAAGCCTAGTGATTAAAGAAGCCTGAGGCCTGAGTTTGGTCATAAATAGGACACTTCTCATCTGATCCTTTAAAACCCACTAACTGCCCCACTCTTGGGTCGATCGTCCCCTCCTAATAATACTAGACCATGTTGACTCTTATCAACGTCACCGGGCTCTACCTATGCCTTGCTTGCATCGGACTGTATCTGCTTAAGCAAATGTTCAAGAAGAACCCTGCATATCCCCCTGGTCCTCCGGGGTGGCCTCTTATCGGAAACATCCTGGACATGCCCCACATCAAGCCCTGGCTTATCTTCACGGAGTGGGGTAAGAAGTATGGTGAGCCTCTCGTTTGCCACTCTCTCTCATTTTGAGGTCTTATCTGCAGGTCATATTTCACATATCGAGGTCTGGGGTCAACACATTGTGGTGGTAAACTCTGTCAAGACTGCGATGGACATGATGGACAACAAGAGCGCTGTTTACTCTGACCGTCCTATTTTTCCAGTTGGTGGCGAACTTATTGGCTGGAACAAAATCATGACTCTCCTCCCTTATGGCAACCATTTTCGCCGCCAGCGCCAAAACTTCCACAAGGTCATTGGTACCCGCGCCGCTGTGGGTATGTACAGTCAGGCCGAGGAGGTCGAGACTCGCCGATTCCTCAAGCGTGTGTTCGCAAAACCAGATCAACTACGGGGACATGTTCGACAGTATGTATTGTTTATCTTTGCATTGACATAATCTTGATTGGTATAGCACCGCTGCTGCTGTCATTCTGCGCATCTCTTACGGTTATGAGGTGAAAGAGAACAACGATCCCTTCGTTGAACTTGTAGACCGCGCCATGTCCCAGTGGTCGCGTGTCGCCGTTCCTGGTGCCTTCGTGGCTGATGTTGTCCATTCTGTAAGCCATAATTTACTTTCAACTTCAATGAATGGCCTCACCATTTTCAGTGGTCAAGATCCCCGAATGGTTCCCTGGCGCTGGCTTCAAGCGTTTGGCTCGTGAATGGCACGTCACCCTCGAGGAGATGGCTTCTGCACCGTACAAGTTCGTTGTGGATCAGATGGTGCCTATCATTTGTAGTTTTGCGAGTATGCATTGATGTTTGACTTTTACAGGCTGCTGGCATTGCACCGGAGTCTTTCACCTCGAAACTGTTGGGAGCCGGTCCTTTGTCAGCGGAAGACGAGCACATTATAAAATGGTCTGCTGCGACTCTATACGCTGGCGCTTCCGACACCGTTGGTCCCTCCCCCCATATTGCTAATAATCATTTTTTGAGAGTGGTGCACTTCTTTCCTCAGAATGTTTCCACTATCAATTCGTTCTTCCTGGCTATGACGCTATTTCCTGATGTGCAGAAGAAAGCTCAGGCTGAAATAGATGCTGTTATCGGTCCAGACCGTCTTCCCTCCTTCGCCGACCAAGGTTCTCTCCCATATGTTGAAGCGCTTACTAAAGAGGCCCTACGATGGCATGCGGTCGTCCCTACCTGTCCGTGCATCTCGTTTCATGGATTATTTAGTTGCCGAGTAGTATCTCAATTCAGGTGTTGTTCACTGTACCTCTGAGGATGACACCCATGACGGGTACTACATCCCAAAGGGTTCCTGGGTCATACCTAACATCTGGTTAGTATCCTCTTTTCTCCATATGCAATATTTGAAAAGAAAATAATGCTAGGTTCATGCTCAACGATCCGGAGAGATACGCTAACCCTTCGGAATTCAACCCTGAACGATTTTTGGGCAATGGCGGAAAGAAGCCTGAGACAGAGCCCCGGACGATCTGCTTCGGCTTTGGAAGACGGTAGGTATGCAGTAAGTTTTTGTGCCACATGCTGACTTTCTGCTCTGCAGTATCTGTCCAGGTATGCCCAACTCCCAAACTGTATCCTGACATTCAGTTGCTCTTCGTTCACAGGTATCCACCTTGCGGAAGCCTCCGCCTGGCTATCTATCGCAATGTCACTAGCCGTGTTCGATATCTCGAAGGTCGTCGAGAATGGTGTTGAGATCACCCCTGAGGTTGATCCGTTATCAGGCACGATCAGGTATGTTACATATCTGATCACGTCCGGCACGGATAGATACCTTTATAGCCACCCCAAACCATTCAAGTGTTCCATCAAGCCTCGCTCCTCGAAGGCCGTCGCGCTCATTGAGCAGGATGCTAACTACTAAGTGTGCGAAGATGAAATCCAAAGCTGAGGAAAGTAAGCGATTTCCACACCTGACATTTAGGTCTGTCATAGTTTGAATTTTGCATCACAGTCATGGTGCTGGATCGACTATGGTGTTGGGGTGGTGTATCCGCTACTGTGTGCCTGCGTGTCGCGAGCAAGGCAAGAGGTGGTGAAGAGCAATATGCTACGACAAAGCACTGAATGGCTGACTACGCTACGGTGCTACCCGGCTGCTGCTCCCTCACATGGTCCCCTACTCCAGCGTCACACTGCGATACAATTGTACATTTTTTCTTACTCCATGTTGTTGATAGTACAATGCTCTGGTATCAAGGCTTGCAGTCTACCTTACATTCCGCCCGTCTTGCACCTCCCGCCCCATGATTAAGAGCATACCCCAGGTATTTCGACTCTCTATTCATCAACTGACACCCCAGGCTTTACGCATGGTCCGGCTACTTCATCAACAGCTCACGGCACCGAGTCGGATCATTCAATATTCTCAAATGATACATCGTGCAGTCCATGGTTTCAGTTCGGATATATGTAAGGATTGTATATCTATGTCCTCTAAGGCTAAGCCAAATTTTTACGCATATGTAATCTGATTTTTTTTTTTGTACTTCATATTTTTATGGCGCATATATGCATGAGAATCACTGCGGAAACGAGAAATTGATCAGAGGATATTCCGAGGGAGACAGGGGCAAAACGCACCTAGCTCATAATCTGCCCTAAATCGGACGTGTAGCAAAATGTAAGAGCTGAGTCATAGTTGCAACGAACAATTTTCTGATGACTTTTCCAGATCTTCATGTGAAATATATACTGTCCCAACACAAATCAGCCCGTGTATATGGTGTTCTCGACCGTCTGAATACACTCTGCTTATTTGAAGGTGAGTTTGTTTAAATATTTCGCTAAGTCCATCTTCCACCGACATCAGACGAGAGCAGCTTCGCCATCAACCTAGAGTTGCCTTCGCATTCGACCTTTGGAGGACGAAGCCAGGCCCTGTAGTAAGCTGTTCTCGTCTTTTGGCTCGCTTACCCGATGTTGATGATGCTCTGACCGCGTCCCGCTCTCAGGCAGTGCGTTTCTCGTCTGTTAGCTTGCTTACTCAACCCTGATTATACTTTGGCTCTCAGGCAGTGCATTTCTCGTCTGTTGGCTCACTTACTCACCCTGATGATGCGCTGGTCACATCCCACTCCCAACTAATGCGTGTTCTCATCTTTTGGCTCGCTTAATACCCAACCCTGATGGCGCTCTTGTTGCGTCCCGCTCTCAGAGTATGTGAAGGATCGGTTAATGACATTTGGGTCTAGTCCTTGAAAACGTTCATATCTCAGGGACTTGGCCCACAGTCTCTTCCATCTGGAGTGGGTCTCTTGGCAGTGTGCTCGCTTTAGAGCGGAGATGCTGAGTGGGTGTGTCTAGTGTCTGAGATATCGGGGTAGGTTCTCTCGTTCGTTATTGTTTGTTCTACTCATGGCTGCAAATTTTGCCTCGTCAGCCGTCTCATTTCCGTAAATTCCTTCATGTCCTGGAGACCATCATAAGGTGACGTCGAAGTCTGGGTATCGTCTGGCTAGCGTTTTCATTTCCCGCGTTCTTGTCTTTTGGCTCGCTTGCCCAATGTTGGTTGCTTGTCACAGTCTCTCGCTGTCCAACAACGAGGAAGTGCGTGATTTCAATGCTGGTGGTGCTTTGGTGACAGCCCATTCTCATACGGTGTGTAACTTATGTTGTCTGTTGAAATGTTCACTGTTTCTTTTGACCTTGACAACGACAGAATGAGTTTCTCTGCGACGGCCCAACCCAACCAAGTCACGTTTCGCCCTCACACGGTATCTTTTCAGGTGAATCGCTAAATCAAACTTTTCTCATTGCCTCGTCAGAAAGTGCGTGTTTCCATATCACACATGTGTTATGTATCACGCACTTCCTGTCTTTTAGAAAGTTGAAATGGGAGCCGTACATCGTGGTGGTGAGAGCCAGGGAACGAGAGGAGCAACGACTGAAAGCGTCCGGGAGCGGGGCAGATTCATAAGAGAGCATATGGTCATATGATAGCTTCGTACTCGTATTCAGATGCTAATCCGATACAATTATGATGGTATTCAGACTGAAATCAGACATGTGGACACTATAAACCAGATATAATTCAGTTGTCGGAATAGCACTAAAATTACACATTCAGACTCTGCAAGAACCAGTGATCCTACGTCGGATTAGAACCAGAAACGGGTACTTCCCACTACTCTAGGTCACCTCGGGATTTGCATGATTTTCCACCTCTGATTACATACTGATTATGTTGTCTTTTCGCACCCTGTCCAGACCTCTCGTTTCCGCAGTGAATTGACGATTACAAGCTTTGCAGTAATATTGCAAATCATTCGACTCCTTCAGTTGATCCAGGTCACCACTGAACGAGTTACCTCTGTAGCTCTGTAACCTCTGAGATTTGCAGTCAATTCACTGCAAGTCACCGTTTGATACTGATCTCATCTTGCACCTGAGAAAATGGACAACGACTCTGCCATTACCAAAGCTTCGACTGCTACGAAAGCCAAACCGGTCAAGATGAAAAAAACAGTGTGACCAGGTTCCACGAAAATGGATCGTAAGTACACTGTTTACATTGTTTTTCATACTCATTTTTGATTGCAGGAATTTGTACGTGTTGCATCACCTGCATGGGTAGCAGCATGCCTCCCTGTTTGCGTCATACGTCCCTCGCGCTGCTCACAGTTTCCGAGAAGTCTTGACATCCATCGATGTCGATGATAGTTTTGACCAATTTCTCCCCTGCTGTCCTACTGCACTCCCGTCGTTCTCTTCCCTGTTGGCCGCTTTACTCGCTTCCCAGTTGGTCTATTTGATCATGGTGCTTCCCCCGTCGATGCTGGTCTCTCCGTCGCTCTTTTTATGGTATTTTTGTACCAGCTGCAAATAATGCCAGTTATTGCATGACAACTTCGAAGCATGTGTGATACTATTTGTGCATATGTGCAAAGGTGCTCGCGAATGTGTTCAGATATGCAGGATACGAAAATACACGCATGGGAACATATAGGACACTGCCCCGTCTTATTAACACAAGTCTGAGTATGGGGCGCTGTAGGCTTGTACGTGTTCCTATGTGTCCTGAATGAATGGCACATCTCAACCTATCGAGGCTTATTTCGTCAGAACCAGTTTTCACTGGGAACGTTCAGGACCGGACTGCGGCAGCACTATGCTCGGTGGCCCATTATACAAGTGCCAGCGAACGCGATGGCAATGTTGGACACCTCAGCCACGTCATCCTGGTGAACGATTACACCTGCTTTGAGCTTTTTTACTGGCGATGTTACGGTCGTACATGCGTTAGTGGAGCAATTGAAATGTGGCTCAAATTGGTATAACAGTATGATGAGGCTTCTAGGTGAGTCCACGAAACGCTGGCACGTGAATCACATTCAAAATGATCCATCCACTTTCCACCGGTCGTACAATTTATCGGGAAGTCGAATCCTTGCACTCGTGATGACTCGGATCGCAACTATCTCGTCATCGTTTTTTCGAGGGGGACTGACGTGACTAGGATTCCCGAACGTTGCCATCGCGTTCGCTAGCCCATATATAATGAGCAACCGAGTATGATATAGCTTTCCAGCAAACCATGTTCTCCACTGTACCCTTGTTGACACTCCTGGCTTTGTCAGTCACGGGATCGCCCGTTGAAGTTCGCAATTCCCGTATCACCCTCCCCATAACCAGGAAGCTAAAATTCTCCAATGGTACCAACCAGGTACAGCACGATGAAGCTCGCGTGGTGGCCTTCAGGGATAATAGCACGCATGGCCGACGTGCTAATAATATTCCTTTGGAAAACGAAAAGTGGATGTACATCACATCAGTTGGCATTGGCCGTCCCCCCACATTTTGTAAGTTCAACGCTGAGAGACATGCGGCTGCTAATGTATTACTGAAGACGAATTGGTTGTCGATACCGGTAGCGCGGTCACATGGGTTGGCGCCCACAAGATGTACCAAAAAACCGCCTCAAGCTTCGAGACTTCACTTGTGGTGGCGGTAGACTACCAATTTGCCTGGTTCGCTGGTATGATATACAACACTATCATAAGTTGAAAATACTTACGATCATCTATAGGATTTCTATTCACTGATTTCCTCATTTTCGGTAATACATTAGCTGCCACGATGCCAATCGGTGTTGCTTCTGAGTATGATGGCATGGCTTATAATGGTATCCTTGGCATCGGGCCTGCACGCTTGTCAGTCGGCACCGTGAAAAATGCTATGGAAATGGAGCTCGAGAGTATCGCTCAGCACCTGTTTGAAGCCGGCAGCATTTCTCAGCCCCTTGTTGGTATATTTTTCCAGCCCTCCAGTAAGGGTAGGGAAAAACCCGACGGTGGAATACTCAACTTTGGTGATCCTAACCCTGCCTTATACACGGGCAACATCGTATACACGTAAGCTACCTCAGCTCCTAGATCAATCAGACTGATAGTAATTGTTTTGTTTCAGTCCTGTCACCACAACCTACCCCGCATCGATGTATTGGGGTATCGAACAGAGGATTACCTATGGCACCATGGAGATCTTACCCACCGCCTCTGGTGTCGTGGATTCTGGCTGCACCTTTAATTACCTTGCCTCCGGTATGTATTTAGAGTCGGCGAGTAATTTTCTATGCATTCTAATCAACGTTTGATAGATGCCTATGAGAATTACAGGGTTGCAACCGGCGCTAAATTTAATGCGAGGACTAAACTTCTCTCTATTACCCCTGAGCAGTATGGTGCCCTGGATGACCTGAAGTTCCATATTGGAAATGTATGTCAATTCTGTCAACCATTACACCCCTTGTTCATCATTTGTATGACAGCAAATCTACAGTTTCACTCGCAACGCTCAAATCTGGCCTCGTAACCTAAACTACAAGGTTAATGGTCTTGAAAGTGGTATATATCTCGCGGTTAAAAGCCTTAGCACACCCGTTGGCCGTGGGGAAGACTTTCGTCTTGGCTATGTATTCCTCCAGCGCTTCTATGCTTCGTTCGATAACGCCAGGTCCCAAGTCGGTTTTGCCGGAACCCCGTTCACAGATGCCACCACCAACTAATATGGAATTGCCACAGTATACGAAGCATCGTTTTTTGGATGCAAAGCAGCATACAGATTTGAAGGTTGTACGGACTCTTCTCAAATAGGCTATAGAGGTCTTATCCCTTAGTTGGGTTTCTGTATGATTATATTATAGCAGTACAAGTGAATATTGCCATTGCAGGGCTTGTCCGTTCTCGCACAGCGCTCGTTAGAAGACGAGGACACCACGGATGTGGGGTCCATGTTCAATGATATCCCCCTTCAACAACTTTTCAACTTCGAGGATGAGAGCTGGGTAAAAATGACAGAGGCATTCGGAATGAGGTCAATTGATGATGAATTCGAGTTTTACGAGTTAGTCGACATGGATGTGGAAGGTGAAGATGACGAACAAACATTCGATGATATGATGAGTAGTACAATCTAGCCTTTATCTCTAGCCAGTGATATCGTGTTCTTCCAGCTTAGTAAGCTTTGTTGCTCCTGGGAAAAGCCAACCGCCGCAGTACCGCCAATGGCTAAGCCAAACCTGTTTTCCCGGCTGGACAGTGGCTGGCCACTGGCGGTAGAAACACTGCTCTGGAGGGGGAGCTGTCACACAAATGAACAAAAAAAGCGGACTATTATGTTATTTTATGCGTATATATACTGAGATACTACCTATATATGAATGTGAATCTGTTGTGGTGAAGCTACAGTGATGTGGGGAGGGTGTGGGAATAATTGATATTGTAGAGGTTCCCAAATCGGACGATGTTGTGGGGTAATTCCCACACCGATGAGGTGACAAAAATAGACTGTGTTTTTGTGAATTCTACTTTTGGAAGCCAAAACTGCGGTCATACCTGGAATGACAAATAGCTGAGTTTCAAAAATGCCAGGTGGTGAATCAGTGATATATCTAGCACGCTGTGGTAAGCCAACGCCAGGGATATATCATCATCTTGTGTTAATAAGAGTAGATGATATATCATACCCACAGGATATTGTGTAAGTTCTACATCTGTGAACCTTTCGCGCGAACATCGCACTAGTAACTACTATTAACTACGCAGTAGGACTTCATAACCAATCTGTCACCTGTGCGATTGTTCGATATCTCCTTGGTTGCAGTCAAATCGAAGAAGCCTCGTGACTGAAGAAGTCTGAGTGAGTTTGGTCATAGATAAGACTCCTCTCAGCTGATCCTTCAAAACCCACTAACCGCTCCACTCTTGAGTCGATGGTCCCCTCTTAATAATACTAGACCATGTTGACACTTATCAACGTCACTGGGCTCGACCTATGCCTTGCTTGTATTGGACTGTATCTGCTTAAGCAAGTGTTCAAGAAGAACCCTGCGTATCCCCCTGGTCCTCCGGGGTGGCCTCTTATCGGAAACATCATGGATATGCTCCACATCAAGCCCTGGCTCATCTTCATGGAGTGGGGTAAGAAGTATGGTCAGTGTCCCTCGTTTGTCACAGTCTTCCATTTGAGGTCCTATCCTTATCTGCAGGTCATATTTCGCATATCGAGGTTTTCGGTCAACACATCGTGATCCTAAACTCTGTCAAGACTGCTATGGACATGCCTGGACAACAAGAGCGCTATTTACTCCGACCGTCCTATTCTTCCAGTTGGTGGCGAACTTATTGGCTGGAAAAACGTCATGCCTCTCCTCCCTTACGGTGACCATTTACGCAGCCAGCGCAAAAACTTCCACCATGTCATTGGTACTCGCGCCGCTGTGGGCCTATACAGTCAGGTCGAGGAGGTCGAGACCCATCGATTTCTCAAGCGTGTGTTCGCGAAACCAGATCAAATAGGGGCACATGTTCGACGGTATGTATCATTTATCTTTGTATTAACACGATCTTGATTGTTATAGCACTGCTGCTGCTGTCATTTTGCGCATCTCTCATGGTTATGAGGTGAAAGAGAACAACGATCCCATCGTTGAACTCGTAAACCACGCCATGGACCAGTGGTCTCGTGTCTCCGCTCCTGGCGCCTTCTTAGCTGATGTTGTGCCATTCTGTAAGCCATAGTATTCGGACATTTACCTCTAACTTGAATGACCTCACCACTTTTAGTGGTCAAGGTCCCTGAATGGTTCCCTGGCGCTGGCTTCAAGCGTCTGGCCCGCGAATGGCATGACACTCTCGAAGAGATGGTTTCTGCACCGTACAAGTTTGTCGTAGATCAGATGGTGACTATCATTTGTAGTTTTGCAAGTGTGCATTGATGTTTGACCTTTACAGGCTGCTGGCATTGCACCAGAGTCTTTCACCTCAAAACTGTTGGGAGGCAGTCCTTTGTCAGCGGAAGATGAGCACATTATAAAATGGTCTGCTGCAACTCTATATGCCGGCGCTTCCGACACGGTTGGTCCCTCTCTCCATATTGTTAATAATCATTTTGTGAGAGTACTGCTGCACTTCTTTCCTCAGACTGTTGCCACTATCAACTCGTTCTTCCTAGCTATGACGCTATTCCCTGATGTGCAGAAGAAAGCTCAGGCTGAAATAGATGCTGTTATCGGTCCTGATCGACTTCCCTCCTTTGCCGACCAAGGTTCTCTCCCCTACATTGAAGCGCTTGCCAAAGAAGCCCTACGATGGCATGCTGTTGTTCCTACCGGTCCGTGCATCTCGTTTAATGCATCATTTAGTTACAGAATGGCATCTCAATATCAGGTCTTGTTCACTGTGCCTCTGAAGACGACACCCACGACGGGTATTACATCCCAAAGGGTTCCTTCGTCATAGCTAACATCTGGTTAGTACCCTCTTTTCTCCATATTCAATATTTGAACAAAATATAATGCTAGGTTCCATGCTCAATGATCCAGAGAGATACGCCAACCCTTCGGAATTCAACCCTGAACGGTTTTTGGGCAATGACGGAAAGAAGCCTGAGACAGAGCCCCGGACGATCTGCTTCGGCTTTGGAAGACGGTGAGTATCCAGTAGGTTTTTGTGCCACATGCTAACTTTCTGCTCTGCAGTATCTGTCCAGGTATGCCGGACTCCCAAACTGTATCCTGACGTTCAGTTTCTTTTTGTTTATAGGTGTTCACCTCGCCGAAGCCTCCGTCTGGCTATCTATCGCAATGTCACTAGCCGTGTTCGATATCTCGAAGGTCATGGAGAATGGTGTTGAGATCACCCCTGAGGTTGATCCGTTATCAGGCACGATCAGGTATGTTACATATCTGATCACGTCTGGCACTGATAGATACCCTTATAGCCACCCCAAACCATTCAAGTGTTCCATTAAGCCTCGCTCCTCGAAGGCCGTCGCCCTCATTGAGCAGGATGCTAACTACTAAGCGTGCGAAGATGAAATACAACGCTGGGGAAAGTACTTACTGTAAGTAGCGATTATTACACCTGACACACGCCAAGCTTTATCATGGTGGCTACCTCCTGCTACTTCAGCAACAGCTCACGACACCGAATCTGATCATTCAGCATTCTCAAATGATACAGCGCACGGTATTCCATGGTTTCATTACGGTAGAGATATACGATCCTCTTCAATTGTTTGCTTTGTTCACCCATGTATCGCTTGTTCACTTAAAAGGGCATACAACACGTGCTTTTGTTGGTTTCTTTTCACTGTCGATTTGATGATCTGGAACTGACACCATGGGCCATGGTGAGGCCTATGGTCATTGTTCATGAATTATACAATCCCAACTATCTATATTGGGCAAGTCTATAGTAAGTGTACAGTAAGAGGAAACCTGATTGCGACTAAGTACATATCCAAGATAAGATCAAGCCATCTATCATCATAACACCCATGTACGCTCATCACTCAGTTAACTCACAGGCCCAAACCTTTCCCATTTGAAAAAGTAGTGCCAAAATTTACCCGATCATGCGTCACCTTGAAGGAAACACCATCCGAACGAATACTTTTCTCTCCGGGATTGGTGACAGGAAATGGTGGTGTCACCCACGGGAAGGATGCAGGGTCCTGCTTGAATAGGGACACGTTCACTGTGAGCCGCTCCACATGAAAGTCTAGTCCGTTTTCCATATATGTAGCCAAATCGTAGGGGGCATCCAGATGCGGGTACGCTACTGAAAGGGTCTGAAGGTTCTTCATGTCAGCCCATGGAATGTCGTGCATCCAAGCACGCAGCAGGACTTCTGGGGATATCAAACCCCTGCTGACGTCGGGAAAACCGGCTCCCTCACCCAGGTACGTGAGATGGGGAATCGATGCAAGGAAAACTGATCCTTTCCGAATGTGCCTGAAGATATTCCAGTTGGTGGAGAGACCCCGGGCAGTTATCGTCAGACTTTTGGTCCTCACAGGAAAAGGGGAATGTCTATCGTCGACATCGAGATCTGCGCGGGAGGTCCACGCATCTTGCACGGTCCGAACAAGAAGATTTAAACTGAACCAGTCAATCGCAAGTGCCGGCGCAACGAGTAACACCGGAAGCAGCGAGGTCATGTGCTTCTTGACCTCAGAATTATGTAGGCGAAGTTCAGCGAAGTCATTATGACTAATCCATACCCTCTGAACAGCAGAGGTATAGTCGAAGAAAAGATCGCTTTTTGTCTCAACGTACGCTTGCTGCATAAGCAGAGCATTTGCGAACATTCTCAAGCTGCGACATCTGCGGAGCAATATGGTGTGCAGGAGTTCAGGGAGGACGGTGCGTCTCACAAGTCGAGAGACACGACATAAGGACAAGGCGTTTGCATAGGGATTTTCATCGGCATGACTCTCTTTCTGGGAAAACGTCGGCTTGGCCGCATATTTGAGGACGAGGAAGGCGAGCTCAAGAGGAAGGTCGCTAAAGCGAAAGGTGATAGCGGGCTCCATGACGGAGGAGTAAGATGCTCTTAACTAGTCAGAAGGAACCCTGACTTTAATACTCCCCGCGTGAATTGTGGTATCAACATCCACAGCAATAGATGTACATTGTGTGTAGGACCACAAGTTGTGACCCGGTGGCCCAGAGCAGACTTATTATTCTTTCTAGGTCGCACAATATACTCTTGTCTTGTGAAAATTAATATTTATTAGTCGCCACAGATTACCGAAACAATGGTGCGGAGGCAAGAGCCATAGAGCGCACCTTCGGACGAGACTCGATGACACGCACAAGGACTCATTCAGGTTTTGTCATGGCTCAACTCTTAGTGCAAGATTGGCCACTTAGTTGATTCTCAGGTAAATCCCACTGCAATTGAGTAACACGTGAGAAAGGTGCTCGGTAGAGTATGAGGCACAACCTAATATCCCCAAGTCAATCGAGCACTTTCTATATTTCCAAAACTGCCTGCGCAGCACACCGTCTGTGCGAATCTGCTACAATTGTCACCAAGTAGATAACCTGGCACGCACTCGCACCCAAGGCATTGACGAAACCACCATCATCGGTGGGCGAGCATACTGCACAGGTGAGCCAGTGTTGCTACGCCTCTATCTTGAAGTTGTTCAGCTGTGGGTGCTTAGTTTATGTCACGTTGAGGTTCGGAAAGATTTGAAGACTGGTCAAATTGATGCAAGACACATGAAACCATGAACCGTGCACTGCGACTCCATCCCATCCCACCTTCTAAAAGACCCTATAGGACGTATGGTCCAGCAGGACTTAACACTCTCCCATTGGTATTGTGACCATGAACAAGCTTTGCAAGGTGTCGGTAGCAATCAACCAACAAGTTGACACGGTCCAGAATCTCGCACCACACTGTCTGCATCGCACCTGATATTAGCCTGGTGCTCGACTACATTCTCAGTAGTAGAGTTGAACGAGGCTGAGGGGCTCGCAGCCTAGAGAAAAGAGCAAGGTCAACAACACTACCATGAAATTTAAAATACTTGGGATAATCACTTTATTTGCTTCTCGCCCAATGCCATCCATGCACTGTGCAACACTTTTCGTTAACGGAGGAACATGCATGACGACCGTATGTTAAACCAGGAAGGTGACAGTGGGCAGGTCAAAAAATAGAGTCTCATTTGGTGGACCGGGCACGGAACCCAAGGCCAAATCTCTACAGCGGTATTGTATCCGTGAGAACGTGCCTGGCTTACATAATGCATGAAGTCTAGATTGTTCATGAATCGTACAGTCTCCACCTTATCCATTGGGCACAAGAAGCGTATAGTAAGTGTACAGTAAAGAGGAAACCCGATTGCGAGCAAGTACATATCCAAGATAAGTCATATACATATCTATCATCATCTTCATAACACCCGTGTCTCATCACTCAGTTAACCCGCAGGCCCAAACTTTATCCCATGTGAAAAAGTACTGGCAAAATTTTGCTCGATCTTGCGTGACCTTGAAAGAAACACCATCCGATCGAATACTCTTCTCTCCGGGATTGGTCACAGGAAATGGTGGTGTCACCCCATGGGAAGGATGCAGGGTCCTGCTTGAACAGGGGCACATTCACTGTGAGCCTCTCCACATGAATTTTTCGTCCCTTTTGGATGTATTTAGCTAAGTTGTAGTGGGCATTCATGTGCGGGTACACTACTGAAAAGGTCTGAAGGTTCTTCATACAAGCCCATGGCATGTAATGCATCCAAAGACGTAGTGGGTGTTCTGGGGATATTAAGCCTCTGCTGACCTCAGGATAACCGGATCCATCGGCCAGGAAAGTCAGGTTGGGAATCGATGCTAGGAAAACTGATCCTTTCGGAATGTGCTTGAAGATATCCACCTGAAGGATGGACCCCGGGCAGTTATCGTTAGACTTTGGGTCCTCAACAGGATAAGGATAAGGGGAATATCCGTCGTTGACATCGAGATCTGCGCGAGAGGTCCAAGCATCTTCCACGCTCTGAACAAAAAGCTTTAAATTGTACGAGTCCAATCGCAAGTGCTGGGTGCAGCGGAGTAACACCGGAAACTAGCGAGTCCATGTGCTTCTTGACCTCAGCATCATGTAGACGACGTTCAACGAAGTCATTATGACTAATCCATACCCTCTGCACAGCGGAGGTATAATCGAAGAAAAGATCGTTTTTTGGTCTCAGCGTACGCTTGCTGCATAAGCAGAGCATTTGCAAACATTCTCACGCGTAACATCGGCGGAGCGATACGGTGTGCAGTAGTTCGGGGAGGACGGTGCGCCTCACAAGTCGAGAGACACGACATAGTGAGATGGCGTCTGCATAGGGATTTTTCTCGGCGTATTTCTCTTTCTGGGAAAACGTCGACTCGGCCGCATATTTGAGGACGAGGAGGGCAAGTTCAAGAGGCAGGTCGCTAAATCGAAAGGTGATGGCAGACTCCATGACGGGGAAGTAAGATACTGAACTGGTCAGAAGGAACCCTGCCTTTAATACTCGCTACGTGAAGCGTGGCATCAAACATCCACAGCAATAGATGTACATTGTGTATAGGACCACAAGTTGTGACCCGGTGGCCCAGAGCAGACTTGTTATTCTTTCTAGGTCGCACAATGTACACTTGTCCTGTGGAAATTAATATTTGTAAGTCGCCACACATTATCGAAGCCATGGTGCGGATGCGGCACGAGCCATAGAGCACACTTCCAATCAGATTTGATGACACGCACATGGACTTATTCAGGTTTCCTCGTAGCACAAATCTTAGTGCGTGATTGGCCACTTGGTTGAGTTGTTCCCGGGTAAATCTCACTTGAGTAATAGGTGAGAAAGATGCTCGGAGAGTACGAGGTAAAACTTAAAATCTCAAAGCCAATCGACAACTTTCTATATTTCCAAGACTGCCTGCGCAGTACACCGTCTGTGCGAAGCTGCTACATTTGTCACCAAGTAGATAAACTGGCAAGCACAAACGCACCCAAGCCATTGATGAAACTGCCAACATCGATGGGCGACCATACCTGCACAGGTGAGTCGGTATAGCTGCGTCTCTATCTTGAAGTTGTTTGACTGTGGGTGTTTGGTTGATCTTGCATTGACTCGGAGGTGTAGAAGGATTTGAAGACTGCGTCAAACTGATGCAGGACACATCAAAACCATGAGCCGTGTGACCTCCATCCCCCACCCTCGAAAAGACCCTACAGGACGTAAGATCCTCCAGGACTTCGACACTTCCCCCATCGATATCGTGACCATGGACAAGCTTTGCAAAATTTCAGTAGCAATCAACCAACAAATTGACACAGTCGAGAATTTCGCTCCACACTGTCTGCATCGCGTCTGATATCAGGTGCTCCACCATATTCTCACGTTGAACTAGGCCGAGGAGCTCGCATCCTAGAGAAAAGAGCGAGGTCAGGACTACCATGAAATTTAAAACACTTGGAATAATCACTTCTCGCCAAGTGCCATCCATGCACTGCGCAACGGAGGGAGCATGACAACCACAGTTTAACCCAGAATGGTGACAGTGGGTAGGCCCAAGTATCGTGTCTTGTTTGGTGGATCGGACACGGACTGCGAGGGAATCCAAGGCCGGTACTACCCGCTTCTTGACACTCATGAGACTGCATTAATGATACCAAGAGGAGGTCCTGAGCTTGATTTGAGTCGCATAGTAGATAGATAGCACTGACAAAAGTGCCGAGAGCAGTGGGTCTTTTCAAAGCCCTCTTTGTTCCTCGCACTTAATAGACTCAACCCTCGCAGACCAGGATGATCATAGCATGCTTCCCCGATACGTGTGATCTATGATATTAGTGACTCGTGGGAGGGCTCCGTCGATAGTTGTTTGCAGGATGCTGCTATTCCGAGTTTGTCAACGGCAATTGCCAAGTAGCGGCAGTAGGTCATGAATAGAAGTGACTTTGATAACGCTTGCTAAGCCTTGCAAGAGTAGATTTGGCCAACAGGTAACCAACTTCTAGCTTGACTCGACGTTGAAGATAAGGCCCAGGTTCGGGAGGAGTCGTGGCATACTATTTGACTTGATCACGACGAGAAGGTGTAGCCTCGAAGCTAGAAAAAAATTGGCGTATGTACATGGTAGAAAAGTAGACTCTCGTCTTATTGGCAACGGGTCGATTTCTGCCACAGGCAAAGCTCGAAGGAGTTGCGGCTACTCATGCTCGCTTTATCATTAGGTTGTTTTTGTCAACAAGTGCCAACAACTTGAAGCCCTGGTACAGACTTCTCTGATACATATGTCTCTCAAAATTATGCATCATAGCGCATCGAGCAGCACTACTGAGCATTGAATGATCTAATCTGATGATAAAATTATACTCAGAGTCTGGATCATTCAATACATTGCAGTGACCAGCCCGGTTGAACCTTTGAGTTCAAATTTCAAGATTGTTACTATCCTTCCGAAGAGCCTTGACGAAGACAAGAAATCTGGCCATCCAACATTCACAACATTAAATTTGGTGCGATGAAATGTTGTTTGTGTCACGCTGCGGCAATCGGATGACCGTCTTGTCCGGAGAGGAAGGATTATTATAAGTCGGGCTGATCAGAAACCTAGTCACTCAAAGAAGAGTTAATATGATAATACTTGGGCCGACTTAGTGCCATGACTATCTTGCCAATCGCCGCCGTCCTGCGCCAATTGGCGTGTACAACTTGAAGGTCAATATTCCATCCTGCCCTTACGCTACACTAGACCTAAACCTGTCCCTCCAGGAAATCTCCACCGGTTTTTGGTAACAGGCGAAATGGTACAAAACGTTTCGGTACTTACTATTGACTTCCTTCGAGTCTTATAATATCCGTTATGTCACCTGTGCGATTGATGATCAATATCTCCTTAGTTCTAGTCCAATCGAGGAAGCTCCGTGATCCGGGTCCCTAGAAGAAGCCTGAGTTTGAGCTTGGTCATAAGCATCATAGCTGGTTAGTCACTAGATAGAACTCTCTCAAGCCCCACTAACCTCCCCACTCTAGAGTCATTTCCCCACCTAACAATACTAGACCATGTTGATGCTTACCAACGTCACTGGGCTCGACCTATGCCTTGCTTGTATCGGATTGTATCTGCTTAAGCAGGTGTTCAACAAGAAGAACCCTGCATATCCCCCTGGTCCTCCGGGGTGGCCTCTCATCGGAAACATCCTGGACATGCCCCACATCAAGCCCTGGCTTATCTTCACGGAGTGGGGTAAGAAAGTATGGTCAGTGTCTCTCGTTTGCTACAATCTTTCATTTTGAAGTCTTATCTGCAGGCCATATTTCGCATATTGAAATTTTCGGTCAACACATCGTGATCCTAAACTCTGTCAAGACTGCTATGGACATGCTGGACAACAAGAGCGCTATTTACTCCGACCGTCCTATTCTTCCAGTTGGTGGCGAACTTATTGGCTGGAAAAATGTTATGACTCTCCTCCCTTACGGGAACCAATTACGCCGCCACCGCAAAAACTTCCACCATGTCATTGGTACTCGCGCCGCTGTGGGCCTATACAGTCAGGTCGAGGAGGTCGAGACTCGCCGATTCCTCAAGCGTGTGTTTGCGAAACCCGATCAACTACAAGCACATATTCGAGTATGTGTTATTTATCTTTGCGTTGACATCACCTTGATTTTCATAGCACCGCTGGCGCTGTCATTCTGCGCATCTCTCACGGTTATGAGGTGAGAGAAAAACAACGATCCCTTCGTTGACCTTGCAGATCGCGCTCTAGACCAGTGGTCGCGTTCCACTGCTCCTGGTGCCTTCTTCGCTGATGTTGTGCCATTCTGTAAGCCATAGCATTCGGACATTTACTTCCGACTTGAATGGTCTCACTGTTTAAGTGGTCAAGGTCCCTGAGTGGTTCCCTGGCGCTGGCTTCAAGCGTCTGGCCCGCGAATGGCACGACACTCTCGAAGAGATGGTTTCTGCACCGTACAAGTTCGTTCTGGATCAGATGGTGACTATCATTTGTAGCTTTTCGAGTATGCATTGATGTCCGACTTTTACAGGCTGCTGGAATTGCACCGGAGTCTTTCACCTCGAAACTGGTTGGAAACGGTCCTTTGTCAGCGGAAGACGAGCATGATATAAAATGGTCTGCTGCAACTCTATACGCAGGCGCTTCCGACACGGTTGGTCCTACTTTCATATTACTAATAATCACCTTCTAAGAGCACTACACTTCGTTCCTCAGACTGTTGCCACTATCCACTCGTTCTTCCTAGCCATGACGCTATTCCCTGATGTGCAGAAGAAAGCTCAGGCTGAAATAGATGCTGTTATCGGTCCTGATCGTCTTCCCTCCTTTCCGACCAAGGTTCTCTCCCCTACATTGAAGCGCTTGCCAAAGAAGCCCTACGATGGCATACTGTTATCCCTACCGGTCCGTGTATCTCGTTTAACGCATTAGTTATTTGCCAAATGGCATCTCAATATCAGGTTTTCCTCATGTGCCTCTGAGGACGACATCCATGACGGGTACTACATCCCAAAGGGTTCCGTGGTCTTACCTAACATCTGGTTCGTACTATCTTTTTCTTCATATTTAGTGTTTGAACAGAATATAATCCTAGTTCATGCTCAATGATCCAGAGAGATACGCCAACCCTTCGGAATTCAACCCTGAACGGTTTTTGGGCAATGACGGAAAGAAGCCTGAGACAGAGCCCCGGACGATCTGCTTCGGCTTTGGAAGACGGTGAGTATCCAAGTAGGTTTTTGTGCCACATGCTGACTTTCTGCTCTGCAGTATCTGTCCAGGTATGCTCGACTCCCAAACTGTATCCTGACGTTCAGTTGCTTTTCGTTTACAGCTATCCACCTTGCCGAAGCCTCCACCTGGTTATCTATCGCGATGTCACTGGCGGCGTTCGATATCTCGAAGGTCGTCGAGAATGGTATTGAGATCACCCCTGAGGTCGATCCGTTATCAGGCACGATCAGGTGTGTGTTATATCTGATCAACGTCCGGCACTGATAGATACCCTTACAGCCACCCCAAACCATTCAAGTGTTCCATTAAGCCCCGCTCTTCGAAAGCCATCGCACTCATTGAGCAGGATGCTAACTACTAAGTGTAGGAAGATGAAATACAAAGCTGAGGAAAGTAAGCGATTTTCACACCTGACATTTAGGTCTATCATAGTTTAAACTTTGCATCACAGTGCTAGTCCGACTATGGCGTCACAATTGTACTTTTTTTTCTTGTTTCATGTTGTTGACAATACATGCTCTTGTATCAAAGACGTTTTGGGTCCAGCTGACAATCCGCCCGTCTTGCATATTCCGCCCCATGATCAAGAACAAACCTCAAGTATTTCGGCTTTCTATTCATTGACCGGCATTCCAGGCTTTACTACTCCTGTCACTTCACCAACAGCTCATGATGGGCTCATCATACTGAGAGCACCATCATGTTAGCATCGCAAAGTTTGATCTCTCGAAATATTGAACTGCGGAGCTCAGGCTGCGGGCTTCATGAATGTCGGAACTCTCCAGTGCCATAGATTTTTTTTTCTCCGTTGTCACTCGTTTGAGCGTGTATGATGGGAAAAATTTTGTTTTGACGCTCCACTGCGATAGACATCTCTGCCCCTTCATCTTCCAACCCAATCCTTCTTTCCGAACGCGGTTTCGAAGCGTCGACTAAAAACTTTAACTTTCCCCCTGATTTAGCATGAACACCGCTTTTAAATATAATCCATAGACAGAGGGCGTCACCAACAACCGGCCAAGGAACTCTAAGTTAGTCCTGGTGATGTGGCACGCTGCACGACTTACTTCAGTCCTTATTTGCCTAATTCCGAGTCGTGATTATGGCCTTTGCTATTATCGAGTTATGCATTATGTTCTTCAAATATAGCATGTGCACAGTAATATACACTGGTGTTGGATTATCAGGGGTCGAGGTACGAGCTCGACACTTATCGGGAATCTTCGGGATCAATGGCGCGTCAATGGCGCAATATTACCGGGCGTCGGCAGCATGGTTTTAGCGTTGACTGGCATATATATAGGAGGTATTTTTCTGTAGGAGTACACTATGCATTTAGTGGGTTCCCTGTACAATCGAGTTAGATCATACTTCGACGACATGCATGTCTGAGACTTGCATGCAACTCAATACAAACACATCTCACAACCAGGCAGAGCTCTTGCGGTCCCATGTGGAGCTATTGGTGACGACATCACCGGCAGAAGGCAGAAGTCTCAGACAAGGCATCCAGATGAACTCTTAGGACAGGATAGCTCGATAGAGCTCCGAAGGACTTCCAGATGAGCATGGGAATGCGCCAGAACTATTTCCGGATGGTAGGGAGTAGTGGTAAAACTGCTGGAACAAGTTCCAAGTAGAATGGATGAAAGATGGACTCCTGGACAAAGTCCAGGGCAGGATAGGAGCAGAGCTCCAGAGGGAAAGATGATCCATAGATGTCGGAGGGTAGGATAGGATAGATCTGGAGGTCCAGAGGTCCGAAGGTCTGGAGCTTGGAAGAGCAGAAGAGCGGTGAAACGAAGAAACTACTGCTAGCCTAAGTATAAGTGCAACAATAATCCTACTGAAGGTGTGAGTGATATGTTCGACCCAAGAGGACTGCGATAGAAGCAATTCCTTCTAAGTTAGTGTGAAGGAATCAAGAAAGTACTAATAAGGCAACGAAGGTTCCGACTTCCGAGGTTAGCAGCGGCAACGGTATATCAGTGGCACTAGCATGATGTCAGCAGTACTCGCACGGTAAGGATAGCTGTAGCGGTTAGCTAGCAAGAGCAAGAACAAAAGTGACTTCTGTGAAATGAATATAGTACTACTACCTGCGGTGCAGTAGTGGTAGCAGTAGTTCTGTATGAGCAAGAATGTTGATGAGAGAGGTAGCGACCAGCGAGATCACTGGCCACAGTCTGGTTATGAGTAGTGAAGTTGAAAGTTATGCAGTACTTTGAGCAGTAAAGTTACCGGCAAATCAATGAGTGAGATTTGAATGGAGAAAGGTTCAAAGGCAAATAGATTGAGACTAGCAGTGTTCTGATACTAAGTCCAAGTGAAGGGATGTAATGGGAAAGTAAGTATGTATGTTGAGTCCTTTTAACATATTTGAGCACGTACAAGATTATTAGGTGAGTCCGGTAGTGAGAAAGAAAATAAACAGGGTATTAACTAAGAGGTGCACAGTGTGCAGTGGCCCTTGAGATGCAAGGTAAATCCTGCTGTAGATTTAGTAACGGCGGAAGTGAAGTAAATACGCACCAATGGATCTAGATGGATTTGGATGGGACATGAGGGCATTGGCGCAAGGATCTGGTAAGGGTTCGCAGAAGAAGTACGGTTCCACCTTAGCAGAGCAAAAAGGCTATATACTCGCTATAAGGGAATTCTTTGGTTGCCGCCACGACAGTAACGAGATGCTTGTCAAAAACATGGGTTTGACGGTCAGCGTGACTTTGCTCATTACAGCAGAAGAGCAGAAGAGCAGGAGAGCGGAAGAGCGGAAGAGCGGAAGAGCAGAAGAGCGGAAGGCGGAAGAGCGGAAGAGCGGAAGAGCAGAAGAGCAGAAGAGCAGAAGAGCAGAAGAGCAGAAGAGCGGATGATCAGATGATCGGACGAGCATAGCTCTATGGATCTTAGGGGAGGTGTTGACTACTAGAGAGGAGTAGGTCTGGATATGGTGTAGAGATAGTATAGACTACTCTGGACAAGGTCCAGAATAGAAACAGACAGGATAAGACTACCAAAGGTAGAGTCAGAGGTGAAACAGATGAGAGACAGGAAACGGACAAAGTCTGAAAAGGATATAGGACATAGGATCAAAGCTCTGGCCTAGGGAATGATCCCATAGGTCTGAGTCGGAAGCTTACAAGGGCCAGAGCCCAAGTGTGAGAATGGAAACGGATTTATATAGACATGGTAACAAGATACAGAAGTCAAAGGAATATACAGAAGTAGGAAAGCAATGATCAGACTGAGGTCTGCAGGAGTTGTACTACAAGTTTATATACTGTAGGTAGCATGCCAGAAGGCAAGTAAGGATAGTCCAAGGCTATGTCTTAGGCATGCGGAACACATTAGTAAGTACAATGGAACATAAGGCTATGAACTTGGAAATAAGACTTGAAATATCTTATCAAGACAGAAGTCGCGATAACCAAAAGCCAGAGGTGCAGAGATAACCAAAAGCCAGACACAGGTATAACCTAAAAGGAGTAATGCGCAGGTGCACAGGAATAGTTTCGGATAGAGCATGGATCAGATATGGACACGGATTGGATGGGCAGATGAGATCGGACAGATGGATTGGATATGGATCGAGATGGATGGATTGGAGTGGATGGTGGATCGGATATGTGAACTGGATTGGATGGGTGGACTGTATAGATTGGGTGTTGGATGTTCATGGATTGGATCTGATCTGGAAATGTATGGTATATGTCAGAGTAAAGAAAGCTGCTCACATTGAAGTTCCCACTTGTGTGGAGCATCTATAGGAGCATTAATGTAGTGTCCTGTGATTGACAGGAATTGGTTGCCAGCATCAGTCATTGTACCAATCAATGGCGCTAGTGTCTTTGAGTTTGCCATCAAATCCAAGTGTGCATGCCATTCTCACAGCCAGAGGAGTGTATATTGCACCTGTAGATCATTTATACCAAAATTGTGGTAAGAGATTAGCAAAATGTGATGCACCTTGAACATATTGTTGCCATGTAATCAAGTACCTGAATGAGGATCCCAAAGATAGGTTCTGGACATAAATTAGATTATAATTCTGAATAATGATGGACAGTGAGCTTACCGAAACATCGAGTAGATTACCGATGAAGTCAGACATCGCTAATAGACATGCATTGATACAGATGTAGGAACAGTTCAAACACATCCAGACAGGTTTGGAACTTTCAGGCTGTCTGGACACAAATTTCAATTGAGAAATTCAAATTGAAATTCAACTTTGATGTCATGTGACTCTGCTCCCATGACCTTCGAAGAGTTGGCACATATCCGTTATCGATGCCTTTCATACCACCATCATAGACAATATCTGTCCAGCATACTGACTCAGTACAACACCCACAATGGATCTCTCACTACAGCGATTGCATACAGATCGCTGTTGATGCCGACTTGTTTTTATCATTGTCTGCATTGTTGCACAAGTTGTACATCTATACCATCTATTATTCCTACCTACAAACGCACGCATTCCATACCAATGTCAGCTTTGACTGGTGAAGCATGGATTCATGAGCAGGTCTGACAGAATCCACCACAATCTTGGTGTCAGCCTTGAAGTCTTTGAAGCGCTGGTGAAGATTTTGCAACAAAATGGTATCCAATGGTCTCGCAACGGCATCTCAGTAGAAGAACAACTGAGGGATTTTTTTTATATGCCTGTGTTACTGGGCTTTCAACTTGCCATCTTGGTGAATGATTTCAGTGTTCCCCTGATACCATTGCCAGGTGAGTACTCAGCCATTGTCTGAGTTGTATTAATATTCTACTGTGTATCAGGTACTTCAAACACTTGCTTGACTTTTTCTTGGATGACATATTCTATTCATCACAAGTCCGCTTACCCACAATAGGACTCCCTATCCTCCAAAATTCAGGATGACCCTCGTTTTCACTTTTTTGATCAATGTATTGGTGCTGTAGATGGCACACACATTCAAGTCTTTGCCTCAGCCAGCCAGCATGCCACCATGTGCAACCATAAGGGATTTTTATCCCACAACTGTCTCTTTGCATGCAACCATGATTTTTATTTATATACTCACTTTGTGGCTGGGATGGCTCTGTTGCCAATGGTGCACTCTGGAATGATGTGTGTGCGCATGATTTGCCTTACCCCCAGGCAAATACCTGCTTGCGGATGCTGGCTTTAATACATGTGATGCACTGTTAGTGCCATACCATGGCATCCATTACCATCTGAACGAGTGGTGTCAGGCCGATCAGCAGTAATGTTTTTTGTTTTTTTATTCAATTATTTTCTGATGTGCATATAGGCCACAGACCCCTGTCACAACCCACAAACGAATTAACGCTAGGGCAGAGACTAGGACTCAAACTAAGGTTGTCACAGAAAGAAAGAGGAGCAAGGACGTCTTGGATTGCTACAGGTGTAGATACAAGAGGTTTGAACTAAAGAACTACTACAGCGAAACTAGCTAACTATATACACATATTGAAACTGAGATATAAACTGAGTTTGAAACTACTAGCCAATCATAAATAGAAATGAGAATCGTACGATGTGATGATTGTGACATTGTTATGAACATCATATTCTAGAAGGTTCTAAAGATCACGTGACACTATCTTATCTTATCTTATCCGATAGCATCATAAAAGATCTCTTCGTCTTCATCAGGAAGTTCGGTTATAGAAGCGGTTATAGGGATTTCA